>SJYV01014686.1:131346-183742 GCA_006410875.1 Neotragus pygmaeus
ATTCTCTCCCCCCCCCCGCCGTCGTGTCCATACGTGTGTTCTCTCCATCTGTGCCTCTGTTTTGCAAGTAAGCATCTATACCATTTTTCTCGGTTCTGCATATCCTTTTTTTTTAAATATTCTTTTTGGGGTATAGTACCAGAGCTGCCCTCAGTCTTCCTATCGTAATTTTGTTTGAGAGTAGGGTGCTGATTTTAGATTTCAAACGTTTTTTTTCTCAGTTAAATGCAGCCTTCCAAATCTTGGTTTAAATTTTGTATTTTGCGTTACACTGTGAAACTGAACTGTCCACTTTCCTCCTACCAGTACAAGGGTTTACAATCTCCCTGTTCCTCACAATTTCCTGGGAAAGCGTGACCGTCATCTTCTGCTTACTAATGTTGCTGTATGTTTATCTTCCAGATCATTTGTAATGGTGGCTTCTGGCTTCCTTGTGTGTTAAGGGAAGGGTATTATTTGACTTCTTTCAATTCTGAAGTAGTCTCTGACTGTGAAATGTTTTAGTTGTGATCTNCATAACAAAAAGTGGTCTTTGTGACCTGTCGTTGGTAAATGCAGTTTTTTGAGGTAGCCTCTTAATTTATGTTTTTGGGAAAGTATCAAGTATGTTCCAGATTAAAAATGGAGTTTTAGCTAATAATTACTGATGGCATCTCTTATTTTCCTAAAATACATGGGCATACACAGCACAAGGCTGGTGTGGACCATAACCTCCTCCAAACTAGGTCATGGCCAGATTGTGAGAAAGTTTCACTACCATTAAAGATTATAGAATTGGTTTGCAAAATGTATTCTGCTGTTTTCTGGGGCATTTTGCTTTTGATGTATTCAGACATTTAAAAAAAAGAAAAAAACCTTAGCTTTCTTGTAAGTAGCCAAGTTTTTTTTTTTAATGGTTTCTTTGCTTTTATGTATACAAAATTCTTATCACAAATTCATGGTTTCATCTTTAACACTTGAATAATTTGGATTAACTTTCGATAGATCATCTCATTTAAGAAATCTTTAAAAGTATAGAATATTCCTTTTCTTTAGGTGATTTAAAATGCTAACATTTGGTATATAACCTTAGATAATATACTTGGGTCCATTTCTGGATTACTTTTTCTGTTCTTACATACTCTGATAGGACAGTGCTGTTGAACTAGTGCATGATAAAAGTGTATTAATCCACTTTTAAGGATTTTATTTATATGTCTTATGTGAATTTTTAAATTTTTATATCTAATCAAATTACTGACTCTTGTTAGTAAATTTTTATAATTAAACTCAGAAGGAACATTGTTATATCTTCCTATTGAGGAACAAGTTTATATTTAATGAGGTTATCTGCTATGACCTGCAATAAAATGTAATCAAATATTTTTGTTAACTTTATTTCAAAGCTTCCTTAATACTTTTTGTGGTTCCTATAGTTAGGATCCTTTTCCATCCCATTTTCTTGCTGGTTATTCTTGGTGCATAGGAAAGCTGGCTTTTTACATGTTAACCCTTTTTGTTTCTTTTCTACTATCTTGACCTCGTTTGGGGGTCATATTTCATCAGTTTGTGCTTCTAGCACAAAGTCGAGTAGTTGTACTGATAACAGGTTCCTGTCTTCCCTGTTGTTAGGGGAATGGTGATTATGTTTCACTATTAAATCCCAGGTCCACTCCTTTGTTTTCAACTTGGGTCGTTTTGTCTGCCTTTCTCGGTCTTGTTTTCTTACTCCTGTTGTTGGGAAGTGGCAAGACACACGCATGCAGATCAGAAGTACTTTTGTTACAGACCATGGCTTGATTGTTTTAGATTTGGAGAAAAGTGGAAGGTTTGGGACTTGCTGATGTTCTGGATTTGCTGTTCACAGGAAAAATCAAGGGTAAATCTTAGATTTTAGAAAACTTACCAAGGTGAAGAAAACTGGAAAAGAAGCAGGCTTGTTTTTTCCTTTGAGAGGAGGCACCTGTGGAGGTATAATCTAGGAGTTAACAACCTTTTTGAGATATCTAAATAGATTTAAAGTAAGCACGTTGGTGTATGGTTTCTAACTTTGCTCTTTATGAGAGGTATGGTAGAATGAAGAACTTTGCAGATAGGACTGAAAATTATGATAATCATTGATGCACATTAATTAGTGAAAAAGTAATGGCCCTCATTTGTATCTGAATCAGATACAGTTCAAAGCAATTTTAGTTAGCAGTCATTTAATCCTTACAACTCTGTGAGGTAACTACTATTACTATTCCCACTTTGTAGATGAAGAGTCCAAGGCACAGGAAGATTCGAGGGTCTTACCTGTAGTCACACAACTGGTAAATAACAGAGCGACTTTTAAACCCAAGCAGGCTGGCTTCGAGAGTTTTACTCGGCATCATTGCACCAAACTGCCCTTCATAGAGCACTTATTTGAAGCCAGCAGTGAGCCGCATACTTTACGTTTGAAACTAGGTTAACTAACAACCAGGTGAAGAAGTCCGTATGTACTGTGTACATTCCCATCTTATTAGTTTGGTCTCACAGCTGCTACACAGACTTCAGTCTGGGTATCTCTAGAGTCCCAGCTATGTTCTGAGCCACCCCACTTTTTTACTTTATGAATTCTGATTTTCTCACCTTATTTTCTACAGCCCTTGAGCCTCCATTTCTTCATCTGTAGGGGAAGGCAATGCCTACTCTAGGGCTGTTTCAAGGATTCAGTGACAGCATTCCACATAAAGCTCGTGCTCCAGCGTGCTGAATGATATTGCCAGTAGTGCAAGCACTGTTTGTTAGTGAGACCGATGTTTTTGTGTCCTTTATTTCCTGAGAAAAATCCTCCTTATGGGCACTGAAAGATGAAAAGCTTTCCTTGGAAGCTTCGAACTGCCAAGTAATTTTTAATTAGAGAGTGGAAGTCAGAAGCACTAAGAGAACTTCTGAGAAAATATATATATTTAATGAGTTATGTATACGTTTTTGGTCTCTGTTTAGTACCCCCCCCCCCTTTTTTTTGCTACTCTTTCTAGCTCTTCACCTTTTGCTGCTTAGCAATTATGCTTTGAGAAATAATGGTGCATGTTGAAATCTGATTTTCCATATCAGCAATACCCTCATGGGCTTTTCTGGTTCCCCAGACAGTAAAGAATCCCCCTGCAATGTGAAAGGCCGGGATGCGTCCTATGGGTTGGGAAGATCCCCTGGAGAAGGGAACGACTACCCACTCCAGTATTTTGGCCTGGAGAAGTCCATGGACAGAGGAACCTGGCAAGGTTACAGTCCATGGGATTGCAAAGAGTCGGACACAACTGAGTGGCTTTCACTTCACTATACCCTCAGAATGAGTGATATCTTACTTTCTGGGCTTATAGCACCTAGTGTTTGGTTCATTATATCTGGGACAGGACTTAAGCATATGTATTACTTACAAACACTAAATATGATTCTGATAACTACTGTAGCAAAGAGCTACAATATGAACAACCCCCTGAGGACAGTCTAAATGCCCACATCTTATCTCTGAAGATTTCTAACTTAACGAGATTTTTAAATTGAATGAGAGTGATGCATTTGGGAAAGTATTATAAGCAGTAAAATAACTAGATGATCATACATACCAATAAGTCTTAAGTTTATAGGGTTATATGAATAGTCATTAATGTCTTCGATGTCAGCAGTTGAATTTTTAATCATAACTTTGATCTTTAGCATATCGACCGTTTTTTGTTGTCTTCTAATAAACATGGCTCTTAGCACATTTTTATGAAGGCAATATTTCTACTTGTGTGCTGTATTTTTCAGATTGAATTTGAACACTAGTGAAATGCAAATGTAATGGAAAAGGCTTTATAATTCTTATAAACTTGTTATAATACCCAAAACAGTTGTGGGAAGTAGCTATTCTAAAAACATGTGGATAGAAAAGGATTCCTAATATATTTCTAGTACATTTCACCAAGTTTGGCCTGTCCACTGGTCATTTCCCATTTGCATCCCAGCCCCTTTCTTTCTGAGGTCGGGCCTCCAAGCCTAGGTTGCTCCATCATCCTAATAAATCATTTCTACCTTGTCCTTCCTGACTACAAATTCTTTATTTGCTGATATGTTCATTCATTCATTCACATATATATGGAGGAGCTATTATGTTCCAGGTATGACTGTTTGCTCTTGGAATAACATAAATGAACAAAGCAGCAAAATTCCCTGCCTATGTGGAATTAATTATTGAATATGGAAAGTTGGTGACTGGGATATAACCAGTGCCCTTGTAATTATATTGCCAAGTGTTATATTTTGTTGAGGAGCCATGCACATTTATAATATATTCATCAGTTTTTCAAACACTTGACTTTTTTTGTGTTTCTTCTTTATTCTAGATATAAACCACAATACTTCAGGATCCCATTATGAAAATTCAGAGCGGGGACCTGTGTCGTCTACAAGTGACTCTAGTACAAACTGTAAGAATGCTGTTGTGAACGACTCCCCTGAAAAAGAAGCATGGCCCTCAGCCCCTGGCAGTGATCCGGAGTTGGTTTCAGAATGTATGGATGCTGATTCTGCCTCCAGTTCTGAATCAGAGCGACCCATCACTATCATGGCTTCAGGGAGCACAGGTGGTGAAAATGATGGCCTTCGGAACAGCGCTGGACTCGGATCCCAAAACAAGTTTGTGGTTGGTAGCAGCAGCAATAATGTGGGCCACGGAAGTAGCACTGGGCCGTGGGGCTTTTCCCATGCAGCCATAATAAGCACATGTCAGGCCTCTGTGGATGCTCCTGAAAGCAAGTCAGAAAGTAGCAACAATAGAATGAATGCTTGGGGCACTGTAAGTTCTTCATCAAATGGAGGGTTAAATCCAAGCACTTTGAATTCAGCTAGCAACCATGGTGCCTGGCCAGTATTAGAGAACAACGGACTTGCCCTAAAAGGGCCTGTAGGGAGTGGTAGTTCTGGCGTCAATATTCAGTGCAGTCCCTTAGGCCAGATGCCTAACAATCAGAGTATTAACTCTAAAGTGGGTGGTGCTTCCACCCATGGTACCTGGGGAAGCCTTCAGGAAACTTGTGAATCTGAAGTAAGTGGTACACAGAAGGTTTCATTCAGTGGTCAACCTCAAAATATTACCACTGAAATGACTGGACCAAATAACACTACTAACTTTATGACCTCTAGTTTACCAAACTCCGGTTCAGTACAGAATAATGAACTGCCTAGTAATACAGGGGCCTGGCGTGTGAGCACAATGAATCATCCTCAGATACAGGCTCCCTCGGTTGTAAATGGCACTTCCCTTTCTCACCTTAGCAATGGAGAGTCAAAAAGTGGAGGCTCTTACGGTACTACATGGGGTGCCTATGGTTCTAATTACTCTGGAGACAAATGTTCAAGCCCTAATGGCCAAGCTAATGGTGACACTGTGAATGCAACTCTAATGCAGCCTGGCATAAACGGGCCTGTGGGCACTAACTTTCAAGTTAACACAAATAAAGGAGGCGGCGTGTGGGAGTCCGGAGCAGTGAATTCCCAGAGTGCGTCCTGGGGAAATGGTGCAAATTCTGGAGGAAGTCGAAGAGGATGGGGCGCTCCTGCACAAAACACTGGCACTAACATACCCAGCGTGGAATGGAACAAACTGCCTAGCAATCAGCATTCCAGTGACAGTGCAGATGGCAACGGTAAGAAGTTTACAAACGGATGGAAGTCTACTGAGGAGGAGGATCAGGGTTCTGCCGCATCTCAGACAAATGAGCAAAACAGCGTGTGGGCCAAAACGGGAGGTACAGTGGAGAGTGAAGGTAGTACAGAAAGCACTGGACGCCTCGAGGAGAAGGTGACCGGGGAAAATCAGAGCAGAGAGCGAAGAAAAGTGGACCAGCACACGCTACTCCAAAGCATTGTGAACAGAACTGACTTAGACCCTCGTGTCCTGTCCAACTCTGGCTGGGGACAGACTCCTATTAAGCAGAATACTGCCTGGGATACTGAAACATCACCTAGAGGGGAGAGAAAGGCTGACAATGGGACAGAGGCCTGGGGAAGCTCTGCAACACAGACTTTTAACTCAGGGGCATGTGTAGATAAGACTAGCCCTAGCAGTGATGATACCTCATCTGTATCGGGGTGGGGAGATCCCAAACCTGCTCTGAGGTGGGGAGATTCCAAAGGCTCAAGCTGCCAGGGGGGATGGGAAGACGACTCTGCTGCTACAGGAATGGTCAAGAGCAATCAGTGGGGGAACTGCAAAGAAGAGAAGTCCGCATGGAATGATTCGCAAAAGAACAAACAGGGATGGGGTGATGGACAAAAGTCAAACCAAGGGTGGTCCGTCTCTGCCAGTGATAACTGGGGAGAAACTTCGAGGAGTAACCACTGGGGAGAGGCTAATAAGAAGTCTAGCTCAGGAGGCAGTGACAGTGATAGGTCTGTTTCTGGTTGGAATGAACTCGGTAAAACCAGTTCTTTCACATGGGGAAATAACATTAATCCAAATAATTCATCAGGCTGGGACGAATCTTCTAAACCGAATCCTTCCCAGGGATGGGGAGACCCTCCAAAGTCTAATCAGTCTCTAGGTTGGGGAGATTCATCAAAGCCGGTCAGTTCTCCAGACTGGAACAAGCAACAAGACATTGTCGGATCTTGGGGCATCCCGCCAGCGACAGGCAAACCTCCTGGTACAGGCTGGCTGGGAGGACCTATGCCAGCCCCGGCGAAAGAGGAAGAACCCACAGGCTGGGAGGAGCCATCCCCAGAATCCATACGTCGCAAAATGGAGATTGACGATGGGACTTCAGCTTGGGGAGATCCCAGCAAATACAACTACAAAAATGTGAACATGTGGAACAAAAATGTCCCAAATGGCAGCAGCCGCTCAGACCAGCAAGCACAGGTACACCAGTTGCTACCGTCTGCAGGTACCATCTCAAACAAAGAGGCTAGCGGCGGCTCCGGTAAGTTCTCGTTTTCTGCAGTCTTGATTGTTTCTCATAGTACTTCACAGTCGCAGGAGCCTTGTTTCAATTTACTGTTTTTTTTACACAAACCTTTTTTTTTTAACTCTAATCCAGGAGAAGTTTGTAGGGAAGAAGATTATGGGGAGGGTGTTACTGTCAGGAAACGGCTCTGCCTTTGGTAGTATTGGCTGTGAATCCCACATACTTCATTCTCTATCTGGAAGGTTATAGAAGACAGAATTGGAAAAGGGACGTCAAGTGGGAAAACTGTACACGTTCCTCATCTCACTTTTTCTGACTCGAGCCGTTACATTTTGGTTTGATTATTTGACTGTCCCCAGAAATAAAACAAGTACCTAAAGGTACAGTCCTCTAAAAATCTAGATACTGTAATTGGCCACAGAAGGGATTTATTTAAGTAGGCATGTTGAATACAGCATGTATGCGTGTGACAATGACATTTTTCATTAGTTGTCATTGAGATGTGCTGTCTTTTTAATGGAGGTTTCATTGAATAATAATCTTGTTAGATGTAGAGACAGAAGTGTTTTCATGAACTAATGTTTCAGTGTCTAATTCTTTTTTCTCAGTATTATTAATTTAGATTTAATTCTAAGAAATGTATATGTATCTAAGGGGAAGGCTGTTGTGGTTCTTTTAAAACAATGTATTTATGGCTTAGCTTTGCCTTTGTTGATTATGGTTGGCTTTGGACAGCCTAATAAATTTTAAGCGTTGTCCAGCGTATACAAGTAGGATGCCTACCTATCATTAGTCTTATATTAAATTACGTTTTCCAGAACAGTGATGTTGAAAGGTTGTCGTTATAGTAAAAGTTTAATACACATTCTGTTAGCCAGCTTGATCACCTGCTTGACTAGGTTTGACTCAGAATGACTTGGCTTTTCTAGGAGTTAAATTCATCCTCAAAAGAGGATGACTTGCCATAATTAAGATTATTCAAAAGAATCTGCTGTGCACCTTGAGGGCAATTCTGAAAGAAGAGGTGAAAAAAAATTATAGTTAGATTATAACAATGGAAAATTATTTGTCTTCTTTACATAAAACAGAGGCCATCCTTTTTGGCCATCACAGCATCATTATTTAATACACAAATGTGAAGGTCTTCTTTTGTTCCCTAAGTATTCCTTATTACCTCTTCAACCTGCTGATGACTTCTTTTCCCACACTTTCTAAAGGCTGGGGTGAGCCCTGGGGGGAGACTTCAACTCCAGCCACAACTGTGGATAATGGTACTTCAGCCTGGGGTAAACCCGTAGACAGTGGGCCTAGCTGGGGCGAACCCATTGCTGCGGCATCCAGCACATCCACGTGGGGCTCCAGCTCTGTTGGTCCACAAACATTAAGCAAATCTGGTAAGTTGCTGATAATTCCTGGTTTCCGTTGGATAGCAGTGGTGATCTCATTGACTGTAATTAAGTAATTGAATAACGTTTATGACGTTGATAATGTATCTACATATTGTTGTAATTGTCAAGCAACTTTCATGCTGTCCAGCATAAGAGACTGAGCATAATAGTCTTGGGGACACATATGCAGGTGGTCTGGCTCAGGCACCAGACAGGTCCCTAAATATTGTACAGATACTGAGCAGAGTTCAGGTAGGACCCTTAATATTCAGACAGACATTGTTACTATTCTTGTAGGGATTCCAAAGACCAAGTATAGAGAAAGATTCCGTTCATCCTCGTGTCCCTAAGCAAATACGAACATGAATGCCACCAATGTCCCATGTTTAGGAACCCTCTGATTTGTAAAAGCGTGAGAAGTGTTTTATTGAAAATTTTACTAAAAATAAATTCTTATTTAGCTTTTAGCTCAGTATATAACATACATTTTTGCCATGCAAACCTGGCAAGGGAAATAAAAGGGGGTTTTTAGGTTGTCCCCCAGCTCTGCCCCCTTACTGAGTGCTCACCCTCCGGAAAGAATTGTTTGACTATAGTATGTTTCTTTTTGTCACAAATCCACAATCAGGGCCAAAATCTATGCAAGACGGCTGGTGTGGTGATGATATGCCCTTGCCTGGAAATCGCCCCACTGGCTGGGAAGAGGAAGAAGATGTAGAGATTGGAATGTGGAATAGTAATTCATCTCAAGAGCTTAATTCATCTTTAAATTGGCCACCATATACAAAGAAAATGTCTTCGAAGGTAAACGTTTCAAGGGCAGATTGAAACTTTAAATTCCAAAGGTAGTTTCCCCACAGAGGATAACGTGCTTGCCTGCCCGTTTATGGCCGTCAGTATAGTCCAGGCAGTCCCCAGCTTAGGCAGAGCTTCCTGTGTGGGCAGCCGCCTAGAGAGACCTAGGACCACAGGAAGGTCCTTTCTCCGCACTGCTACAGCTTGGCATCTCTCGCCTCCTCCCCCAGTGCTACCTGGGACAACCCCTCAGCCCAGGATGGTGCCTGCAGTGGGGAGGATGAAGAGAAGGGCAGATCTACATGTTGATGCCTCCTATCCCACCGCCAGTCCATCTCCCGGTCCACCTCCTCGCCTGGAGCCCCGAACCTCCGCGTTACCCAGAGTTTCCATGCTCCTTATTCGTTCCCCACTTTCGTCCCTTCTCTACTCAGTAAGGTCCTGGGACGGAAATCCCTAGGAATGAGTAGAGCATTTGGTTTTGCTTTTATATGTAGACAAACCTTATTCTGGACCTGGCTCTATGTCAGAATTGTCAGACATTTGTTAAAAGTATAATTTCCTATACCCTGGGCCTACTGTTGTTTTGGAAATTGAACCAAGTTTCTTGTTCTCAACAAGCTCGCCAAGTGTTTCTGATGCAGAGCCAAGTTTGAGAAGACTAGTGTCAGATTTCCTTGGGGCCCATTTTCAAAATATGTGCTTAGTCCCCCCAGGTGATTCTGATACCTCCTTTCCAACCTGTTTGAGAATGAATTCTTTTTGAGGGACCTCAGAAGTCTGATACCAGTAGCTCATGGCCAGGGTCCCTCCCTTTTGAGCCTGGGGTTCTAAGTCTAGGACCTGCCATTTTCATTTTGAAGACACCTCTTCATTGGGCTGCAATTGCCTGTTGCCTCACTATATAGTGTATGAATCATTTTCCCATATTTTACTTAAATCATTTGATCCTCATAACCTTCTGAGATAGAATACTGATAAGGAATTTGAAACTGGAAAAAGTGGTGGCTTGCCCAAAGTTGCGTAACTAGTAAGTGACAGAGCAAGGATTTAAGTTTAGGTCTTCCAGTTCCAAACCCTGTGTTCTTCCCACTGGACCATGCTGTTTTGTGACTTTGTCTTTCCTTACAGGGTCTGAGTGGCAAAAAAAGGAGAAGGGAAAGGGTGTGTAGCCTTTTTACTCTTTCTCCTTTGTTTCTACTAGTAAAAATCTTTTAGAAAGCAACTGCAAATACTTATTTAGCCTCTGCTGTGTGCCAGGTACTGTGCTTAGTGCTGGGGGTTCAAAAACACTAGGATAAGCGCATACTTCACGGAGCTCAGGGTTTCGTATGGGAGTGTGAGGAGTGCTCTAAGGAGTGTTAGCTTGAGTTTCGAAGATGCCTGGGAGTGGGATGTATTAGGAAAAGTGGTAGTCCGAAATATAGAATGTTGAGGGGGGGGAGGTGACAGTCTACTCCACAGTTAGATTAGGGGCAGATACTAAAGTGATTTCAGTACCATGCCAGATAATTTGAACTTTATTTAGCATAATGTATGTAGCCAATCAAACTGAATAAAAGGCAGCATCAGTTTGGTTTTTAAAATTGGAAGAAAGGCCAAAGTTAGTGACCTACCTCATTTAGGAAACTTCTGCATTCATTCAGGTTAGAAAGGACGGCCTGAATTGGGAAGCAGAAATAAATACTTAGTAGAAGGGACTGATTTGAGAGACATTTGGGATTAAAGAGACAGATTTTAGCAACCAGTTAAGTATGGGGTGGGGGTAAAAGAGGAAAAGGAATCAAACTCAACTTCAGAAACCTTGGAAAGGGTTAGATGCTTGCTTCAGAAACCTGCTTTCAAGGGGAAATTGCAAAGCTGTGTTCTGTTCCACAGTCAGAAGGAACAGGTAGTAGCAACGGGATAGGGAAATTATGGCAGCAAACTGAGAATGGTTCTGTGATCATTTATGGGCGGCCTTGGTCTCTGTGGCTTCCAGCCTCCCTGTCTACCAGGCTGCTAATCGTGGGCCATTTGTTCTCTCGGCTCATGTTTCCAAGAGGTTTCCGTACCTTATACCCCAACCAGCCACGGAAAGCCAACACCGAGTAGGAAGAATCCCAGCTTTAGTTGCTGCTGGGGATATTGTATTCTTGGCAACATAAATTGGAATTTTAAAATACTCTTTCGTATGGAAACATATGGTGTTTTTTCAGTACAGTGCACATAGCATAATTAAATTATGGTTTTAATTGGTTTCTTTGGACTAACCTGAGAGCCTAGTGACTATTTTTACTTTGCTCTGGTGTGAGAATTCTGCAAATCCAAATTATAATTAATTTTTTAGAACACAGTCCACTTGTACACTGGAAACTGTCTGATGAACAGTTCTCCAATATCCAGAGGACCTGTTTACTTTCTGTGGGTCATCAAGGCCCTTTGCTTCTGTCTTTTCCTTCTGACTGCTTGCCCTTAGAGATTTCTCTGTGCATTACAGCTATACCAGAGGACTGGAGCAAAGGAAGTTGAAAATCAAATAAGTTGATTTTTAATTATTAACAACTCTGTGAGAAGAGTTGATTGGAGGAGAAATTATTGGCTAAAAATGAGAGTTGGGAGTTGTTTTGAAGTTTAATTAATCCATCACTATACCCAGATAAATAGAGATGGCCATGGCATCTTTCTGCTCTTTTATTTTACAAAGGGAATGATGAAAGGTGGAAACAAACAAGAAGAAGCGTGGATAAATCCATTTGTTAAACAGTTTTCAAATATCAGTTTTTCGGTAAGTATGTTTTCTTAGCAACCTCCTCCCCTTTTAATGGTGGTTCATAAACTTACCCTAAGTTCATTTTTTTGTTTTCTTTAATTGTTCTCTGAGTCATTATGAATATGCTGAGGTTAGAATAAAATTTTCCATTAATTCTTTATAGTTACAGCTAAAAATACTGATCACATATTGTCTTTTATTATTTTTTTTTATCATGTTAGGCAATGAAAAATGAGGTTTTATGATCCACTTAAATTTCACAAATAAGGAAATAAAGTATTTTTGTTTGCAAGTTAAGGTCAACTAACAAGCTACTTTTTCCTTTTTCAGAGAGACTCACCAGAAGAAAATGTACAGAGCAATAAGATGGACCTTTCTGGAGGTGAGAAAAAATTAAATCAGCTTGAATTTCATATTCATCATTGATGGGGAGACTCACCTGTGACATAATCCAACTGAAAGAGCATTGACCTCAACCAGGAGAGGGAGCTCTGGGTTTCTGCTTCAGCGTTCCTGTTCTCTCTGGAGTACGTTAGAATGTGGGGATTATGCGATTTGGTGTGCCTTTTGAAGTGTAAATCACTGTGGCAAATCTAAACTAATGGTACTGTTAGTCTTTGGTTACTGCAGATTTAGTCCTGTCAAGAATAAGTTATCCAGATTGGGTGAGACAGTCTTCTTAATTTAGGGAACACTTTCTACAAAGGCCCAGATACAATGACAGAAGCATCTGAAGCCATATTGGAGAAATGGCAAGTAGTTCCATATAGTTGAAGAATAGATAGAAATTGACTGTGGTGGTGGGAGTGTGCTGTAGTAGAAGCTGTTCCTAGGTGGATTTGCTAGAAAACGAGGTGAGTGCTAAATCATGTGGCACTTGGGTGTCTGAGCTTTATTCTGAAAATAAGAGATTAAAGAATTGTAAGCAGGAGAATGGAATGATTTGGATTTATGTTTTAGAAAAATAATTATGGCTGTAGATCGAAAATCTTGGGACAGAAAACATTGGCAGCAAAGGAAGACTAAGAGTTACTAAGCATAGCAAACCAGTTATAGATTTTGTTGCTGTAGCTGGTGAGAATTTTCATAGCTCTAAGCTAAGACAGTTGGTGGGGAGAATCTTAGTTCAATGGAGATATAGGGATCAGAATCAGTAAAAGTTGATAATTTGTTTGAACCAGTTTGTTAGAGAGCAGGGACACAGGGTGTGGTAAAAGATAATTCCCAGTCTTCTTGTCTGGACAGTATTGTAGGTGGTAGTGTTACTGGTTTAGTCTTAAGTCCAGATGGAGGAGAGGGACCGTATAGTAATTTGAACAGGCGAAGTTTAATACAGATGTAAAGAATTACTGTTAGATTGATGAGGGGTTGGCTAGGAAGAGATAATAACAGAACCTCCTAAGAATATATGAATAGCTGATACGAGAAGTAACCTAGAGACTAAATTGTAAAATCAACTTTCAGCAGCTTAAAAATGCAAAAAGTGAAGAGAAAGAAGAAAATGGCGTGGACGGCTAACAGATAGATGGGCAATAGGTAACATGCAGAATTGTTGCTAATTAGGTGAATGGTGAGAGAAGCCACGTCTGCTTTCACCTTTGGATTCTTGCTGCGATCTTTTAAGGTGTTGTCTCTCAGCTTGTTTTGTAACTGAGTCTTCAGTAACCACTTGTACTTTTCAGTTTGGCTAGCTACTTTCGGATGATACCTGTGGTAAGACCAGTTAAGCGCATTATTACTCTTTTCTTTGCTATGAAAAGAGTTCCTGACCAGACAGTGCTGTGAGGAGTGATGGATAAGGCCTCTGTGAGACCATGGGTGCTAAGGGGGGAAAACAAAAATCCATATCCAAGATATGTGTCTGTTCCTATGAGGACAAGGCCCTGCCTCCCTCATGACTCACTGAATGGCAAGAGAAGTTGCTGGGACCTGTGTTGTTGGGACTTGCTGGCTATCTACCCTTTTAGGGCGCGGGGGCAAGCTTCTCATGGAGGGCTGTGTCACCATAGACACTGCTACAGAGCTGCTTGGAGGTATTTGGGAATGGGGGGAGAAGCTGGCCTGGGGTGAGGCTCACCACCCTGACCTGCGATGGTGGGGCACAGGAGAAGCTGGAAGCACTGTCAAAGCCTCCAAGAGCAAGTAGGCAAAACTTCTGCCTGCAGCGTCTCTCCAGTGCCCCTCGCTGATAAAACCAGAGTGCCAGTTGGCAAAGGAAGAAAATGTAGAGCCCAGATACAGTTTCAGAGAGCAGTCAGCAAGGGTGAATTTGGAGCTGAGAGACAATAAACCAGTAACTGCCATTGTTTGAGACAGGAAATATATAATAGGTTGGATAGACAAGATTGCTGAGTTCAAAGTTGCTATGAAAACCATGTGGTGATATCCAGTACCTAGTAAAAAAAAAATCTGGGTGTGGAGCTTATAAAAGGTAGGGCTGGAGATAATAACTGTAATTAATTAGACATTAATGGTAGTACAGCTTCAAAAATAGGTTGTGGAGGGAATTCCCTGCCGGTCCAGCGGTTAGGACTGTGCGCTTTCACGGCCATGGGTCTAGGTTCTCTGAGGAACTAAGGTCCTGCAAGCTGTGTGGTGTGGCCAAAAAGTTTAAAAAGTTAAAAAAGGGGGTGAGGGGGTGTTGACTAGAGGCTCAGAGTGATAGACCAAAGACAAAGTCCAGGGGCAAAAAATGGTGTTTAAGGAAAGATATGAGGAGAAAGGGAACAAGTGATTGTCTTGGTATGGATTTGACCCTGGAAGTTAGGAGGAGTGTCATTGGTAACTTAGCCAAGGGCTAAGGGCCTTCTTATACAATTGGTCAAGGGAAGGCTGCCACATTTGGAGCTCAGATGGTTTCTAAAGTGATGCCAAATGGTTGGAGGAATGGTTTGGGGAGAGGATGTTTCACACTACCGTTTTTTAAAAGATTGTATTAGGTAGTCAGAAATAATGTGGATTTTTAGGAAAGAACAGCTTAGAGATTTGAGAGAAGAGTTGCCTAGGTTAGATGTCAAAAGTGAGGAAAAGGATTCAAAATGGCTATCTTGGATGTTTCAGTGCTCATTGAAGAATACTTTCCTTTTGGTGGCTCAGACAGTAAAGGATTTGCTTGCAATGCAGCAGCCCCAGGTTCAATCCCTGGGTTGAGAAGATGCCCTGGAGAAGGGAATGGCAACCCACTCCAGTATTCTTGCCGGGAGAATCCCATGGACAGAGGAGCCTGGTGGGCTACAATTTTCATGGGGTCACAAGAGTCAGACATGACTGAGCGACTAATACTTCCCTTTGTTAAAAATTTTTCCTTTCCACTCTCCTAAAATGAGGGTTGTAAAGGTGGGCGTGTCGTGGTGGTGGCTACAGCAGCAGCTCTCTCAAAGGAGGACAGCAGTTGCAAAGAAACTGTGGGTTAGATTTGAGGATGGAGCCTAAGGAACAAGGAAATGGACTGCAGTTTTAACAAGTTGAAAACCAAGGTCTCAAGTTTGTGTGACTAGGAGAGCAAAGACACTGCCGCTTAGCCCCATGAGTTCAAAGGGCTATATCGTGCTTGGTTTCTCCAGTTAGAAGTGACGAAGGGGCCTTCAAGTGACGGTGCCCAGCAGGCGGTTAAAAATGTGCTGCTGAGCACAGGCGTCAAGTCAGAGTAGATGTTGGTATTTGAGGGTCACCTTGAAGAGAGTTGAAAGAGACCTTGAACATACTGAGTGCATCCCAACATCAAAGAAACAAAGAAGTGGGCTCAGCTTGGAGAGAGGAGGACTCCGGACAGGCATAATATGGTAAGGGTGTGAAGTCAGAGCTTTGTTTAGGATGGTAGCCTGGGAGCTGGCTGTTTCAAGCACAGATTGTTGCTAGACACGGGGATACCATGAGAGGAGGTCATATTTATTGCAGAGAAGTCAGTGAGGAGAGCAGAGCAAGCCCTTAAGGAGGGGAAGATCTTTCCCATCTGCTGAATGGGGTGATGATAGTCGAGTTACCAGCACTAAATGAGAAGGCATGCTCACAGCAATGCCTGGGACTTTGTAAGCATCTGCTGGGTGATGGTTAGTTGTGGTGCTGTTCCTGTTGTTTGTTACTGGAAGCTATATTATAAAATTAAGTAGATTTGAGATGACCAGCGATGTCATACCTTTCTGTTTACTAGTCTGATTTCAAGTTATTTGGTTCAATAAAATAATAACGTCTGCTAAACCTAACTTGTGAGGAATATAAGATTTATTAAATGCTAGTGCATTTTTCACATGTCAAGGCAGAAGTCATTTTGGTTTAGAAGTGTTTCTCTTTCTGTTGTAAATTTATCCGAAACTAAGTAGGTTAATTCTCTGCCTACTTGATGACATAATTTCCTGCATTTGTTAGGAATGTTACAAGACAAACGAATGGAGATAGAGAAACATAGCCTAAATATTGGTGATTACAATCGAACGGTCGGGAAAGGCCCTGGTTCTCGGCCTCAGATTTCCAAAGAGTCTTCCATGGAGCGCAGTCCTTATTTTGATAAGGTAAGTTGTCTGTCTGATTTCTGTCTTGTTTTACCCCTGTGGCCAAGGAAGCAATACACTTAATAGCGTAATTTCTCGTTAATAGTTTAGAACATTTAATATAATATGAAGTGTTATGACCCAGTTCCAAATATTACTGGGCTTGTAGTTCACTGTCCTTTTATGTCGCAGATTACAGGGATCGTATTCATATTTTCCTCTTCACCCCGTAAAATATGTTTGGTTCTTTTTGTGTGCTCTAGAATTAACACTAATCTGATCTCTTCTGTTCTCTACCTGTTTCCTGTTGATGCTGGAATGTCATGTGACTTCACTCCTGTTGCTGCAATGATTTCTCCCTTCCACTTGTTTGCTTGGCTGGTGTTGCACGTCTTTCTGTCTGTCCAATCAGGATGGCATTGTAGCAGATGAATCCCAAAACATGCAGTTTATGTCCAGTCAAAGCATGAAGCTTCCCCCTTCAAATAGTGCACTACCTAACCAAGCCCTGGGCTCCATAGCAGGGCTGGGTATGCAAAACTTGAATTCTGTTAGACAGGTAAGTCCACATGTGTATTTCAGGCTCTCTGTTGATTTGTATAAGTAATAAGAGCTCTCTTACATGTAGTTGCTGTGTTTAAATTAGAATTACAGTGTGTGGTAAGGGGATGTTGGTCCCTAAAGACCCCAGTGTTACTTGGTGGTGGCGGTTTGTTCTCGTAGAATGGCAATCCCAGTGTGTTTGGTGTTGGAAACACAGCAGCACAACCCCGGGGCATGCAGCAGCCTCCAGCACAACCTCTCAGCTCATCTCAGCCTAGTCTCCGTGCTCAAGTGCCTCCTCCATTACTCTCCCCTCAGGTAAACAAGCTTTCCCACTGTGCTCTCTCCTGTCTACTGGAAGCAGAGCCTCAAATAGATTCATATTTGACTGGGGTTACTGGCTGGTCATTGGATTATTTATTGACCACTTTGAGATGCAACTAATTCTGAATGAGTTATTATTACAAAGGGTTGTGGGTAGGGTGGAGCAAATGGGTCAAAGACAATTTAAATCTCAAATCTATCATTCTCTTTCATAAAATAGAGGGGAGGACGACAATAGCAATATGAATTGACTGGCTAAGGATTCATCACTACCACTTTTTACTTACCCCAGGAAAATACATGGCAACAATAGATTAATGAAGCCAGAAAGAACAACCCCCCTCCCCCGGCCTTAATAATCCACAAATGTAATTGCTCTACTGATAACACATAGTATGTTTTGTGAGCTTGAGTTTCTTTTATCAACATAGTTAACTTACCGTTGTGGTCCTCAGGTTCCAGTTTCATTGCTGAAGTACGCACCAAACAACGGTGGCCTGAATCCGCTCTTCGGCCCTCAGCAGGTAGCCGTGCTGAACCAGCTATCCCAACTAAACCAGCTTTCTCAGATCTCCCAGTTACAGGTGAGTGGCGTAGAATAGCAGCCTTATCCAGTGTGCATTCATTGTCTACTGTGAGCTACACACTAGAGTCTGCACAAAAAGTGTTTTTCAGTAGACAGAGCAGGCTTAATCGTGGCCCTCGGGGAGCTTCTAGTCTCTTAAGTGAAAGCAGATGGTAAACTGGAAGGGCAGGATACGGTGTGAGCAAGCCCAGCCAGTCTGGAGTGGCCGTGAGAGTAGGATGGTTGGGAAACGTTTACCTGATGCAGTGGAAGTTTGAATTGAGCAAAGGACTGAATTCACCAGAATGACTGGAGGCCAGAGAGTGCAAACAAGAGATGATACTGGATGAGGCAGGGCGTGTTGGCATCAACTAGATGGAGCCATGTCTTTGTAGGTCACTCTGCCAGTCACTCTGCGGCACGCTTGTCTGTGATGATGTGATGCTAATGACCTGTTTGCGCTTTTCCTTACAGCGATTGTTAGCGCAGCAGCAAAGGGCGCAGAGTCAGAGAAGCGTGCCTTCTGGGAACCGGCAGCAGCAAGACCAGCAGGTAGGTGTGATCCTTCCCCTTGCTTTGCTCACACTCAACTTAGATCAATTCCATTGTGACAAGGCAGTTGAAATGCCTTTATTAAAATATAATGGAAAATATTATTAAGTATTCTGTCTGCCTGGAAGTCTTATTAACTGGTGGACAGTGATTCTTCACCTTCCTGATGAGAAGGAACTGAATTCAAAAATGAAGGGGGGATCGAAGGTATCCGTAAAGACGTCTCTCCCCAATTTTTCCCAATCATTTTGTTGTTTTAAGGGTCGACCTCTTAGTGTGCAGCAGCAGATGATGCAACAATCTCGTCAACTTGATCCAAACCTGTTGGTGAAGCAGCAAACTCCGCCATCTCAGCAACAGTCACTCCATCAGCCAGCCATGAAGTCTTTCCTTGAAAATGTCATGCCCCACACTACACCTGAGCTGCAAAAAGGGCCATCACCAATAAATGCTTTCAGCAACTTCCCTATAGGTGGGTTTCTCCTTGGCCAAAGCATGGGGCTGGTGCTTGGTGATCACAGCTTGAGCTCTTGCTTTCTGACCTGCCCAGTTCTCTCTTGAGCGCCACGTGATTCTTTAGCTGCTCTGGCTCTGAGCGGCCACGCGTTAGCCTCTCTCCTTACTTCAGGAACGTCTCTCTCTGTTCAAGACAATCACACATTTCACAAAGCCCATGCCCAGGTGGTGCAGTGGTAAGAATCCGACTGCCATGCAGGAGATGCAAAAGACGTAGATTGATCCCTGGGTCAGGAAGATCCCCTGGAGAAGGAAATGGCAACCCACTTCGGTATTCTTGCCTGGGAAATCCCACGGACAGAGGAGCCTGGTGGGCTGCAGTCCATGGGGTCACAAGAATCGAATGCTTTTTTGAAATGAGTTAACATTATATTATATATATTTCTTTTTAAGACTCAGATATCTTCGTTATAGGGTATGAAGGAGAGGGAAGGACTGAAATTATTATAGCACACCAGAGAAATTTTGAGCTTTGCTGCTTTGTAGAAATAACTTGGAACAGTCACATCTGAAATTTTAACTATTGTTTAAACGTTTACAGTAAATTACTGGCATAAATGTAAAACATAGGAATGAGAGAAGAAATTGCTTTTATTGCATTTACGTTTGCTTCCCCCAAACCCCTTTTCTTATTATGTCTCCAGGTTTTTTGTTCCCTCTGGGAGATTCAGATTTGTCTTCTCCTTCCTTAGGTCCCTTTTCTTCTTGTGCCTTTGACTATCTTTTGACCTTTGATCATTCACACCCTGTTTGTTTTCCTTTTTCTTTCTCTTTGTAAACCAGCTTCTTTGGTTACTAGCCCAACTTTGTTGAAGATGTTCAGTTAACTAGCATGTTCTGGGCTGTGGGCGGAGGTTGGGCCTACTGTTATCCCTGCTCCCATTTCGTGTTGGCTGAACCTGATACATGACTCAGCTCTCCCTGGTTTCGCTATGGACTCAGCTAGGACATTGATGGAACTAATGGCACCCACTCCAGTACTCTTGCCTGGAAAATACTATGGGCGGAGGAGCCTAGTAGGCTGCCGTCCATGGGGTCACTGAGTCAGACATGACTGAACGACTTCACTTTCACTTTTCACGTTCATGCATTGGAGAAGGAAATGGCAACCCACTCCTGTGTTCTTGCCTAGAGAATCCCAGGGATAGCCGAGCCTGGTGGGCTGCCGTCTATGGGGTCGCACAGAGTGCGACTTAGCAGCAGCAGCAGCAGCAATCTTTTTACATTCCTTTGTCTGTCTGGTGAATACCATAGAGGCCATGTCCTCCCAGAGACAGCAGTATGGTGATAAAAGAATACTCAGGTGTACATTGAGAGGTTTTGGTCTCACTAGTGAAAGGAAGTGACTCTCACTGTGTGATTACATACTGAGCATATAGATTGGCCCACTGAGGAGATAAGTTTCTAAATAAGCAATTTCCCATCCTGGCTGGCCTCAGAGCAAGAGACTTTCCCTGACTAAGGACGCCTGCTTTAACCTGTGCAGGCGCCGGTGTGGCTGTCTAAACCAGGCACTGGCAAACTACAGCCCATCGGTCAGATTTGTCTAGCTGCCTGATTTTGTAAATAAAATTTTATCGGAACACAGCCACTCCCTTTTGTTAATGTTTTTCCTAGCTGCTTTTGTGCTACAACAGAGTTGCATAAAGACACTCAGACCGTGTGACCCACTGAGTCCAAGATACTTACTGTCGAAACCTTCACCTGAAAAGCTTTCCGACTACTGGGTCTAAATGGTGAATCCAGAGGGCAGTAAATGTAATTACTTTCTCCAAATAGGGGTGATATTAATGAATTTATATTATTAAAGTTTTAAGTTTGAGCTAGTATCACATGGACTCTCCACCAGACCCAGTATCTAAAAACCATTTATTTTGAAACTTTAAGAACCATTTGGATGTATTAAACAAAGATTCTGGCTCTTGCTGAAAAGTTTTCTTTTTTTTTAATTTCTTTCCTTTTTTTTTTTTTTTTNCACATGGACTCTCCACCAGACCCAGTATCTAAAAACCATTTATTTTGAAACTTTAAGAACCATTTGGATGTATTAAACAAAGATTCTGGCTCTTGCTGAAAAGTTTTCTTTTTTTTTAATTTCTTTCCTTTTTTTTTTTTTTTTGATGACATGTGGAATGTTAGTGTGGATTTCAGCACTGGAAAGATTTAAGCAGAGAAGTAATAGAACCTCACATACTTTTTAAGAACTCATCTTGACTTATTTTCATTGTGTGCCCATTTATACGCTTTTAATTTCTTACCCTGTGCATGTTTCAGCTAAAGAAAACATCTATCGTCAATTCTTTCTTTTTTTTTTTTTTTTGGATTCACTGCGTGACCTGTGGTATCTTAGTTCCCAAACTAGGGATCAAACCTGTGCCCTCTGCAGTAGAAGCAGGGAATTGGAAAGTTGTCATTTTTAACGAGCATCTCAGATTATTCTGTAGATGATGGTCCCCAGGATCACACTTCAAGAAACACTGGCTTAATGGTCAGTGACTAAGATAGAAATTTCCATCTTTGTTCCAAGAGAATATCTAAGGCTGGTATGTGTCACAAGCAAATCAAGTAAGTTGCGCCTTGGGATATAAGAGTCTTGCCCTTAGGTACAGTCCTGCTCTGACAGCAGGACACTTTCACTTTTAAATAACAGTATCCTTTGGTGGGTAAGACAGTTGAAAATTGTTGTTCATAAGCAAAAGTTAGCAACTGAACATTTGTAATTCTTCATGCGTGGTACTGTTGGGAAATTTCTAAAGAGGTATATTTTAGTAGCTAAACAAATACTTGGCTGCCTTAGAATTTTCTCTTATTTTTGCCAAGGAATTTAAAAATAATCAAAATTATAAGTAGTTTTCCACAGTAAATGCAAGTATAGTACTGCCAGTTTTGTGGTTTAAAAATGTATATTACTGAGTATTACCTAGCTCTTTAGAATTTCTTTAGGTTTAAAATTTTATGTTATTGAGTGTTAGCTAGCTCTTCAGAATTTCTGTGTATTGCTTTCTCTGGTACCCTAGCCAGGCTCTTTCTTCTGATGACATTTCTGCATGACCTTGGCCGGGAGCCCAGAGTATCTGTCCTGCCTGCCTTGCCTTTGTCTGTAATCATTTGGCTATGCCACGTGTGCAGGATATTTATTAAGGAACATTAGACAGGATTAAAAACGTTAGATTAACTGCGTATGTTTTTCTAGAAAATGAAAGTTGTGGTACCAGAAGGAGAATGTGCTACATTTTTATAAAGTGGTTTTTAAAAATTGTTATCTATTTTTAGGCTTGAACTCAAACTTGAATGTAAATATGGATATGAACAGTATTAAAGAGCCACAGTCAAGACTTAGGAAGTGGACTACAGTGGACAGCATTTCTGTGAACACATCTTTGGATCAAAACTCCAGCAAACATGGTATAAGATACATTCTTATATTCTGACTTTTTAAAAACTGTCAAATACTAAATTTAGGCCTTATTTTTAAATATATATTTTCATAACTAAATTCTCTTAAGAACCTTTCCTCATTATTAAAATGTGCTTTATTTATTGAATCTTAGTTAAAATAAAAGACCTTTATTGTGCTGTTGTGAATAGAGGTCAGAGTACACATTTATTTTTTTACTTATTCTCTCTTTAGATGGTCATTTAGTTATTTGCTCTTATTTTACTGTTTTAATGTTCTACTTATTCAGTTTAATCTGATGTAAGGGGTTAAAGACTTGCACCATTAAAAGACAAAAGAACTTGATTTCTGATAGTTTCTTATCCATTCATTTAGTAAATATTAATGAAATATTTTCTGCTTTCCGAGAACTGTGCTCAGCCACCTGGAATACATAGATACACATGTACATATGTGCATACAATTGAGTGTGCAGGTAAAAGTACTTGCCCTGAAGGAGCTCATTGTTTGGTAGCAAAAATAAACATATAAACAACTTTAGTTCGCTGTGACAGGTGCTCTGAGAATTAATACATATAAAAGGATAAACAGTATAAGAATGTAACTCCATTGGAAAAGTGAGTAAGGAATAACAAACCATGGGTGTGGCAGGTCTACAAAGGCTTTAAACAGGGGCTCCTCTGAACCGAGTCTTGGAGGCTTTGCCAAAGGTCTGGAGAAAGAGCAACATGGAGAGGGAAGCGTGAGAAAAGTTGAGAGACAGGATAGCCTGGTGAGTTCTGCCACGCGGGCATGTGTGGGGGTTGACGCCCAAGCGAGAGAGGGGGAGCAGGGTACAGCTGCAACAGTAGGCATGGGGCAGTCAAGGAAAACTGCTGTGCCTGAAAAATCACTCTAAAGCTGAAACGCGTGGCCACCTAACGGTGCCAAGGCTTAAAGGAACCAGAGTGAGAAAGAGGGAAACAGACATGAGAAGAGGGAGTGCCTTGAAGGGAGCATTAAAATTAAGGACAAAGGGACTGGGTAACTAACTTCGCTCATTCTGCAAATACACGATTATCTGTAATGCGCCTCCTGTGTTTATCTCCTTCCTCAGTCCAATCTTATACGTCACCCTGGGCTCAAGGGTCCTTCTCAAGAAGCCTCCTCCAGGCTTTGTGCTGGAATAGCACCCCCTACGCATATCTGTCTTATGTTAGTATCCATCTACGCATGTCTTCATCACAGGGAGGAGTGAGTCTGTGCTTTGCTTACCTAGTCCCACTGAGTGCATTGCAGCACCCGGGGAACCTTTCCTAGGTGAAAGGATGAGTGGACGATAACGCGTTTATTGGTAGAGGAAATGTAGGAAGTGAAACAGGCCTGCTGGGACAGATAATGGCTTGATTTTAAAGTGTGGTGTTAATATTTTAGAAATAGCTCAATATGGACAAGCCCAATAGAGGCCCAGTATTCAGAAGAAAAATCTGGGCTGGAGTAAGATTTGGGGTTCATCAGAATGTTGATGTCATGGACATGGACGAGGTTGCCCAGACTGATGGAGCATAGAAGACAGTATCTTGGAGCCAGCAGAAATAAAGAAACCTAAGGGGAATGGGTGGAGAGATAGGATGCAGAGACCCAGAGAAGTGTTTCTACCATATGATTGTCTGTCTTCTCGTTAAATTTTTCCATGTCTGAGCCTCAGTTTCTTTGTAAAAATGAAATATTTCCTTCCTTACACTGCTGTTATATATGTATCATATTCTCAAGTGCTTGGTATGCTTACCGAGGGCATACCGGTATATAGTGTGCATTGTGTAAATGACGTGTCATCATGCAGCTAGGTTTTGAAGTCAGACTTGGGATTTGATCCTAGTTCTTGCATAGTGTTTGCATCTGTGAAGTGGAAAGGAAACGTCGTAGCACTACTGAGGATGGAATGAGATAACGTAAAGCTCCTGTCTCGTTGCCTGGCATGAGACATGCCAGTAGTGGGTGGTGGTATCGTCTATTATCATTTTTCATTCAATGCAATTAGTAACTTTATATTTTGTACTTTATCTTCTCTTTCTTTAAACTTTTATCTGCTTTTTATCATTTTTTTTACCATGCATTTTATTGGTTAATTCTGCATAAACCTAGAATGTGAGCAGTGAATTTTTAAGTGTTTTAGTAAATAGCTTAGACAGTAAGTACTTTATACCTGTATACACAGCAGTCTAATGAACATGTTCTAGTAACATTCTCTTCAGAATAAAGAGGAAGTTGATGCTTTTCCTTTACTTGAGTGTAAGTTCCTGTTCTTTTTACTTAATTTAATATAGAGTTGATGTATAGTATTACATAAGTTACAAGCGTACAGTGTAGTGATTCACGGTTTTTGAAGGTTATACTCCATTTATAGTTATTGAAAAATGCTGGCTAAATTCCCTCTAAATTTCAGGTTTTAAAAGGTTGTGTTTTTGTTTTTTAAGCTTTTCAGTCTGTTTATTGAAGGTGCTTTTTTCCGTATCGTAGTCCCTCTGGTTGATTATACTGTCCTTTTCTCCCTGAACTCCTCCTGTTTGCTCCGTGGTTCTTTTCCTTCTCTTGCTATATCTCTTCATCCTGGTGGAGATTTAGAGTCTTCTTCTCAGGCACGTTCTTTTTGTTTGCTTTGTTTTCTATTTTCTTTACATTACAAAGAGAAATGTTAATCATTTTATTTCTGTTATTAATGTTTTGGTGCAATTTGTTCTTTTTCCCTTATAAAAATAAAATCGGGATCTAACTTCATGTATTTTAGGAGTGATCCCTAAACGGCGGGTCTGTGTGTTACGTGCTGTTAGACCCTCACTATTTTGAAAATAGTTGTTTTGGAGCCAGCACCCGTTTAAGCGTTCATGGTGTTTCGTGTTCAGGTTTCTGGCATCTCTGCCGGCACTGAGCTCCAGCGCTGCCACCGTCCCCAGCTGAGTGGCTGCTGCCCTGTGCTCGCTCACTCATTCTTCCCACTCCCCTCCCACTTGGGTCTTCCCTCCCACTGGTGCAGAAATACTTTTCTATACTCCCTAACCAGAGGAATATTTCCCTGAAATTGTGTTTTTACTTGTGGAAGGACCATGGGATTATTTTTCTAAAGGCAGCTTGCTTCACTTGTTTATAAAACCTGGTTGGCCCTATTGGCATTTGTAGTTCTATGCCTAGAAAATGGGGGCTGTTTTTCTAATAGTAGCAGAGGAGTGTAGAGATCACTTTTTAAGGGGGAGTGATTTGATCGCAGTATTCAGGCTCACGTCAGAGATGGGCTGAGCCTGGAGACAGGAGAGGCCTGTGGGAAAGGTTTGGCTGGCTGTGATAACTTGCATCAGTCTTACACGGGTTCTATTTTTATCTCCATCTAGTGAAGCTTAGCGGGCTGGTAAGATAGTTGTGGAGCTGAGAAGAAAGGGCAAAGTCAGGAGAACTGTCTGTGTCAGAGATCCCCGGGTACACTAGTTTCCCTAAAGAACTCACAGAACTCAGAAAAGCTGTAATACTCATGGTTAAGGTTTGTTACACCAAAAGAATACAGACTAAAACCAGCAAAGGCAAAAGGTGCATAGAAGAGAGTCCCGGAGAAACTAAGAGAAGTTTTCTGTTGTCGTCCCCTCTCGGGGCAATCTTTTCTGTGATTGCAAAGATTTCCAAATCATTTTTGTTTTGGGTTCCCTTTGTGTTGCAACATGACCCAAGCCCCATGCACAGAAGAACAGATGTTCACCACAAGTCCCGTTGTTATCATAAACGCCGGCATGGCCGTGGTTACGCAAAGGATCTCTTACCTGGCAGGCTCCTCTGTGAGCTACAGAAGCCCAGCAACCATCAGGGGCTCGTCTTGGAGCTCTTTGCCATGTGCAGCCTAGCCCTGCTGTGCTAACCCTTTTCTGTGCACCTTCCACAGTCAAAACACCAGGGGAGTGGAGTAGAGGCAAGGACATTTAACCCCGGAGTTGTGGAGCAGTGAGGGTTGGACTGGGCTCTGGGGTATTTGTGATATTTTATGGTCCTATGATTCTGCTTTCTTTACCAATTTATAAAACCCTTGCCCCTCGTCGCCTGGAGAAAAGTACAATGTTCAGGAGCAGGAATACATTTATTTTGAGTTGAGGGCTGTTGCTTATAAAGAAGTAAAAGGCATCATATAAAGTTATATGAAAGAACTAAAACCAAATACATATCGATTTGATTAATATAAATGAGTCAAACTAATTTATTAAAAGAAATTCATATTGAGTCCTAAAGTAAAACCTGACTGTATATGCTATATACAGGGAACCCAAAACAAAGTGATTCCGAAATCTTTGCGATCACAGAAAAAGAGTTACGTAGGAAGCAAAATTGACAGGGTTTAGTGATTTTAGATAATAAGGAAGAGCTAGGAGAGACTTGTTTTCCAACTTAAATAACATCAGATCTATGTTCCCCTGCTTAGTATTAAAAGGATATTTTGTGACATCGATTCCTTTCCTTTTCATTGGATTTTCTGTTAAAACTTGGACTGACTTTGGCTTAAAGGTCAGTTTGCTGCTTTGTACACACTGAGCTGATGATTACCCAAAATTGAAGGTGAAATTGCCATGTAATTGAAGGAACATTGGAACATAAATCAAGCAGCCCTAACTTGCCTCTCAGTGGTGTACTACATCTGGAATTTCTCTTAAAAGTGGCAGCTGAGACATTGGTAAAAACATCAAAAGAAATGCGGATCCTCGAATCAACACTTAATTGCCATTTATTAGCTAGTGCCAAGTAACTTAACCTTTCTGAACTTTAGTCCCTCATCTGCTCAATGGGAGTAAAAATAGTACACCTTGTAGTGTTTTGAGGATTAGTAAGGGGCAATATCTCTGAAGCAGGTAAGCACTAACCTGGGTGAGACACATAAGTGACCAGCGGGTCTCAGCCTTCCTCGTTACGGCTGTGGCAGTCATTGTGTCGTGAGCGCCCTCCCGCTAAGACAGGGCCACTTCTCCAGTGTAAGTCCAGCTCTATTTGCTTAAACTAAAATCTCCCGCATAACTTTTAAATGTTTCATTTTTCTGATGTTCTCCCATGTAGTGACTGATAGAATATAATTGGACCATGGCTAACACTTAAGTCACACCTATTTTACTTTTTAACAAAATGAAGTTTTATAAGTAGAAATTGTTTCTTTTTAAAAAACAGAGGAAAGGGAGTGCTTTTGTCATTGCTGGTTCTTGNTCTCCCATGTAGTGACTGATAGAATATAATTGGACCATGGCTAACACTTAAGTCACACCTATTTTACTTTTTAACAAAATGAAGTTTTATAAGTAGAAATTGTTTCTTTTTAAAAAACAGAGGAAAGGGAGTGCTTTTGTCATTGCTGGTTCTTGCATAAGAATTAATCACTTGAAATTTGATAATCATGCTTACTTACTGTGTTACTTAGAACTACGACTTTATATATCCTACTTGGGTATTTCCAAGTGGCTTTAATTCAGCCAAGATACATAGTTCACTCAGATAAAAGTAACAGCTAGATGAGGAAGCCGGAGAAGAGAGGACAGTGGAGTCGGTGGGATAACTGATTGAAATCAGGGATGGGTTACTGCCCACCAGTGAGCTGCACGAGGTCCTGTATTTTGCCAGAAGCTCATAGCTGGAGCAGCCTGAGTCCATGAGCCAGAACTTTCCTCGCATCTGTTTCAGAATCTACAGTGGACAAGACTCTTTGCTTTTGTTGCTAGTCCAGTTTTGTGTGTCTGACGCACAGTGAGGCCAAACAAAGGGAAATGTCAGAGTTTGGAATAGCGCACTGCAAGGCCAAGCGAGGAGACTGTTAGCTGGTGCTCAGAAAGCCCAACTCGCCATGGTTTTCAGGGGAAGAGGCTTTTTATAGGCAAAATTGAAGTGGGGGCTGCGGGGGTGTTACCTTCCTCTGGTGGGTGGTGGTTCAGGAATCTCAGCCACTAGCCTTCTGGTCCCATCCTCTGGGGTCCCGAGCTGGTGCTCAGCCTGCAGTCAGCGTCCTCGGCTGGGGGTTATTAACGCGTATCCTGGGAGGAGGACGGAGGACCTGGCCCAGGGGCGTGCTGCTGTTTCTTGACTGCCTTTCCTTTGTTTCGGCGTTCCCTCCCTGCCCTAATGGATTCAGCCGTTTGGCACTCAGGGAAGGTCTAGGAGGCCGAAATCTTTTTTCTCTACAAACAAGAAATGGGGGACATGGAAAAGCTTTTGTACACGGGAGAACCCCAGAGGGATCTGATAGGTTTCACTTTCTTCACCCTTGCTCCTCCCCGTTCCAGATATTGAATCTAGAAACTTAAGAGGCGGTCTCGTTTTTTAAAAGTTGATTGAGATAATTTCCATGGACGAGTCTCCTTTTGCAGTGTACACCTCTGTGGCTTTTAGTGCGTTCTCAGAGTTGTGTACCCATCACACAATCAGTTGCTGAACGTTTCCCCAGAGGAACGCCTTTGGTGTCATTCTTCCCGCCTCCATTAGCCATAAGTGTTTGCTATAGCTTTGTCTGTATTGGATATTCCGTGTAAGTGGAAGCATGTAATGTCTGGTCTCTTAAGGCTGGCACTTTTGGCTTAGCGTAACATTTTTCAAGGTTCATCCATGTTGCAGCATGCTGTATTTCATTCCTTTTTGTAGTTGAATTGGATCACATGTACCGCGTTCTGTTTACGTACTCATCAGTTAGTGGGTATTTGAGCCCAAGAGCTAGTCTCGATCTCTTCCTTCCTCCAGTCTCCCCATCCAGCCCATCTCTGAATAGTGCCCATTCTGCTTTCCAGTTTATGCATCTTTTGTGTCTCCTAATGGTCTCCCTGCTTCTGAGCTAGCCTGCCTTCTCTTTTCCACACTTCAGCAAATGTGACTTCAAAATAAATGGAACTGTATTCGTGTGACTTCCCTTCCTAAAACCCTTCGATACAATGAACTCATTGCCAAGTCCTAGAAAGCCCTGTCTGAGGGTGTTGCCAATTCTGAAGGCTTGAGGGAACAGACGGCATCGGTCAGGCTGCAGCGGTGACGCCGGGCAGCACCCCACCTCAGGATCTTTGCATTGCCAGCATTTAAGACAAAATGTCCTTGGTCGTGCCTGCCCTTCAAGATCAGGGCCCATCTCCTTCATGTTGTTCACTGTCCCATTTACTACTTTTTCAGACCAAATGATCTTTCGGTTCCTGAGAAGTGGCCGTTTCTCTCCTATAGTCTTTGTGCAGGCCTCACCCACTGGCTAGAATTTTTTCCCCGAAACTCTAACCATGCTGGCCTTGGCCCTCCTCACCATGCACGCTCTCCTTCCATCCTCTGTCCTTCAGCTTTTCCGTCAATGAATGTACTGTCACTGAGGGCCAGGACCCCGTCGGAGAGAGGTGACTGAGGTCTTGAAGAAAGCGCAGGGCTTTTTTCCTCTTGACATCTTCACCTAATCTACAGAATGCAGTTTGGAACCCACAGATCTAATAAAAGATTTTCTTACTGTATTTGACAAACTTCAAGAAATAAATGTGGTGGGATATTTTGCTCACGCTTCGCTTCCATTTTTTCTCTTTTAGGTGCTATTTCAAGTGGTTTCAGGCTGGAAGAGTCTCCATTTGTTCCCTATGACTTTATGAACAGCAGTACTTCACCAGCCAGTCCTCCAGGTTCAATAGGAGATGGCTGGCCACGTGCCAAATCGCCTAACGGCTCTAGCAGTGTTAACTGGCCACCAGGTAAAATGCTGGCGTCTCCTCTTGTGAGAGTTTGTTTCCATTAAGGTTTCGGTACCTCTGGACATACAAATGATTTGGCCCCAGTTCTGTTTGATTGGCCTGACTTGCCCAGAGGCCGGGGGTGGGGGCACAGAAAGGGCGAGTGAGAAGCTGAGTGTCGGGTTTGGGCCGCTGAGTGACCTGGCCTGCTCCCGATGCCTGTGTGCTGTGAAAGTGGGGTCAGTTAGTCCAGCACAAAGCATGATGGAAACCTGTGTTCACTGTTCTTCTCCAGCTGTCTGGGGACTGGCATGACAGCGTTTCCATCTATTGAGGAATCACCAGAAATGCACTTAGAGCCTGCTTTGTCCAATCCAAGTTGCTGTAGCCTTGTGATTGTAACAAAGCACTTTAAAATACACTTTTAAAAATATATAAACCCAGAGAAATTACTTCATGCAAAAATTTGCAAGTTACTCATTAATAACAGCTTATATTAGTTGTGATATTAAATCAGCCTGTTAGGGCATTGGGAAATAATTTGAGAATGTTGGGAAATATTTGAGAATTGCATAGACTTTAGGAATAAGACTTTGTCTAGTTAATAGTGGATTTTTAGATGATTAAGTCTGAACTAATTTTAAGTTTTTATTTCCAGAATTTCGCCCTGGTGAACCATGGAAAGGTTATCCGAATATTGACCCTGAAACTGACCCTTACGTCACTCCTGGCAGTGTCATAAACAATCTTTCAATTAATACTGTGCGGGAAGTTGACCACCTCAGGGACAGGAACAGTGGTATGTAGACGGGCACAACTGAGGGTTTCTGAATGGTGCAGGGCTCAAGGTAGACGTGGGACTCTGAGGAGCAAGAGACACTCTAGCACAACACAGCCCCTGACATCCAGGGGCCTCTGACAGTGATAACAGAATTCTTGATTACCATAGGTAACTCTTCACTTTTTAATTGATGGGGATTTATTATCACTTGATAGGGTGAACACATATATTAACTTAACCAACAGACGTTTGCTTTCTAATAACCATATTAATATATAACTATTTTATAACAAGTTGCCATATTGTGATTATTAAGAAATGGTTCTTTGTTATGAAAGATGTTATATTATTATTTGTTTTCACACTCTGGATATTAAAGAACTTTCCTCTGGAGACGCATTTGGCTTTCTTGGTCTCTCAGAGTGAAAATAAGAGCAGTTTAAGGGTCCATGCATCCAGATGCGCTTTGCAATGGATTATCACATAAAATCCTCCTCCTCGTTACCATGGGGTTGTTTCTCACCATGTACAGGAATGCCACGCACACATGCAATAGAGGAAAGGTGAGCAAAATGAAGGAGGCTAGATCTTTGTAACATACATCCTCACCGCTATCCCTTTACACAGTTTGTAATAAAATGTCAAACAGTCAGCACTTTCTATTAAATACATAGTTTGTTGACAGATGTTTGCCGTGTCACGGTGGTGAGAGAAGAATCCTCATCATTCTAAAATGGCTGAATTAGCTGACAGCGGGGTGTGGAACCACCGCTTTCACAGGAGAACGTGGGCAGTGAGCGCTCATGGCCTGTAGTTAATGAAAGGATCCAGCTGCAGGAACTGTTGCAGAGATTCACAGAATGGTCGGGTCTGGAGCTAAACTAGAGTAGCCATCAAAGGGATTTGCAGTAATAGGAAGAGAGGCTCGGTTCTGGAGAACANTGGATGTTGGAAATTTGATCTCTGGTTCCTCTGCCTTTTCTAAAACCAGCTCGAACATCAGGATATTCACGGTTCATGTATTGCTGAAGCCTGGCTTGGAGAATTTTGAGCATTACTTTACTAGCATGTGAGATGAGTGCAATTGTGCGGTAGTTTGAGCATTCTTTGGCAGTTCCTTTCTTTGGAATTGGAATGAAAACTGACCTTTTCCAGTTTACACGTTAAGAATTCTGATAGCACTGTATGTATAAACTGGAATGAAACAATGAAGTAAATTAACAGCAAATGGTAGGAACCAACTTTCTCATTTTTGGAGTGGGAGGTTATACAGAATCAAGGGAAAGAGGCTAGAATAATCCACATGATAATAGATTAAAGATACTAGTATGGGTTCATTTTTAGCTCACTGCCAATATAGATGGCTATATACAGAAACATTTATAGATATGTTTACATATATAGTTTAGTAAACATACATATATTTCCTTACTCTGTAAACTTAAAGAATCTATTAATAGAACACCCCAATAGCAAGGCTTCCCTGGTGGCTCAACCAGTAAAGAATCAGCTTGCAATGTGGGAGACTGGTGTTCCATCCTCTGGGTTGGGAAGATCCTCTGGAGAAGGAAACGGCAACCCCCTCCAGTATTCTTGCCTGGAGAATTCCATGGACAGAGGAGCTTGGCAGGCTATATAGTCCCTGGGCTTGCAAAGAGTCAGACATGACTGAGTGACTACCACTCACTCACTTAACAGCAACAAGTCCACCTACTACCCATATCTTGATTTTAATACCATTTGCCAATAAAATAAACCAGAGCTCCATAAAGAAATGACTGATTCTATAATAAGGAAAAGAAATATTCAAGATGAGCCTGGAGTATCTTGGAGTGCCAGAAAGTAAGAAAGTGTGTGTGTGTGCGTGTGTGTAACAGAGAGAGAGAGAAATCTAGATATTCAGCTCTGATGAGGATGTGTCAAAGGGACACAGCATCCAACTAAAAAAACTCCCAGTGGCTAAAATTGGAACAGTTTGATCAACAAACAAAGTAGTAATGGATTATAATTTACTATAAAAGATAGCAATTGATGAGTCCATACTCATGTAAACAAATAACTGGATAAATAAATGTGTATATGCTTAGTTGCTTCTTTTCAAACCTATGGATTGTAGCCCGCCAGGCTTCTTAGTTCTTGGGATTCTCCAGGCAAGAATACGGAGGGGTTGCCATATCCTTCTCCAAGGGATCTTTCTGATCCATGGATTGAACCTGTGTCTCCTGGGTCTTCTGCATCACAGGTAGATTCTTGAATGCTGGGCCACAGGGAAACCCAAATAAATGGGTAGAAAGATACAATTCTCTTATGAAAAATTCCAAGTCATGTATGTAGATATTCTTTCCTCAAGGAAGTGGAGCATAATTCCTCACTATGTGTGGACTACACGTGGTCAATGACTTCCTTCCAAAAAGAAAAATGTTCTTGTCCTTACTTACTTCCTTTGTTCTAGAAGTCTTAAGACCAGTGGTCCAGTGGTAGCTGTGACAACAGTTAATCAATCCAAGCTATGGACTCAGAAAAAAAACACTGTGCTAAGAGCTAGAATTGTCTGACTCTAACCTCCACACAATCACTGCACTGTCTGATCTGAAGTATCTCATCTCTAAAGTAAATATAATACAATTTACTGCTCTACAGTCAAAAAATTCAAAACCAGATGACTTTTAAGTTCTCTTCTAACTCTAAGACTTATGGTGGCAGGAAGATATGGTAACAACTTGGCTTTGCTCCTTTTTCTGGGTTCCCACTCTTACTCTGACCAGGGATTAGCTTGGATGCTTTGACCCAAGGTAGATCTGCTGGAGTCTTTAAGAATATTGTTAAGTCATGACTTCTCCATCCCAAGTAATAGTCCTGCAGATTCCCTTTTTTTCCTTTTCTAGTTCTTTTCCTGACATTTTTGGGATCCTTGGCCTTGGAATCTGCATTGGATTTTGTAAATTGTGTGATCAAATCCCAAGGAAGTAAGTAAAACAAAACTTATTCTGTCCCAAGAGAAGCTATCAAATTTAGCTCTGGGTGACAAGAAGACATTTGTCTTAGCTTGCTGGTTTCCAACACTAACAGATAGCAAGATTCTTCACATTTCCCAAATAAATGCCAAAGCAACTATTGAAAACCAAAGGGAAAGAAGTTGCACATATATTTGGGTAAATCACTGCAGCCCTATTTACAATAGCCAGGATATTGAAGCAGCCTAAATGTCCATTGACAAATGAATGGATAAAGATGTGCTACATATATGATACAATTGGCCATAAAAAGGAACAAAATTGGGTCATATATAGTTACGTGGATGAAACTAGAGCCTGTGATACAGAGTGAAGTAAGTCAGAAAGAGAAAAACAATGTCATATATTAACACATGTATATGGAATCTAGAAAAATCGTACTAATGACCGTATTTGTGGGGCAGGAATAGAGATGCAGATGTAGAGTACAGACGAGGACACAGTGAAGGAAGGGGAGGGTGGCACGGATACAGAGAGTAGCATTGACTTATACCCACTACCATGTGTAAAACAGATAACCAGTGGGAAGCTGCTGTAGCACAGGGAGCTCTATGATGACCTAGAGGGGTCAGATGGGGGTGAGAGGGAGGCTCTAGGGGAAGGGGATATTTATATACATGTAGCTGATTCACATCATTGTACAGCAGAACAAACACAGCATTGTAAAGCAATTATATTCCAATTAATTTTTTTAATGATAAAAGTTTAAAAGAAATGAACACCAGGCTCTTACTATATAGCACGGGGAACTATAGTCAGTGGAATGGAAAAGGATATGAAGGTATGTCTATATATACGGCTGATATATAGTTAAATCATTTTACTCTGAACCAGAAATTAGCATTGTAAATCTACTATACTTCAATAAAAATATAAATAAATAAAATGAGCAAAAAAAAAAAAAAAAGAAAAGAAAAGAACCTTACAATTAGCAAGAGCTAATGCAGTGTACTTGTTTGAAATGTACTNCCCCACCCCCCACTTTCCATTTTGGTAACCATAAGTTTGTTCTCTTATGTCTGTGAGTCTGTCTCTGTTTTATAAGTAAGTTTGTTTGTATCAGAGTTTAGATTCCAAATATAAGCGATAGCATATGGTATCTGTCTTTCTGTCTCTGACTTAGTTCACTTAGTATGATAATCTCTAGGTTCATTCATGTTACTGCAAATGACATTATTTTGCTCTTTTTTTATGGCTGAGTCATATTCTACATGTACCACTTCTTTATCTGTTCATCTGTTGATAGACATTTAGGTTGCTTTCATGTCCTGGCTTTGTAAATAGTGCTGCTGTAACCATTGGGGTACATGTGTCTTCTCAAATTGGAGTATTTCCTAGATATGTGCCCAGGAGTGGGATGCTGGATCTTATGGTAGCTCTATTTTTAGTTGTTAAAAGAATTTCCATACTGCTTTCTGTAATGACTGCACCAATTTACATCCCCACCAACAGTATAGGTTCCCTTTTTGCCACACCCTGTCTAGCATTTCTTAATTCTAGACTTTTTAATGATGGCCATCTGACTGCTGTGTGCTGATGCCTCACTGTAGTTTTGATTTGCATTTTTCTAATCATTTGCGAAATTGAGCAACTTTTCATGTGCTTATTGGCCAATCTGTATATCTTTTTTCGAGAAATGTCTACTTAGTTCTTCTGCTCCATTTTTGATTGTGTTTTGTTGTTGTTATTGAGTTGTATCCTAATCTGTATGTTTAAAATAGGTGACACTTCCGTGGTAATTTGAGACTGAGAGAAGAGATGCTATCTGGAGATCGTCAGGGAATCAGGCTCTTTCAGATTCAGGATGTGAGGTAGCACATCCTCTAGATCAGGACAGATGGTGCCTGAACAAGAGTGTCAGTGGGAGGGACTGGAGTAGTAGTCACCGAACATAGGAAAAGGATGAACAAAACAGATAACTCATCTTTTATTTCATATAGTGGTACCTTTTTTGTAGTGCCTTTTTTGAGAAATGGCATTTTCTAATCCCATATGTCAAAGTATGCTGCTGTGTGTTGTTTCTGCCTCCTGAGCTTGTCTAGAACAATCAGGCAGGCACAANCTAGGCTATCTGGGAAAGCAATAGGTGGTGTAAACTGTATTGACCAGGACTCCTTTCAAGAAGATTAATGGATGTGTTCGAAAGGAACATTTGATAGGCCACCCAGGACAAAGAGGAATATATCCAATTTCTGATGGAAATTGGAGTAAGTAAGCAGTTCATATTAATATGATCAAAATAGACTTGAGTTCTACCATTAATATCTTGTCCTCACTAAGATTGCTTCCAGTTACTCTTACCTCAATAACTGGTCCTCCATTTGTTAAGACTAGAATCTAGTAGATGTCCTTGATTGCTTTTTATATCTACTGTCCACATCCAATCCATCAGCAAATTGTTTCTCTATCTCCAAAGCATGCAGCACAGTCATTTACTTTCTATTGTCTCAAGCCTTATCCCAGGTAAGTTATTTATTTCTTTTTGATATCAATATGGAAGGGAATTTTTCTTTTCTTACTTTAAGTTCAAGCTTTGCATAACAATGCTATATGGATATAAAATGCTCTCTCTTTATATACTTTTTTTCAGATATTCTTTGGGACTTGCTAAAATTTTCTTTAATCCTACCAGTTATCTGAGTGATTTCATAAATAATTCACATGCAACTACATTATTCAATAAATATCTATAAACTCCTTATTAATTATTACGCTTTTTTAGATCTTCTGTATCCTTAAGAATTTTTTGTCTTTGATCTGTCTATATCTGTGAGAGGACTGTTGAAATCTTTTGTTTTTAAAATGTGTTTGTTACATGTTTCTTTTCCTTGTATTTTCTGCTTTATGAAAATTGATGCTATTACTGAATGCATAGATATTAACAATCATATCTTCATTGTAAATTATAGTTTTTATTAGTATAATGTGTCCCTCTTTGTCTCATTTAATAGTCTTTGATCTTAATTCTACTTTGTCTGATAACAAAATTAAGTCCACGCTTTTCTTTTTCTTTGAATGTCCCTAGGAAATTTTGGGGCATGCTTTTGTTTTTAACTTTTCTGAATAATTTATCTTAGATGCATTTCAGGAATAAAGTATATCATTGGATTTTGCTTTGTCTGAAAATCTCATTCTTTAGAAGGGGAGATAATACCATGTATATTTACTGATACATTAAAATCCTTAACCATATGTCTGCTTTATTTTCTCATTTGTGAGGTTATTTGTGTGCGTGCTTAAGAAAGGTTGTATTTTTGTTTTAATGGTTACTAATACTTATTTAGCACCCTCTTAGTCCTTTCTTTCCCTAAATAGTATCACTTACATTATAACCAATATTGAACTAACCTGCAACCTCTTCTCACTATATCTTCCCTCCTTTTTTCTCACTATTTTAGTTCCCTAGTATTATCTTAGGGTTAATGAGAGTAATTAAAATGTATTTAACTGCTGCTGCTACTGCTGCTGCTAAGTCGCTTCAGTCGTGTCCAACTCTGTGCGACCCCACAGACGGCAGCCCACTGGGCTCCGCCATCCCTGGGATTCTCCAGGCAAGAACACTGGAGTGGGTTGCCATTTCCTTCTCCTATGACCCTGCTATTCGCTTTAAAGGATATCATTTTATTCCCAGCTAATGTACACAATGCAATCAGTAAATTTCTCACATTTCAATTAATCTTCCCCTTCTCCACACCCATTTTTGTTAATTTTATTATTTTTACATTGTCTAAGCATAAACACTTACATATTTTATCACCAGATACTTGTGTTTTAATTTAGTGTCATAGTGAAATATACTCAGTGGTTACCTCCAGACTTCATGCTAAAACTTCTTCAATCTCTGGGCTTGTCTAAAGCCCAGTTGCTAATAAACGCTCCTGGAAGGGCTCATGGAATCAATGTTCTCAGAGTCCTTCTATATTCTTAATTGTGTGAATGTAGCCTTTATAACTAAAGAAGAATTTTTCTAACTATAAAATCCTAGTTCATATTTTCTTTTTTTCTCTGAATATCTTAAACACAGTGTTCCATTGTTTCTTAAACATTAAAAAGAGAACCTGTCATGATATCATCCTAATGTGATTTTCTTTCCTTTATGAATAATGTGTTTCTTTGCCTGGATTCTCAGATTCTTTTTTTAAAGTCCTTTAGTTTTACCATAATATATTTCTCTCTTGAATGCTCTGGTTTGTGTTTCCAAGGTACATGACGATGTGCCCTTTGAATATGAAAATTCAAAGCTTCTTTTATTTTAAGAAAGATTTCTTGAATTATGCTTTTAAATATTTATTCTGTTTCACAGCTTCTTCAGTATCTTCAATTATATGAATATTTGATTTCCTTTTTCTTGAGTTTCATATGAATATCTCTTTCCCCCAAATCTATTTTTTTCCTTTTTTAAAAATTCCCTTTGATTTTTTTTTACTTTTCTTCTTTACATCCCATATCTCCCTTTATTATATTTTCCATGGGGGTCTATTCCTTCCTGTGTACCTGCTCGTTATGTTGAAACAGAGCAGGATCCTGCGGTCCTTGCCTCCCCACCATGTCGTCTGCCTCCTTTTGTCTGTGGAAAACTTTGGTGAAGGAATAAGTTAAATCAGAGAAATGTGGAAGCAAAGGAAGACAGTCAAAGGAGACTAAATAATAATAATGTGTCAGTAAGCAGAGTCAAGGGCCTTTAGGTTTTTCTCAAGGGCTCTATAGATAATATTCTCAGCCATGTCCTGTGAGCTGTCTTATCGATACTAAAGCATCAGGTGAAGTTAACTGCGTGGTGACCAGACTGTACCCAGAACATGAGTTTCCACAATGCCCAGTCCTGGCCACAGAGAAATGGGAAAAATGGACCCTGGAACTACAGATTACATGTGCAACAAAGCTCTGTCTAGTCAAGGCTATGGTTTTTCCACTGGTCATGTATGGATGTGAGAGTTGGACTGTGAAGAAGGCTGAGCGCCGAAGAATTGATGCTTTTGAACTGTGGTGTTGGAGAAGACTCTTGAGAGTCCCTTGGACTGCAAGGAGATCCAACCAATCCATTCTGAAGGAGATCAACCCTGGGATTTCTTTGGAAGGAATGATGCTAAAGCTGAAACTCCAGTACTTTGGTCACCTCATGCAAAGAGTTGACTCATTGGAAAAGACTGTGATGCTGAGAGGGATTGGGGGGCAGGAGGAGAAGGGGACGACCGAGGATGAGATGGCTGGATGCCATCACTGACTCAATGGATGTGAGTTTGAGTGAACTCTGGGAGTTGGTGATGGACAGGGAGGCCTGGAGTGCTGCAATTCATGGGGTCACAAAGAGTTGGACACGACTGAGTGACAGAACTGAGCTGAACTGAACTGAAGTCGCTTCAGTTGTGTCCAGCCTTTTGTGACCCCGTGGACTGTAGCCTGCCAGGCTCCTCTGTCCATGGGATTCTCCAGGCAAGAATACTGGAGTGGGTTGCCATTTCCTACTCCAGGGGATCTTCCTGACCCAGGGATCAAATGTACTTCTCTTATACCTCCATCGGCAGACAGATTTTTTTACCACTAGCCCATCTGGGAAGCCCCTAGGAACCGAAGATTAACTATACCTAAAGCAACCAAGGTGATACTGGTCAGACTACTGATGACCAATTTGAAGATGACTGTGAGAGATGACTGTGCTGTTTCTGCATGTAGCCACCCCCACCCCCGAATCTATCTATAGAGGCTCTCACCCCCTGCTTGTCAGTGGGGGAAGTTTGCCTTTGGACAGATGTCCGCCACTCCCCACTCTACAGTGACAGTTGCCAGCATCTGAAATAAATCAAATGTTCCACCGATCTAGCCTGTTTTTGGTTTTTGAAAGGCGAGTAGCTGGACCCCACACACACTCTTTCGTTAACAATGTCTTCATCTCAGAACTTTTCTTTTAAAGTCATTTCCTGTGTTATGTCAGTTCTCATTTCATATCTTCTTGTCTAACCATATAATTTCTAAATTCATCTAGTTTTGATTTGTGTCAATTTTAAAGTTCCAGTCATTTAAAAAACTTCTTTTAACTTGGTTTGAAATGCAGTTACAGTTTGTCTGCTTTGTGATCACATATGTCATATTTAAGTGAGGTAGGTTTTTCTGTGATGGGAAAGGGATAAGTCAGGGTGATTTCACAACTTTCTGATTCAAGAACCTCCCTATTGCACCAGTGTGTGGTCTCAGTGTATCACCAAACTCCACTCTCTCAGAGCTTGATCTGGTTCAGAGAGATTTTCTGCCTCTATCCTTGGGTTTACCAGGGACCCAAAGGCCTCACCTTCCAAAACAGTCTTCTCACCTTCAGTTGGTATGCATTTCCTGCTCAGTATTTCCTGGGATCTGCTTCCTCTGGGTTCCTTTACCCCTTAACCCACATTTGTTTTCTTCTGCTAAGTTTTTATCCTTTTTCTATCACTAACTGCTCAAGGTGAGGGTTAGGGTTAGTCTTTCAGAGAGAAAATGTTTGCTGGATAATTTTGAGAGTGGGCTTGTACTAATGTGTCTGTATCTTTCAGCAGCTCAGAGCTCACGAAGGCATTCCCAAGGATTGCCCATTATTTTACTGAAGATACAGTCTGTGGGAGTTTTTCCTTTGCTATCCTAGGCGCTCCATTTGGGTGAAATGATTTGCAATGACTTACAACTATGTCTTTAGCATAATCCCACTGCCCTGGTGTCATTTCAAGATGTAAAGCAGATCCTATCAACTTCCAGCTTAAAACACTCAAAAGTTTCCCATCAACCTCAAAATCGAACTCAAATTCTTTATTCCAGTCTACAGTTTCTCACAAGATCAGTCTCCTCCTTACCTCTCTGACCTCATTTCTAATCATTCTGCCTTGCTCTCTACATCCCAGAGCCACTAGCATTCCTTTTGGTTCTCAGACACACAAGCTTATTCCCCATGAGGGCTGATGCCTGGAATAACTCAGAGAGATCTTTCCTGTTCTCCAATCTAAAGCAGTCACCCAATCACTCTGTCTTATCATGTTATCTTAATAATCTTCCCATCATGTATCATGATCTGGTACCATTCCTATTTATATATCCATTCATCTTCTGTCTCCTCCACTAGACTGTAGATTGTGAGAACAGAACTGTTATCTACTTCTTTGCTGCTCCACCCCTAGTAGGGAGAGCAATCCCTGACACAGTGATAGTCAGTAAATATTTATTGAGTGAAAGAATGGGAAGAATGAGAGGAAGAAAAGAATACAAAGGTAGGGTTATGAAAAGAATATTTTGCTTTGGACACAGAAAAATGTGAATTTACATTGTACTTCAATCACTAGTTTTATGATTCCATGGATCTCTCAAAGACTCAGATCCCTAAAATATAAAACAGGAGGAAATATCATCTTTCTCCCACTACACAGAGGATGGTTAAATGAGATGATACATGCTAAAGCATTTAACAAAAAAATTGACATAGAGAGGTTTCCTTTTCTCCCACTCTAGCTCTCTCTTTCCTTCTTTCTCCCATTTCTCTTCCTCTAACTTATATGATTGCCAAGTTAACTGTGATGCATGTCTTTATGACCATGCTCAAATGTGGACCTTCTATCTGTATTTGATGATGCTTCTGCCTTCTGTGGTTTATAGCTACACTAGGATAGCTTTACTCCTGTTTTCATTTCAATTCTATGTAATTCTGCCTGTATATGAAAATCTGACTCATCACTCCCTTATAAGACAAGTATAGGGAAAAAGAAACAGCAGAGGGAAAAGGCTTCCTTCCTAATCTCTTGAACCATCCTTCCTTTCATCTAAAAGTCATTCATAACAGTTCAATTAATAGTAAACTCTTCCAAGCAAATGAGAATTCAGAAATTCTTTGATTTAAAAATTCCACGGTAGAAGAGACTTTCCCTTTATTGTTATTAATATTCTGTCTTTTGTGTGCTCAGTCACTAAGTCGTGTGCAACTCTTTGGGACCCCATGGGCTGCAGCCCTCCAGGTTCCTCTGTCCATGGGATTGCCCAGGCAGGAATACTGGAGTGGATTGTCATTTCCTTCTCCAGGTCTTCCTGACCCAGGGATCGAACCTTGGTCTCCTGCGTTGGCAGGTGTATTCTTTATCACTGAGCCCCCAGGGAAGCATTCTGTCTTATAGTAAATTTTAGTTTTATTGGATTGTGAGCAGAGTGTCACTTACACTATTTATACGTTCTGGGAGATACTGACATTTTCTTTGTTTCTCAATATATGATCAGTTTTTTTTTTGAACGTGCCATGGACAGTTGAGAATACATAGTCCTTATCATTGTGGTGCAAGGGTTGATATACATCCACACGATCTGTATCTACAGCCACACGACCCTAACCCTAACTCAATTAATTATGTTGGTTATATATTTTGTCTCATTAGTTATTTTTGTCTTCTTGATCTAAGTTATAATGAAGGAGGTACATTAAAGTTTTCTTTTATAAGTGTGTCTCTAACTATGCTCCTTGCAAGTTTTGTAGCGGTTTCATAAAGATGATTGATCTTTTATTTATGCATAAATATTCATGTCTTGTATCTTCATTGTGGATTCTAGTGTTTAGCATTGAAAAATACCCATCTTTGTCCTGTCACAGCTTTGGGACTTGAATTATTTGTTTAGTATTAGCATAGCTACCCTGCTCTTTTTCTATTTCCATTTGCCTGGTATAAGTGTGTCCATTCTGTTATTTTTAGCTTTTCTGAATCATATTAAGTGTGTCTCTCGATACAGCACAGAGTTGGGTTACATTGTGTGAACCAAACTGAAAATCTATTTGTTTGATAATAAATTTTCTGTTGTTGTCATGACCAATATGTTTTATCTGAACTTTATTATAATATTTTATAATTCTGTGTATTTTGGTCTATATGTTATGCGTCTTTATCTATGAGATGTGTATTTCTTTGCATATGTATACTATACATATATTTACTTATTTGTAAATAATATATAGTATATGGGCTTCCCAGGTGGTACATTAGTAAAGAATCTGCCAGCTACTGCAGGAGATGCAAGAGATGGAGGTTTGATCCTTATGTTGAGAGGATCTCCTGGAGTAGGAAATGGCAACCCTCTCCAGTATTCTTACCTGGAAAATTTCATGGACAGAGGAGCCTGGTGGGCTTCAGTCCATGGGGTCGCAAAGAGTTGAATGTGACTGAGCGACTGAGCATATACACACACATATAGTATATATCCAAACATATGTATGTGTTTGTATACATTTCCTATTTTTGGTATTTAGGAAAATGTACATTTCTGTTTTAGATTATCCTTTGCATTTATGCCTTTTAAAAGTCTTTACTCTCTCTTTTTCTTATTTGACCTTTTACTTCTTGATGTTTCAGAGGTTTTTGGTTTTGTTTTGTATCAATTAATGTGTGTGTATGTTAAGTCACTTCAGTTGTGTCTGACTTTTTGTGACCCTATGGACTTTATTGACTATGCCAAAGCCTTTGACTGTGTGGATCACAATAAACTGTGGAAAATTCTGAAAGAGANCTCCTTGCAGTCCAAGGGACTCTCAAGAGTCTTCTCCAGCACCACAGTTCAAAAGCATCAGTTCTTTAGGTCATTTAATTTCAATACACAAAATGTGTAAAACATTGTCAGCCAAATAATTTTCCTCTAATAACACTAATTTTGGAAATGTGTTCATAAAAGTGGATTGCACTCAAGATGTCTAAGAGTTAGTTGTTCTAACACATTTGACTAATGGCAACCCATTCCAGTACTCTTGCCTGGCAAATCCCATGGACGGAGGAGCCTGGTAGGCTGCAGTCCATGGGGTCGCTGGGAGTCAGACATGACTGAGCGACTTCACTTTCACTTTTCACTGTCACACATTGGAGAAGGAAATGGCAACCCACTCCAGTGTTCTTGCCTGGAGAATCTCAGGGACGGGGGAGCCTGGTGGGCTGCCGTCTCTGTGGTCACATAGAGTGGGACACGACTGAAGCGACTTAGCAGCAACAACTTACTCAACTTTTTCCTTCTCCTTTCCTCATTTTGAACTTGGTACCAGAGTTCTCCATTGTAGGGTAAGGGAGTTAGAGAAGGCGAGGTTCAGAAAAAGGAGACCAGCACTTTACAGGAACAGATCACCTTTAATGAGGCGAGAAGGGGCAGCAGTCAGATTAGTGAGCTGCTGCCCTAACCCAAAAAAAAGAGTAAGTATATATAGGCATATATGTGGAAATCTGTCTTAAGGGGGCCTGTTCTTCTCCAAGGTTCTTCGAATTATATATCTCTTAAATGGCTGGGGCAAGGAATTCTGGAGATCAGCCAGAGGCTGGGACAGGCTGGGAGGTGAGTGCAATCAACCTTACTGTCCATCTTTTTCTTCTGGTGAGAGAGTTCTTTGTTTTGCATAGAATGGTGGGGAGGAGCTGGAGGGGAGTTTTAACTCCAGGCTATTTTGAGCCATGTAACTTTCCTTCAGCCATTTCTTAATTAAATGAAAAATATTAAAACATATTTTCCAGAATATTTAGAGAATTTCAGATAAAGTTACTTACCTTTCCTAAATACCTGTAGATATTTCAGAACAATCGCCCTGTACTGATCATAGAGACCTTCCCAACGTACTTCAAAACGTTCCATTATGACTTCTACAGCTGTGGACAATCAAATAGGTCAACAGGTTTGGGGCTGAGGTCATCCAGGGAGATGCATTGCCACATTTTGAAAGCAGATTGCTTTATGAGAGAGACTAAGAATGTTGGCAGCAATGAAATAAATTCTTCTCGGAAGGCTATTTATTTATTTATTTATTTTTGGCAACAAAAATTCTTCAGGTGAAGATCATCTCATAGCAAAATAATAATCCTACAATTCTGATCCCCTCATGTCAGTAAGCAGGGTTAGAGATAAATAAGAGTTCAACTTCCCTTTCTCAAGTAGATATGCAGACATTTCAGAAAGCAATCCACCTTTTAGAAAAGATGGCAACAATTAAAAACCATCTAACTTCAAGAAAAAGCCAAGTATAACAAGTTATTCTGAAGTGCTTTGTTTCAGAGCACCTCTTTAGAGACTGAAGGAAAGGCAGAAAGAAAGAAAGAAAGAAAACAACAAAAAAAAAACAAAACAAAAAACTGAGTGAAACTTACAAGCCTTAAAACTGAAGCTGCTCCATAGAGCAAAAACCCAACCAATGCATGCTTACAAAACACTTCATTGTACACAGTTTGATTCTAGACAGAATGACTTAGGAAGGATTAAAGTGAGAGCTAATTTTTTACACAACCACTTCTCAGCCTAATATCTAAATAGTGGAGTCACAAATTCCTGTGCCCAGCTTCTCTTTGGCTAAGTTTTTAAATTCTATAAGCCTTAGTTTCTTTACATATATAATTAGGATAACCATCATTCTTATTTTGGGGTTTGTTATTATTATTGTTGTTAATAATAATTTTTGTTTTTACCTTCAAGTCATGTTTTGATTTAACTTACTGATCTCCATGTCTGTTGCCATTATCGTAACCCATCTGCCCATCATCTCTTGCTTGGGAAATCTGCCTTAATTTTGTATTGGTCTTCTTTTCCCTTCTTGATTTTCTCCCTTTCCTATCTTATCACATAGTAACCAAAGTGTATAACAGTAACAAAAGAACCAAAGGACAACTGGATCAGATTGCTACCCTCTGTCTAAAATCATTCAACATTTTCCTTTGGCTCTAAAAATAAAATCTAAACTCCTCCCTGACTTGCAAGGATTTAAAAGATCTGTTTCCTCTTCTGTTTCCACTTCTCTGGGCTTTTACACTGACCATGCCTCCTGCTTGGGATGGTTTTTCCCAGTTGGTGGTATGGATGGCTCTTTGTCATCCCTTCTGTCCATCTCGAATGACCCCTCTACTGATAGCCCTTCTTTCCTCCTTCATCTCAGTTGTCCTTCCCTCGCTATTGTTAATCTAATCATTGTATTTATTTTCTTAGTCATAATATAAAGTTATCTTTTTAAAGATTTTTTATTTTTTTGCTTATTTTTTTTTTCTTCCATAGGAAGATATGCTTTGTCGAGGTAAGGAATCTTGGATAGGTTATTCACCATCATGTCCCCCAGGGCCCAGTAATCATGTGATGTGTAGTTGTCATGTACGATAACAGTTACTTACTTTAAAAAATTGTTTTATTGAAGTCTAGTTGATTCACAATCTTGTGTTAATTTTTGCTGTACAGCAAGGTGATTCACTTATACATACACATTTTAAAAAATATTTTTTTCCATTATGGTTTACTACAGGGTATTGAATGTAGTTCCCTGTGCTATACAGTAGGACCTTCTGTTTATCCATTCTATATATAAGAGTTTGCATCTGCTGTGCTCCACCTGCCAATGCAGGAGACGTGGGTGTGATCCCTGAGTGGGAAGAGCCCCTGGAGAAGGAAATGGCTATCCACTCCAGTATTCTTACCTGGAGAATTCCATGGACAGAGGAGCCTGGGGAATTACAGTCCATGGGGTCCCAAAGAGTCGGACGTGACTGAACAACAAAACAACAGCAACAATCCCAAACTGTCACTCCATCGCTCTCCCACTCCTCCTCCCCCATACAGCTGCCTCTTTTGAGAACTGTGATAGGCACTCTTGCAGGTACTCTATATACACACATTTCTCACAGCCTGTGAGACAGGTGTTACTTTTAGCCCAGTTTACAGATAAGAGTTTAAATATTTCTTCCCTAAGTTATTCAGCTAGAAGTGCTTGACTTGAGACCACAGCCAAGGAAGACTGACTGCAAAGTCTAACTCTGTAATCATTTTTCTTAATCTTGATGAATATTTGAATAAATGAATATGCATATATGTGCCTAAGATCTAGCATGTGTTAAAAATAAAGCTATCATTAATATTATTATTATTTATACGGGAACAATTTTGTTTACTTATTGGTTGTTTCCTCACTGTTAGAGTGGTTATTATGTTGAACATGTGACTGACTAGTCTGCGAAACTTCTCCAGAGTTAGCTATCTGTCTATAATAATTTTGTGGCAGACATGCCTTGAGTCAAATCAGCTGATTTGGCTTAAGGCTATCTTAAAACAGCCTTGTGGAATACGAATCTTCATTTTAAATTTGAAGATCAAATGCTACTCGATGTTCCACAAATTTTACTTACAATCAGTCTTACACTTCTATGGAAGGTATAAAATATATTTCAGTGACTGGAAACCATTGAAAAGATTATCTAGAGATTTACTACTTTTAAATTGGAAGCCAAATGAGTGCAGCAGCTAAGCAACAGAGGGGCAATCCAGGGGCAAGGCTTCGTCTAATCCTCACCACTATCTTCTATTGGTCTTTGCTCATTTCAATCAAATTTGACCTTTAATAAAAGATTTACAGTAATAAAAGGAGGTGAATACTCATTTAAAGTTAATGGTTGTACTGATCTATACTAATAACACATCATCTCCAAATCCTCGGTAATGTGCTAGGAAATTTAAAAGATATCTGGACAAAATGCTGTTCACAAATCGTGGGTTCCCCTGTTAACCCTACAGTTAGATGGAGGGGGATCTCCTTTATCTTAACTCATAGCAGTATTGTGAAAATTTGAAAATAGTGATACATGTAAAACACTTGTACAGTGCTAAACACATTGTAAATGCTATTATTTTTCCTAATCTTATTATTAATATAAAATATCTTGAGAGCTTTTATTTTTTATTGGGGATGCCTGGAGGCTTAAAGGAATGTGTTGAGAATGACCAAATCTCTCCTTTTTTCTATTTTAATTTTTTCCAGTGCTGTGTTAGTTTCTGTTGTACAACAATGTGAATCAGCCATAATTATACATATATCCTCTCCTTTTTGAGCCTCCCTCCCCATCCCACCCTTCTAGGTCATCACAGAGCACCAGACTGGGCTCCTTGTGTTATACAGCAACTTCTCACCAGCTATCCATTTTACACATGATAATGTATACATGTTGATGCTATTATCTCCATTTGTCCCACTCTATCCAGTGGGACAATGTCCCACTCTATCACTCAGCCACAAAGAAGAATGAATTTGAGTCAATTCTAGTGAAATGGATGAGCTTAGAGCCTGATACACAGAGTTAAGAAAGTTAGAAAGAAAAGAACAAATATCATATGTATAGGGACTCATGTTCAATCCCTGGGTTGGGAAGATCCCCTGGAGAAAGGAGTGGCAACCCATTCCAGTATTCTTGCCTGGAAAATCCTATGGACAGAGAAGCCTGGGGGGCTTCAGTCCATGGGGTTTCAAAGAGTCAGACATGACTAGTGACTAACACATACACACACATATTTTTAATTGGAGGATAATTGCTTTATAATATTGTGTTGGTTTCTGCCATATATCAACATGAATTAGCCACAGGTACACATATATCCCTTCCCTGTTGAACCTCTCACCTAACTCCCACCCCTCTAGGTTGGCACAGGGCAGTGGTTTGAGCTCTCAGCATCATATAGAAAGTTCTCACGGGCTGTCTCTTTTACATATGGTTATATGTATGTTTCCATGCACATACACTCCCAGTTTGTTCCATCCTCTCCTCCCCCTACTATGTCCATAAGTCTGTTCTCTATGTCTACAATTCCACTGCTTCCCTGCAGATAGGTTCATCAGTACCATCTTTCTAGATTCCATATATATGCATTAATATATGATATTTGTTTTTATCTTTCTGACTTGTTTCACTCTATATAATAGGCTCTATGTTCATCCATCTCTTTAGAACTGACTCAAATGTGTTCCTTGTTATGGCTGCAAATGTTGTATATTAATGCATATATATGGAATCTAGGAAAATGGTACTTATGAGTCTATTTGCAGAGAAGGAGTGGAGACACAGATGTATGTAATCAGCTTGGACATATCTTCTCTCTCTCTCTTTCTCTTTATTTAAGGTGGACATCTCTTCTTAAAAAGAGAACTATGTACAAATTACCATTTGTTGTTGTTTAGTCATTCGGTTGTGTCCAACTCTTTGCAACCACATGGACTGCAGCACGCCAGGCTTTGCTGTCCTTCACAATCTCCCAGAGCTTATTCAAATTCATGTCTGTCGAGTCAGTGATGCCATCCAACCATCTGATCCTCTGTCATCCCATTCTCCTGCCTTCAGTCTTAACCAGCATCAGGGCCTTTTCAAATGAGTTGGCTGATTGTATCAGGTGACCACAGTATTGGAGCTTCAGCTTCAGCATCAGTCCTTCCAATGAATGTTCAGGATTGATTTCCTATAGGATTGGCTGGATTGGTCTTGCAATCCAAGGAACTCTCGAGAGTCTTCTCCAACACCACAATTCAAAAGCATCAATTCTTCTGTGCTCTGTCGTCTTTATGGTCCAGCTTTCACATCCATATATGACTATGGGAAAAACCTTAGCTTTGACTATATGGAGCTTTGTTGACAAAGTAATGTCTCTGCTTTTTAATATCCTGCCTAGGTTTGTCATAACTTTCCTTCCAAGGAGCAAGCGTCTTTTAATTTCATGGCTGCAGTCACCATCTGCAGTGATTTTAAAGCCCAAGAAAAGAAACTCTGTACCATTTCCATTGTTTTCCCATCTATTTGGGACTGGATGCCATGATACTAGTTTTTTGAGTGCTGAGTTTTAAGCCAGTCCTTTCACTCTATTTTTTCACTTTCATCAAGAGACTCTTTAGTTCCTCTTGGATTTCTGCTATAAGGAAGGCATCATCTGCATATCTGAGGTTATTGATATTTCTCCTGGCAATCTTGATTCTAGCTTATGCTTCATACAGGCATTTTGCATGATGTACTCTGCATAGAAGTTAAATAAGCAGGGTGACAATATACAGCCTTGTCATACTCCTTTCCAGTATGACATGGATTTGGAAACAGTTTGTTGTTCCATGTCTGGTTCTAACTGTTGTTTATTGATCTGCATATAGGTTTCTCAGGAGGCAAGTCAGGTGGTCTAGTACTCCCATCTCTTTAAGAATTGTCCACAGTTTGTTTGGATCCACACAGTCAAAGGCTTTGCGTAGTCAGTAAAGCAGGAGTAGATGTTTTTCTGGAACTCTCTTGCTTTTTTGATGATCCAACGGATGTTGGCAATTTGATCTCTGGTTCCTCTGCTTTCTCTAAATCCAGCTTGAACATCTGTGGAAGCTTCACATGGAGAATTTTGAGCATCACTTTGCTAGCATGTGCTGCTGCTGCTGCTAAGCGCGTCAGTAGTGTCCGACTCTGTGCAACCCCATAGACAGCAGCCTACCAGGCTCCACCATCCCTGGGATTCTCCAGGCAAGAACACTGGAGTGGGTCGCCATTTCCTTCTCCAGCTAGCGTGTGAGATGAACGCAACTGTGCAGTAGTTTGAGCATTCTTTTGCATTGCCTTTCTTTGGGACTGGAATGAAAACTGACCTTTTCCAGTCTNGCTTTGGCATAGTCAATAAGGCAGAAATAGATGTTTTTCTGGAACTTTCTTGCTTTTCTGATGATCCACTGGTGTTGGCAATTTGATGTCTGGTTCCTCTGCCTTTTATAAAACCAGCTTGGACATCTGGAAGTTCACGGTTCACGTATTGCTGAAGCCTGGCTTGGAGAATTTTGAGCATTACTTTATTAGCATGTTATATGAGAGCAATTGTGCGGGACTTTGAGCATTCTTTGGCATTGCCTTTCTTTGGGACTGGAATGAAAACTGACCTTTTCCAGTCCTGTGGTCACTGCTGAGTTTTCCAAATTTGCTGGCATATTGAGTGCAGCACTTTCACAGCATCATCTTTCAGGATTTGAATTCCATCACCTCCACTCATAGTGATGCTTCCAAGGCCCACTTGACTTCACACTCCAGGATATCTGGCTCTAGGTGAGTGATCACACTATCGTGATTATTTGGGTCGTGAAGATCATTTTTGTTCTGTGTATTCTTGCACTTCTTCCTAATATCTTCTGCTTCTGTTAGGTCCATACCATTTCTGTCCTTTATTGAGACCATCTTTGCATGAGATGTTACCTTGGTTTCTCTAATTTTCTTGAAGAGATCTCCCATTCTGTTGTTTTCCTCTATTTCTTTGCATTGATCGCTGAGGAAGGCTTTCTTATCTCTCCTTGCTATTCTTTGGTACTCTACATTCAAATGGGTATATCTTTCCTTTTCTCCATTGCTTTTTGCTTTCTTCTTTTCACAGCTATTTGTAAGGCCTCCCCAGACAACCACTTTGCTTTTTTGCATTTCTTTGTCTTGGAGATGGTCTTGATTCCTGTCTCCTGTACAATGTCAAGAACCTCCATCCATAGTTCATCATGCACTCTATCTATTAGATCTAGTCCCTTAAATCTATTTCTCATTTCCACTGTAGAGTCATAAGAGATTTGATTTAGGTCATACCTGAATGGTCTAGTGGTTTTCTCCACTTTCTTCAATTTTGGTCTGTATTTGGCAATAAGGAGTTCATGATCTGACCCACAGTCAGCTGCCGGTCTTGATTTGCTCACTGTATACAGCTTCTCCAGCTTTGGTGTGAATAAGACTTTATTTTGGGAGGGCTCCAAAATCACTGCAGATGGTGATTGCAGCCATGAAATTAAAAGACGCTTACTCCTTGGAAGGAAACTTATGACCAACCTAGACAGCATATTGAAAAGCAGAGACATTATTTTGCCGACTAAGGTCCGTCTAGTTAAGGCTATAGTTTTTCCAGTGGTCACGTGTGTATGTGAGAGTTGGACTGTGAAGAAAGCTGAACGCTGAAGAATTGATGCTTTTGAACTGTGGTGTTGGAGAAGACTCTTGAGAGTCCCTTGGACTGCAAGGAGATCCAACCAGTCCATTCTAACGGAGATCTGTCCTGGGTGTTCATTGGAAAGACTGATGCTGAAGCTGAAACTTCAATATTTTGGCCACCTCATGCGAAGAGTTGTCTCATTGGAAAAGACCCTGATTCTGGGAGGGTTTGGGGGCAGGAGGAGAAGGGGACGACAGAGGATGAGATGGGAGGATGACCAATGGACATGAGTTTGGGTAAACTGCGGGAGTTGGTGATGGGCAGAGAGGCCTGGTGCACTGCAATTGATGGGATCACACAAAGTTGGACACGACTCAGCGACTGAACTGAACTGAACTGAACTGAATATAATGAATCTGATTTCAGAGTTGACCATCTCGTGATGTCCGTGTGTAGAGTCTTCTCTTGTGTTGTGGAAGAGGGTGTTTGCTATGACCAGTGCTTTCTCTTGGCAGAACTCTATTAACCTTTGCCCTGCTTCATTCTGTACTCCAAGGCCAAATTTGCTTGTTACTACAGGTGTTTCTTCACTTCCTATTTTTGCATTCCGTCCCCTATAATGAAAAGGACATCTGTAGGTCTTCATAGAACTGTTCAACTTCAGCTTCTTCAGTGTTAGTGGTCGGGGCATGGACTTGGATTACCGTGATATTGAATGTATTGCCTTGGAAATGAACAGAGATCATTCTGTCGTTTTTGAGATTGCATCAAGTACTGGAATCCGGTCCCATCACTTCATGGGAAATAGATGGGGAAACAGTGGAAACAGTGTCAGACTTTATTTTTTGGGGCTCCAAAATCACTGCAGATGGTGATTACAGCCATAAAATTAGAAGACGCTTACTCCTTGGAAAAAAAGTTATGACCAACCTAGATAGCATATTCAAAAGCAGAGACATTACTTTGCCGACTAAGGTCCGTCTAGTCAAGGCTATGGTTTTTCCAGTAGTCATGTATGGATGTGAGAGTTGGAC
>SJYV01014686.1:187451-298829 GCA_006410875.1 Neotragus pygmaeus
GGAAGATGCCCTGGAGAAGGCAATGGTGACCCACTCCAGTATTCTTGCCTGGAGAGTCCCTATGGACAGAGAGGAGCCTGGCATGCTACAGTCTGTGGAGTCAAAAAGTGTCAGACACAACTGAAGCAACTCAACACACACACACACATGGCCCCACCCCAGCCTACTAAGTGAAAGGAGCCTTGAAATATTCATTAGGCATGTTTCTTTTCTTTAGCAGTTTCTTATGGAGGCCAAAATTTGAAAAACATAATTATGATCCCGGGTCCTTGTTCCTAACAGTAGAGTGGAAATAGCACAAGATGTGGAAATGAGTGAAAATTCTGCTGCTAGTTCCACTACAGAGTTTACCTTGGGCATGTCTTTGTTCCTCAAACATCACATGTTTGGGAACAACATTTGGCACAGTCTGTTTCAAACAGAAGTGACTCATGTATCAAGTTCCTACACTGAGAAATACACATTATGTTACTGTATGATCTCAGGGAAGATGCTTATAGAACTCGAAGATGGCATTCCTTATATAGGCTAGTGTGTTAAGTTATGGTTTTCCTTAGGAAAATGCAGGGAGTTGTTTTTCTCAGAGTAAAACCACCTAATTGTTTGGCCTCCAAACAATTGAATGGCAAGAGTGTTGCTCTTCATTCATAAATTGTCAAGGGTTTACTCTGTCAAGCATTATTCTAGGCAGTGAGCAAAAAAGGGACAAAACAGGAAATAGCTCCTCTGCTTTCATGAGGCCAAGAGCACATGTATATTGTGCCAGATGCTGATACATGCTGCTGCTGCTGCGTCACATCAGTCATGTCCGACTCTGTGAGACCCCANGCATATCTGAGGTTATTGAGATTTCTCCCAGCAATCTTGATTCCAGCTTGTGCTTCTTCCAGCCCAGCGTTTCTCATGATGTACTCTGCATAGAAGTTAAATAAGCAGGGTGACAATATACAGCCTTGATGCACCTCTTTTCCTATTTGGAACCAGTCTGTTGTTCCATGTCCAGTTCTAACTGTTGCTTCCTGACCTGCATACAGATTTCTCAACAGGCAGGTCAGGTGGGCTGGTATTCCCATCTCTTTCAGAATTTCCCACAGTTTATTGTGATCCACACAGTCAAAGGCTTTGGCATAATCAATAAAGCAGAAATAGAACTTTTTCTGGAACTCTCTTGCTTTTTCCATGATCCAGCAGATGTTGGCAATTTGATCTCTGGTTCCTCTGCCTTTTCGAAAACCAGCTTGAACATCTGGAAGTTCATGGTTCACGTATTGCTGAAGCCTGGCTTGGAGAATTTTGAGCATTACTTTACTAGCCTAATGGAATCTTAGGCAGCCATAAAAAAAGAATGAAAAAATGCCATTTGCAGCAACATCAATGGACCTAGAGATTATCAAACTGAGAAGAGTAAGTCAGAGAAAGACAAATATTATAGGCTAAATTTATATTTGGAATCTAAAAAATAATACAAATAAATGAATATAACAAAACAGACTCAAAAATGCAAACAACAAAGGAGTGTTTACCAGTGGAGAGAGGGGTAGTGAAAAAGGACAGGAGAAGGGGAAGGGATTACAAGCTACAACTTAGCACTTTGTAAAATAAATAAGCTACAAGGATATATTATACAGCACACAGAATGCAGCCAATGTTTTAAAACAACTTTATAGTTACCATCTGTAAAAATACTGGATCACTATGCTGTACACCTGAAATGAATACAACTATACTTAAAAATGATCACTTGTCAAAGATCATCATAACAAACATAATAACAATTTAAAAACTTGAAATATTAGGAGAACTACTAAAATGTCAGACAGAGACAAGAATCGAGCAGATGCTATTGGGAAAAATGGTGCCAAGTTCTTGACGCACTGTGTCCTCAGGGAAAGAAACAATTGTATGAAAACTGCCCCATTTGATTTTGTAAAAAGTTAATGTCTGAGAAGTGCATAAAGTGCAATAAAATGAAGTCTGCATGCATGTATATATATGTAATGTATTATACATATATTACTCACATAGGCTATGATATTGAAATTATCGCCGCAGTAATTATGGCTTTGTGACTATTCTAAGTACACAAATTCCTCCTTTTTTCCCTGTCCTCATCACCTGGACACTGTGAAGTAGGCAATGCTCACATGGAAGATGAGATGCCTGAGATGTTGAATAAAAATGAACTATAAGGATATATTATACAGCACAGAGCATGTAGCTAATATTTTAAAACAACTTCATAGTATAATCTATAAAAATACTGAATCACTATGCTGTACATCTGAAATGAATGTAATATTGTAAATAAATTACACTTCAGTAAACCTATACTTAACTCTTGCTCCAAGTGTCAGACACAAAGGTTCATCAGAAAGCTCATCCCTGTCTCGCTCCCCTCAAATGATCTTGTTATTCACTTCTGTTGGCAACCTCTTAATATTTAATACCGCAGGAAGCACAAGAGAAAGTAACGACAGTACAATACAGAGAGAAACCTGTAAAGATTCTCATACAAGCAGGCAACTGAGCATTATCAGTTAATACTCTCAGACTGGTCTTCGGGTTCCTTGAGGTTAAGTTTATCATGGGGTCATGTTTTGTGCACCATATTTCTCCACTCTTTCAGGTGTAGCACGGCACTGATGGAACCGCTGCAGCTGGTGTGTATAGTGTGCCAGGCTCTGGACTAAATGATTCACAGGCAATTATTTATCTTCATCCTGACATCACTGTTGATACACACACTATCATCTTCCCACATGGACACCCACTGCTCCCTCTAACTCAGCTCTTCGCCAGGTTCGTGTTACAGGGGTACAAGGTCCCCATGTACTTACAAAAGGATTCCACTCTGCATAACACTCCATGGTGGACTGGAATACATATTATTTATCTATTCATCAGTTGATGGGTATTTGGGTTAGTTCTATTTTTTGGCTGTTATAAAAAATGTTGTTGAATATTCATGTACAAGCCTTTGTGGGGACATGTGTTTTCACTTCTCTTCAATATATACTCAGGAGCAGAATTGCTGGGTCATATGGAAATTCTGTTTAATTTTTTGAGGAACTGCCAAGTCGTTTTTCAAAGAGGCTACACCATTTTATATTTCTACCAGCCATGTGTAATGGTTTTAATCTCTCTAACCTCCACAACAATGCTGATCTTTTTCTTCCGATTCTAGACATCCTAGTGGGTGTGAAGTAGACTCTCATTGGGGTTTTGATTTGTATTTTTCTAATGATTGTATGTTGGGCATCTTCTCATGGTGCTAAGTTGCTTCAATTGTGCCCAACTCTTTGAGACCCCATGGACTGTAGACCACCGGACTCCTCTGTCCATGGAATTCTCCAGGCAAGAATACTGGAGTGGGCTGCCATGCCCTCCTCCAGGGGATCTTCCCGATCCAGAGATCAAATTCATGTCTCTTAAGTCTCCTGCATTGGCAAGTGGGTCCTTTACCACTAGAACCACCTGGGAAATATATGTGCTGCTTATGTATCATCTTTGGAGAAATTTCCATTGAATTTTTTTGTCTGTTTTCTATTGGTTTATTTATCTGTCTTTTTCTCTACTGAGTTGTAAGAATTCTTTATATATGCTGGATAAGAGTTCCTCGATGATATGATTTTGCAAATAGTTTCTCTTATTCCTTGGGTTGTCTTCTTACTTCCCTGAAGGTCTTGTTTGTGGTGCAGAAGTTTAAATGTTGATGTGGTGTAGCTTACCGACCTTGCTCTTTAGTTGCTTGTGCTCTGGTGTCATAGCTGGTAGCTGTCTGAAGCGAGGGAGCTGTTGGCAGCCATCTGCCACCAGGTAGATGAGGGGAGTCAGGACGGAGCCAGCCCACGTGGAAAGAGAATGACAGTCACACCGTGAGAAATGCAGGAGAATGTNTCCTCTGCCCATGGGATTTCCAGGCAAAAGTACTGGAGTGAGGTGCCACTGTCTTCTCCCGAGATACAAACTACGATGTGCAAAATAAATAAGCTACAAGGATGAATTACACAGCTCAGAAAACATAGCTAAATTCTCAACTACAAATGAAGTGTAATCTTTAAAACTGTGAATCACTATGTTGTACAACTGACATTTATATAACATTGTGCATCAATTGTACCTCAATTTAAAAAAGAAGGAAAAAACACCTGGTCCTGAGACTTTCCTGGTGGCCCAGTGGTTATGACTCTGTGGTTCCAGTGCAAGGGGGTATGGGTCCAATCCCTGGTTGGGGAACTAAGATCCCACATGTCGCATGGCCAAAAAAAGAAAAACATCCATTGGACACTTTTTATACGTGTGGTTTGTTGTGCCTCAATTATCTAGCCACTTTTTAGGACTCCTTTCGGTCAGTCTTGCATTAGAATGTCAATACTCTTGCAAATAGCCCTTTGCTTGCATGATCAGTACAGCAGTTCTAGCGAGGAGTAGCCTTGAAGCCGCGCAGCCAGACCTCGCGAGCACAATCCTCATTTGCTGTGGGTTTCCTAACCCTTTGCGGGTTTGGGGTTGCAAGGTCTTTTAGCCACTCGTCTGTAAATAAAGAAAACAGCCACCAGGGGGCGTGTGGTGATTTCCCTTTTTTTCTAGAAGCAACTTTGAGACATTAAGGTTTTCTGGGATTAGCAGGCCTTCCCACCAGAACACTCTAAAATCTTAAAATAAAAAAAAAAAGGAATCAAAACCAGCCAAACGAAAAACCCTCAGAAACTCTTGTAAAGATCAGTCTTCCATGGACCAGCAATCCATGCCTAGGATCTGACCCAGAGGGATTCCAGTCTAAGAGAAGACGTTGCCCACAATCATCACAGCAGCCTTGCTTGTAATAAAAACTGCAGACGGTGGGACCACCCTTCATCAAAGGTATCAGATCAGTCCTTCTAAAACAATAATGTGTGCAGACTCCCCCGGAGATTCTGTTAAAAGACGTCAGAGTCCGTAGGTCTGGGGTGTGGCCAGGTGATGCCCCTGCTTTTGGTTAGAGGACCTCACGTTAGGAGTATTGGCTCACTGGCTGGACTAGAGAGACCCCGAAGAGCAGCGGCTTCAAGCACAGAACCGACTGGCCGGCTGCTCCGTCGCTGGCTGTCCGGTGTCAGGGCTGCTTGCCCGAGTTTCTCCATCTGCTCAGTGTTTCTCTCATCTGTATGGCCTGAGACAGCTCCTTCCCACAGTGAGAACAGCTACAGCGGTGTGCAGAGGACACACCCCTTTTCTCTAAAGGCAGGACCCTCATGTCAGGGCCTCAACCATGCTCACTTCCCAGAAGTCGGAGCTTGAGCACACCAATCTGGAGGCTGTGACTTGTACTCTTTATTTGGAATGGCATGTCCTCATCTGCAGCGTGAGCGTTCTGTGATTAGTGACAAAGAGGAAACTGGGTATTGGGCGGCATCAGCAGTATTTGCTCCAAGAAGGGACTGGTTAAATAAACTATAGTTTATCCAGAAGCTGGAATATTCAGCTACTAAGACAATGTGAAAGATATGGATAAACCACTACAGAAAGTCATCTCTAACATGGCTAAGAGGGGGAAAAAAAGTACAGTTGCAGAAGATCCTATTAGTATAATCTCATTTTTATTTGAGGGAAAATAAATTCAATGGGTCATGCATGCATTCTATCTCTACACTGGTTAACTTTAGAAAGAGTCTGGAATGGTTCACAGGAGGGTATGTTTCCTCAGGAGATTATGTGATGGAAAGGAGTTACAGAAAGAGGACAAAGAACTGTCGCGATTCTTGGGCCACCTGCCCTCTCGTGGAAGGGATTTGGGACATTTGATTTCTGAGAGGGGAAGGGTGCAGCCATATGTTTATTAGAGAACCCATCACAAACTATGCCCCAGCCAAGCACTTTTCAATTTTCATAATTAACCAATGAGCAAGGGGAGTGGATTTGCATTGACTTTCTGTCCAGTACACCTTCCACCTTCTGGAAACACCAATCTTTATTTTCTTTGAGAACAACTCAAGGACATTAGAGACATCATTTTGCCAACAAAGTGACTTGAGAAGAGTCCTGAGAGTTCCTTGGACAGCAAGGGGATCAAACCAGTCAATCCTAAAGGAAGTTAACCCTGAATAATCCTTGGAAGGATTGATGTGGAAGCTGAAGCTCCAGTACTTTGGCCACTGATTCAAAGAGCTGACTCATTTGAAAAGACCCTGATGCTGGGAAAGATTGAGGACAAGAGAAGGGGACAGAGGATGAGATGGTTGAATGGCATCACTGACTCAATGGACATGAGTTTGAGCACACCCTGGGAGACAGTGAAGGACAGGGAAGCCTGGTGTGCTGCATTTCATGGGGTAGCAAAGAGTTGGACACGACTTAGTGACTTAGCAAGTGAATGCCAAGCACAATAGGGACAAAGCCTTCGCTCTTCGTGGCCCAGGTGATTTGTTCAGATATTGGCATGTGAACCAACAAGATTCAGGCCAGAGACTGTTGGGACTGTTGTCAGATTTGCTGGGGAGTCCCTGTCTCCTATTGGACTTGAACCTGAATGGATGGTAGCTGGAGCCTTTTAGGACCATGGTGAAGAATAACGCTGCTTGAGAGCAAAGACAAAACCAGACATGACAGCCAGTGAAATAAAGGTCTGATGGCATGATTTGAGACACTGGGTCCTGCCAGACCGGAAGCTTGGAACATTTCATTGTGTGAGCCACTGTTGTTTCTTAAGCTAGTTTGAGTTGAGTTTCTGTTGCTCACACCCAAGAGAGCATCTAATGATACAACTCCTCGTTGCCTGCAGAAAAAAAAAAAGCAAAAAACTGTTTTTTTTTATTTTTATTTTACCAGATTGCAGCAGGTTTAATAGTGGCCCAAGGTATGCCCGAGTTGAAACCCCCAGAACCTGCAAAGGTGACCTTATTTGGAAAACAATCTCTGCACATATATTTTGAGATGAGATCACCCTGGATTTAAAGTGGGGCCTTGTTTGTTTGTGCTCAGTTATGTCCTACTCTATGCAACTCCATGGACTGTAGCCCTCCAGGCTTCTCTGTCCATAGAATTTTCCATGCCAGAATACTGGAGTGGGTTGCCGTTTTCTTTTCCCAGGGATCTTCCTTACTCAGGGATCAAACTCACATCTCCTGCACTGGCAGGCTGATCCTTTACCACTGAGCCACCAGGGAAACCCCAAAGTCCCAATAGAGAGTGTCATAGGGAATTTGTCCTACAGACAGTTGAAAGCTTTGTGAGTCAGAGTTCCGGCATGAAATAGATATCACAGTCCAAGGAATTTAACCAAAGATCGTTTCATAAAGGGACAGTTTATTGAGATGTATGATCAGTGGCACCAACAAGGGTCAGTAAAACACCTGTCATAGATTCAGTGTGGGGAACTGTGATTCCTAGGCTGGAAAGAAGGAGGGGAGGTTCCAGAGCTTCTGCAGAGCAGCGGCCATGGAGGAAGGAAGACACTGCCAGGACCACAGGGAGGCGGCAGGAGAGCTGGGGCGGTGGGGGAGGGGCAAACTCCCCGACCACGCTCGCTACTCTCGGGCCTCCCGCTGGCCTCTCACTGGCCAGGTCTAACTGGAGACCAGACAGCAAAGGAGGCCAGCTGCTCCAGCTCCGTGAAATGAGCCCACTGGGATGAGGCACGGAGCGCGGCAGGAAGAGCAGAAAAGGAGCCCAAGGAGGGCGAAGTGGGCGAACAGGGCAGACTAGCCACTTCCTTCTGCAAGGCTGCAGGGGAAGAACTGGAAGGAGAGTCTCACTGCTTCCCTTTCACATTGAGATAGTCTGTGTTTCCCCATAAGAACCCATTTATAAAAAGACTCTTGGTTTTGTTTTAAGAACTTTTTTTCCCATATGAGTTTGTTGTTTTTTTAAATTGAAGCATAATTGAGTTTGAGCAAGCTCTAGGAGATGGTGAAGGGCAGGGAAGCCTGGCGTGCTGCAGTCCAAGGTGTCGCAAAGAGCTGGACACGACTGAGAGGCTGAACAACACTATAGCTGATTTGGGTTTCCCCGGTGGCTCAGCGGTAAAGAATCCGCCTGCCAATGCAGGAGACTTGGGTGCGATCCCTGGGATCCCCTGGAGAAGGAAATGGCACCCCGCTCCAGCATTCTTGCCTGCAGAATCCCATGGACAGAGGAACCTGGTGGGCTACAGTCCAGGGGGTCCCAGAGAGTCATACACGACTAGCGACTTAGCACACATGCGTGTGTGGCACGTGTGCACGCGCGCACGCACACACACACAGTCGATTTACAATGCTGTGTTACTTTCAGGTCTACAGCAAAGTGATTCCGTTATATATATATATATATATATACACACATACACTTTTTCATATTCTTTTCCATTATGGTTTATCACAGGGTATTGAATACAGTTTCCTGTGCTATACAGTAAGGCCTTGTTGTATAAGGACCTACAATCCAGCTAATAAACCAGACCCATCACCTCCAAAAGTTAGCTTGTACCCCTTTGAAATATCCATCTGTCCTGCCACACCCTCACCCAGTCAAATGTTCACCTGCTGCCACAGCAGATCCAGTGACATTTTCTAGAATCTTGTGTAAATGGAATCATCCCATACGTACTCTCTTTCATCTAGCTTCTCCACAGCATAATATTTTGAGATTTTAAGCATGAAAACATGTACTAGAGAGAAGTATTGAGAGATTGCTTTGTTCACAATCCTATCTTGTTCATTTCTTCTCTCAATGGCTTTGACAAAAATATAGAAAGATTATATATTTTATTAAAAGTCTCAAAATAACTTTTTTGGGGAAAGGGGACACACCGTTTGGCATTCAGAATCTTAGTTCCCTGAGAGGGGTCATACCCAAGACCCCTTCTCTGGGAGCTCAGAGTTTTAACCCCTGGGCGACCAGGGAAGTCCCCAGAGTAACCGTATCGATGGTCAGACTGGAGGGCTTTTTTGTTTCGTTTTTGCTGCACCACGTGGCTTAAGGGATTAAAGGATTCTTCCCCAACCAGGGGTAGAACCAGTGTCCCCTGCAGTGGACATGTGTGTGCATGCTAAGTCGCCTCCGTCGTGTCCCTCTCTTTGCGAGCACATGGACTGTAGCCCACCAGGCTCTTCTGTCCATGGAATTCTCCAGGCAAGAATACTGGAGTGGGTTGCCATGCCCTCCTTCAGGGGATCTTTCTCACCCTGGGATTGAACCTGCTTATGCCTCCTGCGTTAGCAGGCAGTTCTTTNGCCCACCAGGCTCTTCTGTCCATGGAATTCTCCAGGCAAGAATACTGGAGTGGGTTGCCATGCCCTCCTTCAGGGGATCTTTCTCACCCTGGGATTGAACCTGCTTATGCCTCCTGCGTTAGCAGGCAGTTCTTTACCACTAGCGCCATCTGGGAAGCCCCAGAATGGTGGAAAGGTCAGGGAATTCCCCTGGAAGTTTTCTGAGAATGACACGTCTTTGTTACCAGAGAGTTACCAGACTACATTCTTTCCACTGACATTTCCCCAACCGGCTGGCTGTATTGTCTTCTGAAAGGGAACAGTAGGGATGAAAATCTTTCCTCTTAGTGCCCCAGACTCTGGGGATGGGATGCTAACTCATCGAGTGATGCTGTAGGTTAAGGGACAGCAAAAGTTTTCTGTAAGAGCCAGATGGTAAATATTTTAGGCTTTGCAGCCCATGTGGTCTCTGTCACAAGTACTCAAATCTACCCTTGTAGAACAAAAGCAGTCAGAAACAAAATGCAAATAAATAGCATGACTGTGTTCCAATAAAACTTTATTTATAACAATAAGCAGGGGGCCATATTTGGCAGGTGAAACTGAGTAGGCCCCTGTAAAGTTCCTGGATACAAATCCTTTCTATGTCCCCCTTTCTTGTTTGTAGGAAATAGGCAGGTTCAAATAGTTGCTAATCAGTAAAGGGAGGGAATGCAGAAACAAGGGAGGAGCTGTCATGAGGCAATAGCCCAGTGTTAAAGCAGGATCTTGGTTCCNTGTGAGATGAGTGCAATTGTGCAGTAATTTGAACATTCTTTGGCATTGCCTTTCTTTAGGGTTGGAATGAAAACTGACCTTTTCCAGTCCTGTGGCCATGGCTGAGTTTTCCAAATTTGCTGGCATGTTGAGTGCAGCACTTTCACAGCATCATCTTTTAGGATTTGAAATAGCTCAACTGGAATCCCATCACCTCCACTAGCTTTGTTGACAGTGATGTTTCCTAAGGCCCCCTTGACTTCACACTCCAGGATGTCTGGCTCTAGGTGAGTGATCACAGTATTGTGGTTATCTGGGTCATGAAGATCTTTTTTGTACAGTTCTTCTGTGTACTCTTGCCACCTCATCTTAATATCTTCTGCTTCTGTTAAGTTCGTACCATTTCTGTCCTTTATTGTGCCCATCTTTTGTGAAATAGTCCCTTGGTATCTCTTACTTTCTTGAAGAGACCTCTAGTCTTTCCTAGTCTATTGTTTTCCTGTTTCTTTGCATTGATCACTGAGGAAGGCTTTCACTGGCTGACAAAACGCCTGCTAGATACAGCAGCCAGATCAAGATTCAGAACAATCGCAATAGGTGGAAATTTATGAGACATTTCTGCCAGAAATATTGAAAGCAGTCACTGAAATGAGAGCACAATTTATTCAGCCCTTGCAGAAGAAACTTCAACAGTTTATATGGATTATATTGTTGAAGCCTCACCAACTCCCCTGGGTGGGAGGCAATACTATTTCTCCTTGTTTAGCAGATGATGAAGAATCTTTGGAGAGTGACTTGTTCAGATCATACACTGAGTAGTTTGAAAGCAAAGTCAAATAGAGAAGAGAATTGTGATTGCCGGGGGAAGAGAGGGAGGGAAGGGAGGGTAGGATTGGGAATTTGGGATGAACAGATGCAAATCATTACTTGTTGTTGTTCAGTTGTTGAGTACAACCTTCTTTATGGTCCAACTTTCACAGCCGTACGTGACTACTGGAAAATCCCCAGCTTTGACCAGACAGACCTGTGTGTGTATCTGCCTTTTAAAACACTGTCTACTATTGTCATAGCTTTTCCAAGGGGCAGACATCTTTTAATTTCCTGGCTGCAGTCACTGTCTGCAGTGATTTTGGAGCCCAAGAAAATAAAATCTGCCACTATTTCCACTTTTCCCCCATCTATTTGCCATGAAATGATGGGCTCGGATGCCATGATCTTTGTTTACTGTATATAGAATGGATAAGCAGCAAGGTCCTACTGTATAGTACATGGAACTCTTCAATATTCTAGGATAATCTATTGTGGAAAAGGATATTAAAAAGAATATATATACATGTATAACTGAATAACTTTGCTGTACAGCAGAAATTAACATTATAAATCAACTATATGTCGACAAAATAAGTTTAAAAACTAAAAATAAAAGCAAATGGAAATGTCTCTGCTGTACCATCAAAGATTAAGAATATGTTCTGTGTGTGTTTCCAGTGATGAGGGACGAGAAAAGGCGTGTCCTTCCAGAGCAGGCCCCCTGGATCCTGATTGCAAATCTTCGTGATTATCATAGGCACAAACTTTTCCAAATGCTTGGTTGCTGTTCATTCATGCCGGGTTTCCCTGTCCTTCACTATCTCCTGAAGTTTGCTCAAACTCATGTCCATTGAGTTGATGATGCCATTCATCCAAATGCTTTGCCTTTATGTTTTAGGACAGAAGGCTGTGCTGTTTACAACCAGAGTCCTGTGATGACATGACTTAAGAAATGAAGCCCTTTCAGTTGCATTTCTCAGCCCACAGAGAGTCTCCACTTTGGCAGCTTCTCTGCTCCACCAGGGACCCCAGATGCTGGCCTCTACAGGGGCCTCCAAGACCACCCGATAGTCACCGTCCTGACCGGAGGAAAGGCAGGAAGGAGTGACAGAGATCTGTCTTAAGCAAGAGAGAGCGAGAAATCCCCTAGGTCACATGCCCTCTCAAGCCAGTGGCCACACCCTGATGCACATGTCATGCGGGTAGGGGGGAGGGCAAATTTCACTGGCTAGTGTCCACCTCAGATAATTCTTTCACTCAGTCCTTGTCGTTGTTCAGTTGCTAAGTCAAGTCTGACTCTTCGTGACCCGGTGGACTACAGCACACCAGGCTCTTCTGTCCTCCACCATCTCCTGAAGTTTGCTCAGATTCATGTTCATTGAGTCGATGATGCTATCTATCCTTAACCCTTACAACAACCCTAACTAAATATCTGACTAATGGAGTACACCCAGGACTAGTGTGGTAAAGTAGAGAGGCGACAGTGATCCACTAATTTAATAGAACCAGGATTTAACCAGACACGGGAAGCAGAGCCCAGGGACTGAGTACAAGCCTTATGACTGGCCCCAGGCTGGAAGGATGCCAATGCCTTGGGCTGTTACTACATGCAACTCTTGTAACCCAGACTCATGCTGGGGGCAGTGTTGGTCAAGCTGGCTTTCACAGGATGCTGTTCCACTCCAATAATCTCCAAGTGTGTTGAAGTCACACTTCAAACTTCAACCTCGCTGTCACAGATGACCTGCTGTTAAAGTGTTTAGTGATTAAGGAGAATCCTTGTTGATTCATTAACGAGCCACACTATAGGCTGACCCGCAAGGTCTCCTGACTTACAAACAACTTTCTCTCAAAGACCCTATGGCCAAGAACAGGCTTTCCAGGTAGGGTTCACTTTGATCAGAACATACCTTTTAATGAACTGTATGGATTTGGATTTAGACCGTTTCCAAGACTCTTCCCAGAGCCACGGGTTCCTATTAAGTTTGTCACAGCACAGCGATTCTCAGACTTTTCGGTCTCAGGATTCTTTCACTTCATTTATGTGGTTTATAATAATAGATAGAGATATTTTACTGAATTAGATGCTTAAATGAAGAAACAAAATCATTAATTTTAAAGAACAATAAGAAACCCATTATATGTTAAATAAGTAATACTTTTATGAACGAGTGAGAAGACTGGAATTGTTCTACATGTTTGCAAATCTCTTGAATGTCTGGTTGAATAGAAGACAGCTGGATGCTGACATCTGCTTCTTCATTCGATCTGTTGTAACATCTCAGGTCTTGTAGTTTTCCAGAAACTCCACTAGACATTCAAGAAATAATGAGAGAGAAAAGAAAAACATCTTAGTACTCTGAAGAATCAATTCAATGGACATGAGTTTGAGCAAACTCAGGGAGACCGTGAAGGACAGGGAAGCCTGGCATGTGCAGTCCATGGGGCCACCAAAAGTTAGACACAACTTAGCACCTGAACAACAATGATAAAGAATGTGATATGATTTAGTTTGTTGAGTCTTCCTGGTAAAATGGCTCTGTATTACTATAATGACATCCCCTTTTTCAGAGAAAAAATGGGTTCAGAGTGCTTGAGTCATTTACATGAGAACACACAGCTGGCAGCAGAGGAATCAGAAGGAAGTTGGGGTCTGCCTGACCCCATCTCTGGGCTCTTAACCTGCACACTGTCCTGAAGCCATTGTGGGTGAAATGCCACCCACCTCCCAGATTTGTAGGAAACGTGATTCGGGGAGAAACAAACAAACGAAACCAGAGAGAGAGAATGCAGTGTTTACTGGTTGAAGTCATCATAAAGATTTCTCTTTATATATAGGTTTGAGATTCTCAGTGGCAACTAGATGCAAGACAGGTAACTGGGGTTTATGTCTGGGAAGAGGGAAGGAGGCAGCATGGACTGAACACCTTCTGTTGGCCAGTGTTTCTCCATGGCATCTCATTTCATCTTCTGCCAAGAGGGTGTTGTGAATATCGTTTGCAGCCAGGTCTCACAGTTTCTAAGTTCAAAAATGCATCTCGTTTTATCCCCCACTGGGCTCACTGCACTACCCTTGCCTATTGGTCAAGCTTACCTATTTCAGTGTTTTGAAGGTTTGATCTTTTCAGTTGTTACTATAAACAGCAATATTGGAGTATAGTGTGTGAATGGGTGAGGTATGTTTCTAAAAGACTGTAAAAAATACAGGGAGGAATTATGACCTCACACGGAGCTCAGCCTGGACTCCAGACTAGCAGGGGATGTGACCTGGGGAAACTGGGTAAGACTGTGGGACCAATATCAACCTGTGGGTCCCTCTCCCCAGACCCCCCTCCTGGCCACCATGCAATGCTCTGACACCTGCACCAGACCCTGTCTACCTGGAAGGAGCCTCAGGGGACGACAGAGGATGACAGAGAATGAGATGGCTGGATGGCATCACCGACTCAATGGGCATGAGTTTGAGCAAGCTCCGGGAGATGGTGAAGGACAGGGAAGCCTGACCTGCTGCAGTGCACGGGGTTGCAAAGAGTCAGACACGACTGAGCTACTGAACATGATTGACTAAGTCACTGGCTATTGGCAACTGAATCAAGCTTCAGCCCTTCCCTTCCTACCCCCCACTCCCAGGGGGTAGTCAGAGAGTTGGACTGAAAGTTCCAACCCTCTGAACACCTGGTCAGTTCCCCTGGCAACTAATCTGAGGCCCCAAAATCATCTCATTAACAAAACAAAAAAATACCCCGGAGCATGCTAAATTTCTTTGGTCATGTCTGACACTTTGTAAGCCCATGAACTGTAGCTTGCCAGGCTCCTCTGTCCACAGGGTTCTCCAGGTAGGAATATTGGAGTGGGTAGGTATTCCCTTCTCCAGGGGATCTTCCTCTCCTGCATTGCAGGCAGATTCCTTACCATCTGAGCTGCCAGGGAAGCCAGAAACAGAGGTGAAGACCAAATCTTTGTTTCATAGCAAGAACCACAGTATCACACAGGGTTACCAACTGAACACCATACATGCATCACTAGACACCCACAGTGGCCCTCTGTGTCTATAGGCGGTTTGTTCCAGGACCCACAGACACCAAAACTGGAGGACACTCATGTTCCCTATATAAAAGGCATAGTACTGTCCTATAAACTACATGTGCCACTTCCTCCTGTACACTTTAAATGATCTTTACATTGCTTCTACTGCTTCAGTTCAGTTCAGTTCAGTCGCTCAGTCGTGTCCGACTCTTTGCAACCCCATGAATCGCAATACGCCAGTCCTCCTTGTCCATCACCAACTCCCGGAGTTCACCCAAACTCATGTGCATTGAGTTGGCGATGCCATCCAGCCATGTCATCCTCTGTCATCCCCTTCTCCTCCTGCCCCTAGTCCCTCCCAGCATCAGGGTCTTTTCAAATGAGTCAACTCTTCGCATGAGGTGGCCAAAGTGCTGGAGTTTCAGCTTTAGCATCATTCCTTCCAAAGAAATCCCAGGGCTGATCTCCTTCAGAATGGACTGGTTGGATCTCCTTGCAGTCCAAGGGACTCTCAAGAGTCTTCTCCAATACCACAGTTCAAAAGCATCAATTCTTCGGCGCTCNTCTGTTTTCTGAACTCTAGACCCATATCATAACATAATCATATTCTAAAACTCACTATCAGTGTTTCTAATGTGTCTCAAAGGAAATCTCAAATGCACCATGTGCAAAACAAATAATGATTATTTTCCCTCAAAACTATCTATCCCTGCATTTCCACATTAATAAATAATGTTACCAGCTTTTTCAGGTGTCAAGTCAAAACATAGGATTTATCCTTGATTTCTCTCTTTCACTACCAAAACACTATAATTAACTTTACCAGAAAGTTTTACTTGATGGATGAAACAGAATTACTGAAAATGACCCTAGGTGGTCACTCTGCATCTCTCAGGCAATGAGCTACATAGAAATGAGGATTCCTCCTTCTTTAAGTAGGAATAAACTTATTCTTACTTAAGGGAGAGAATAGTATCTTCCTATTTAAAAGGGGTGGTGGCTGTGCGGATGTAGGAGGGCCTAGAGGAGCTATCCACATTGAAGGTCAGGAAGGGTGGACATAAGGAGATACCCTCGTACAAGTGAAGGAGCAGTGGTTGTGCTTTGCTGGAGCAGCCGAAAAGAGATACCCCACACCCAAGGTAAGAGAAACCAAAGTAAGATGGTAGGTGTTGCAAGAGGGCATCAGAGGGCAGACACACTAAAGCCATATTCACAGAAAACTAGTCAATCTAATAACACTAGGACCACAGCCTTGTCTAACTCAATGAAACTAAGCCATGCCACGTNGGTGCACAGGCTTTAGTTGCTCAGTTCCACAGCATGTGGATTCTTCCCAGACCAGGGATCGAACCCATTCCTCTGGCATTAGCAGGCAGACTCTCACTCACTGTACCACTAGGGAAATCTCAGTGTTTTATTCTAATGATTGCATGGTTCGAGAGGGTGGTTCCTCCCCTGCTCTTTAGCACTTTAGCTCTTTGGCTGCATTTAGCTGTTGGCTGGATGGGCTAGACGCCAAGACGGCCCCATCCACAGATGTGGCTCTGGTGGGGATGGCTAGAGGCTGGGGCTTCACTCTCCACATGCCCTTCATCATTTAGTGACCCAGCCCAACGGTTTTACAAGGCATTTGACTCGAAAGGGCAAAAATGAAAGCTGCCAGGCTGTTGAGCCTTGACCTGGAAGTCACACAGTGTCACTTTCACTGCATCATATTGGTCAAAACAAGCCATCAGCCAGTGCGGGTTCTTTATGGGAAGAGTGGAAAAGTCACATTTCAGAGGAACAGGCAGGGTGGTGTCATTGGGAATGGCAGAGTAAAGATCTTTCAAATTTCCTCCAGAGAGCTTTTTAAAAAAAAATTATTGAAACATGTATAATATCATATAAGAAACAAATTGCCAGACCAGGTTTGATACAGGATGCTTGGGGCTGGTGCACTGGGATGACCCGGAGGGACAGTATGGGGAGGGAGGTGGGAAGGGGCTGCAGGATGGGGAATACGCATATGCCCGTGGTGGATTCATGTTGATGTGTGGCAGAATCAATACAATATTGTAAAGTAAAAAAATAAATAAAGCAGTGAAGTGATAAAAAAAATTTTTTAAGCTTATAAAAAGAAAACAAATAATAAAATAAAAATGATTGAATTATTTACTTTATTCGTTTTGGGGGTGCACTGGGTCTTTGCCACGCACAGGGTTTCCCTAGTTGCAGTGCGTGGGGGCTCCTTTGCGTTGCAGTGTGCAGGCTTCTCATTGCAGTGGCTTCTCTGGTTGTGGAGCACGGGCTTGCTTTAGGGCACGTGGGCTTCAGTAGCTGCCGCATACGGGGTTTGTTGCTCCCCGACATGGGGAACTTTCTCAGGCCCGGGATCAAACCTGTGTCCCCTGCATTGGCAGACAGATTCATAGCTACTGTACCACCAGGGAAGCCCCCGTGTGTGTGTGTGAAGTTGCTTGAGTCATGTCTGACCCTGTGTGACCCTATGGACTATAGCCCGCCAGGCTCCTCTGTCCATGGGATTCTCCAGGCAAGAATACTGGAGTGGTTGCCATTTCCTTCTCAAGGGGATCTTCCCGACCCAGGGATCGAACCCGTGTCTCTCACGTTTGCTGCATTGGCAGGGAGGTTCTTCACGAGGGAAGGCCCCAGGGAGCTTTAATTCAAGAAAAACAACCGAATCGCAATAAAAACAGGAAGCTGTGTCGTGTTTCACCTGGCTCTATTCCCATCCTCTTCTCTTCAGCTCTGCAGTAGTCTTGAAGACCAGTAGGTTAGAACAGGATTGGATCTCATTCAAAGCCCCGTTCTCATATTATTGCCAGTGTTTTACTCTAGAAAGCACCCTTTGTACAACTTGTCTTTATTTGATCCGAATCAATGATCACCCAGCCTGAGCAGCTTTTTATGCAGCGGTATTAGTTAAAAAACCATCAGTTTGACATTGCAGCTGCCTGAGCTAATAAGGGAATTACGATGGCACGTTAGGCAGTATCTATTCAACAGTCCCTAAACTGAACTACAGATTCAACACAATCCCTGTCATAATTCCATCTGCATCACACACACCCCTTTTTGGGGGCAGAAATTGGAAAGGCAATCCTAAAATTCAGATGGAAACACCAGGGACCCAGAAGCTGAAACAAACTTGAAAAGGAAGAAGAAAGTTGGTGGATTTAGGACCTCTCTACTTCAAAACACTACCAAGCTATAACACTCAAGAGAGTCTGATAGTGACAGATCAATGCACAGAGTCAGATGAAAACCAAGGACTAGAAAGTCAATGGGAGGTACAACAGTCCCCTCACAAACAGTCCCCTCTCTCTTTCTCCCCCCATCATCTGTCTCTATCTTTGTCTCTATCTGGTTCTGACCTCCCTTGAGCTGCCTTTTTCTGCAAGTCTCCTTCATTCTCCTCTCAGAGTGGCAGACATGAATGTGCTATTCACCCCACTTCCCATCCCCTTGCTACACACACACTGCCCTGGGTTACATGCCCCCCAGTCTAAGGGACCAGCCAAGATGACTTCCCAGGTCCAGATTCCCAGGAGAGAGAATGTAATTGGCCCAACTGGGGCCAGGTACCCAGATAGGTCTTATGTAATCAATGAAGTCCAGGAATTGGGGTCCTCAAGAACTGTTCTGCTTACTTAGAGTTCTACCAGAAGGGCTCTCTCCTTTGCTAAGTGAGAAGTGGAGCTGAGGAACAACAACACAGGCTTCCTGATTCTCATCCTGGAGCACTTTCTACAACACCTGTTATCCTCCCTAACCCCTGGGGATGCTGCATACAGTTGTTCAAGTTGTGCACTGCACAACCCTAGTTGGGGGGGGGGCATAATTTACATTTTAGGCATCCTAGATATGCATGTTTGTTATGTCAGTTTCCTAAAGGTGGAAGTAAAAGAGTCTTGGAGAAGAGGTTTTTTCCTAATTTGAAAAAAATTGCTAGATAAAGTAGGGATGGCCCCACTTTCTCCTTTTGTCTTGGTTCCTTTGGAGTATGGGAAGAAAAGGAGTGGGAAGAAGCCACCCCATACTTTGGCTGCAAGACCTGACCTATCCATTTCCCCACAGGTGGGCGCATCCTTGTTTGCCAGCAACGTTGGAAGTGGACATTTCGTTGGCCTGGCAGGGTCAGGTGCTGCTGCGGGTCTTTCTGTAACTGCTTACGAGCTTAATGTAAGTATGTTTCCAGGGCACTGTCAGTTCAAGATTACCAACAGGTGGATCCTGGGCAGGGGGCAGTTTTATGCATGCCCTGCTCTTCTCAGCATAGAGTGGTGCTTTATGAAGAAACAAGCAGGAATCAACAAGGGCACCCCAGGTTAGCAAAAATCAATTTGATCTGCAAGTCATATTGCAGGCTTCTCCGTGTTTGCTTGATGGGAGTCTGTAAGGCAAATAGGTGTGTGAAGAAGGCACGAGTCTCTTCTGTGCAGATGCAGAAGATACAAAGTTTTGTGGGCGTTGGGGGTGGGGAGTATTTCTGTGTATTAGATATAAATTCAGTTCAGTTCAGTTCGGTCGCTCAGTCGCGCCAGGCCTCCCTGTCCATCACCATCTCCCTGAGTTCACTCAGACTCACGTCCATCGAGTTGGTGATGCCATCCAGCCATCTCATCCTCTGTTGTCCCCTTCTCCTCCTGCCCCNAGGGACCCAGAAGCTGAAACAAACTTGAAAAGGAAGAAGAAAGTTGGTGGATTTAGGACCTCTCTACTTCAAAACACTACCAAGCTATAACACTCAAGAGAGTCTGATAGTGACAGATCAATGCACAGAGTCAGATGAAAACCAAGGACTAGAAAGTCAATGGGAGGTACAACAGTCCCCTCACAAACAGTCCCCTCTCTCTTTCTCCCCCCATCATCTGTCTCTATCTTTGTCTCTATCTGGTTCTGACCTCCCTTGAGCTGCCTTTTTCTGCAAGTCTCCTTCATTCTCCTCTCAGAGTGGCAGACATGAATGTGCTATTCACCCCACTTCCCATCCCCTTGCTACACACACACTGCCCTGGGTTACATGCCCCCCAGTCTAAGGGACCAGCCAAGATGACTTCCCAGGTCCAGATTCCCAGGAGAGAGAATGTAATTGGCCCAACTGGGGCCAGGTACCCAGATAGGTCTTATGTAATCAATGAAGTCCAGGAATTGGGGTCCTCAAGAACTGTTCTGCTTACTTAGAGTTCTACCAGAAGGGCTCTCTCCTTTGCTAAGTGAGAAGTGGAGCTGAGGAACAACAACACAGGCTTCCTGATTCTCATCCTGGAGCACTTTCTACAACACCTGTTATCCTCCCTAACCCCTGGGGATGCTGCATACAGTTGTTCAAGTTGTGCACTGCACAACCCTAGTTGGGGGGGGGGCATAATTTACATTTTAGGCATCCTAGATATGCATGTTTGTTATGTCAGTTTCCTAAAGGTGGAAGTAAAAGAGTCTTGGAGAAGAGGTTTTTTCCTAATTTGAAAAAAATTGCTAGATAAAGTAGGGATGGCCCCACTTTCTCCTTTTGTCTTGGTTCCTTTGGAGTATGGGAAGAAAAGGAGTGGGAAGAAGCCACCCCATACTTTGGCTGCAAGACCTGACCTATCCATTTCCCCACAGGTGGGCGCATCCTTGTTTGCCAGCAACGTTGGAAGTGGACATTTCGTTGGCCTGGCAGGGTCAGGTGCTGCTGCGGGTCTTTCTGTAACTGCTTACGAGCTTAATGTAAGTATGTTTCCAGGGCACTGTCAGTTCAAGATTACCAACAGGTGGATCCTGGGCAGGGGGCAGTTTTATGCATGCCCTGCTCTTCTCAGCATAGAGTGGTGCTTTATGAAGAAACAAGCAGGAATCAACAAGGGCACCCCAGGTTAGCAAAAATCAATTTGATCTGCAAGTCATATTGCAGGCTTCTCCGTGTTTGCTTGATGGGAGTCTGTAAGGCAAATAGGTGTGTGAAGAAGGCACGAGTCTCTTCTGTGCAGATGCAGAAGATACAAAGTTTTGCGGGCGTTGGAGGTGGGGAGTATTTCTGTGTATTAGATATAAATTCAGTTCAGTTCAGTTCGGTCGCTCAGTCGCGCCAGGCCTCCCTGTCCATCACCATCTCCCTGAGTTCACTCAGACTCACGTCCATCGAGTTGGTGATGCCATCCAGCCATCTCATCCTCTGTTGTCCCCTTCTCCTCCTGCCCCAATCCCTCCCAGCATCAGGGTCTTTTCAAATGAGTCAACTCTTCGCATGAGGTGGCCAAAGTACTGGAGTTTCAGCTTTAGCATCATTCCTTCCAAAGAAATCCCAGGGCTGATCTCCTTCAGAATGGACTGGTTGGACCTCCTTGCAGTCCAAGGGACTCCCAAGAGTCTTCTCCAACACCACAGTTCAAAAGCATCAATTCTTCGGTGCTCAACTTTCTTCACAGTCCAACTCTCACATCCATTCATGACCACTGGAAAAACCACAGCCTTGATATCAATTGCCCATCACAAAACTTATGTGGTTCCAGGGTTCTTGATCTTTTTGCCACGCCACAGATACTCAGGAGATAAGACACACTCTCTGTGTAGCAGACTCATTCAGGATATGATTTTTACTGATTGGGAGGGGATGCACTTATTAATAGTGACTTCATCTTCATAGTAACTCATTTTTTTAAGTGCTTACCCTGTGCCATTGACTTAACTACCCTACATACATCATCATATTATGGGATTCAATTATGGATTAGAACCAAACTGTCTGGATTCAAATCTGGGCTCTAAAACTTACAAGCTGTGTGACCTTGGGCAAATTACTTGACCTCTCTGAGCCTCATGTATAAAACAGAGAAAATAATGGTACCTTCCATATCGGGTCGTTGTGAGGATTAAATGACTTCATGCTTGTAAAGCGTGCACAGGAATGTCTGGAATATAGTAAGTGCTCAGTAAGCATCTTCTTACTGATTCCCTTGCAACAACCCAGTGGCAGCGCTGTTACTCTCTTTGCACAGGTGAGAAAAATGAGTCTCAGAGACTTGTGTAAACTCTCCCAGCATTACCAGCTATTCATCAGCATGGCCTGCCTGACCTCACAGCCTTATTTAACCCCTGCCCAAGGAGGGGAGGGAGCACAAGGGGACAAAGTGGGATATGCCAGGTTTAGGAGACACAGCCCTGGGAGCCACTGCCCCACTTCATCCCCATGTTCTGTTTAAATATGGGGGTGTGATGGCCCAGGGAGGGTGAGTTAGTAAGTAAGAGATGGAACCAGAGGCAGACCAGACCAGGTTCCATCTAGACGTCAGGAAATCCAAGCTGTCACCACGATGTGGGCAGGAGCTGAGTCCTGATTCTGTTTTCTCGGGCAGGGCTTATTTTTCGTGCTGATGCTGTCCTGGATCTTCCTTCCAATCTACATCACTGGTCAGGTGAGTCTGAGGGGGTCCAGGTGCTATGGAAGAGGAAGATCCATAGGGAGTGTCAGCCCTGCATTCATCCCTTCCTTCCCAGCAGCATCCCTCTGTCTGCCAGTGGACATCCATTACACAGTCCCCAAGAGGTATTGGTCAGGGGTGACTCGGGTATTAATTAGGACAATTAGGAGCACTGTCCTTAGCAGTTCCCACCTAGTAATGATGAGACATTTTGAGCAGTGACATCAAAGATACATACAGGGTATTCAGAGGCTGGAAGAAATATGGGCTAAAAAAAATTTTTTTTGAATGTCAAAACACAAAATCACAGTCTTTTCTGAATGTTTAAGCCATAACAGATTACTGCTTTCAACACAGACACACACACACACACACACACGATTCAGTGATTTTTTTTCTTCCTTTCCACCTAAAACTATAATAATTGAGTTATTTCTGGCTGATGTGATATGTCAAAATTTTTGTTACGAAATAGTAGTACTTTAGACTTTTTGACTGAGGTAGTTTAAAAAAATCACTTCTGCTGTTATTGGCAGCTTTCTGTCACACATACCCTCTCGACTTAATCCTGTTTTAGATATTCTACTAGGCAGACCAAGATCACACAGTATCAGTGTTATTTATCAAGTAATAACTGATTTTAACTTTTATTATGCAAACTAAAAAAATATACAAAGTAGAAAGAACTACTTAATGATCAGAAAAATCATTTTTAAAAAATCACTCTGTACTGGAAGTAGTGCAATCTTATGCAAAGGCAGTGAGGTAGGAATAAATAAATTATCTTTCTTGGAGATAATACTGAGTCTAAAAGCATAGCTTTTGGTCAATGGGGAGCCTGGGTCTGCCCAGCCCCTACATGGACAAAATCTCTGATGCAGAATAACACTGACTAGAAGTGAAGATCTCTAGATCAGTGGGTCTTTCTTGAGCATCTTGAATAGGAAGGAGTAAAGGATGGTGGAGATATAGGTCGGTTTAAAGGTAGGGTGGCCAGATATTTTTAGCTGATGGTTTCTGTTTTCTCTGTGAAGTAGAAGATGGTGTCATTTGCTGAGAGTGAGGAAGGAACTTGTGTGGTCAAAGGTTAAGAAGAGGCATGAAGAATTGAAATGATTGCTGTGGTTTGTAATAGAGAAACCTAGGGACTACCGCAGTATCACTGATTGAGGGGCTGGGTATCTGTACTGTGAATATCATGCCGTGAAAAGGGCTGAAATTGACAGAGTTGTGCTGCTATGGAAGGATCTCCAGGCTTTATTGCTCAATAAAAAATTCCTGTGGCTCCAGACGTTCTTTGGTCAACATTTTATTCAAAGGGGAGATGAAGCTGATGTTAGATAATAAATGCTACAGTGCTGAGGAGCAATAAAAAGCTACCCAATCCATTTCTATTGGGCAATAAAATAAACACAGAAGAGTGATAAGACACAAATGTGGTGCTTAACAAATTACTGTAAAACGAACTCCCAGATCGAGTCACAAAGTGTAATACCCTCCCTCACGTGCCTTTACCAGATATCAATGTCTTCCTTTCTTTGTGAATTTCACTGAACTCACTCCCTTACTTTTCTTTACAGTTTTAATTGTGCACACCTAAAGAATATGGTTTAGTTTTCCTTTTTTGGAATGACATATAGTACATGGAATCGTGGGTGACATTCTTTCCTTGCATTACCTGGTTAATTTCCATTGCTATGTAGTATCCCGGAGTATGATTATACTCCAATATATTTGTCTCTCCTTTTGTTCACAAGCGTTTAGGTTGTTCCTAGTGTTATCCTAGAGGAGAACATGGCAACCCACTCCAGTAGTTTTGCCTGGAGAATCCCCAGGGACAGAGGAGCCTGGGGGGCTAAACCGTACATGGGGTCGCAGAGTCAGACATGACAGAGGCTGAGCACAGCACAGCACAGTGTTAGCCTGTGATGGAAAGTGTTGCTGATAACATTTTTAAAGATTACTTACTTATTTATTTTTGGTTGTGCTGGGTCTGTGCTGCTGCACGTGGGCTTTCTCTAGTTGAGTGGGGCTGAGTGGGGCTTGTTCTTTGCCGCAGTGCGTGGGCTTCTCATTGTGGTGTCTTCTCTTGTTGCAGACCACAGGCTTTAGAGTGCAGGCTTAGTAACTGTGGGCATGTGGGATCTTCCCAGACCACGAACCCATGTCCCCTGTGATGGCAGGTGGATTCTTAACCACTGGACCACCAGGGAAGTCCTGGTAATGTTTTTATACAAGTGCCCTGATGAATATAAACATTATGTTTATGGAGAAAAATCTTAACTATAGGTGGAATTTCTGGGTCATTGGATATGTTTATCAAGTTTGGTTAGACATTGCCAAATTTCTTCCCAGAGTAGCTCTATCAGTTTATACTTCCAGCAACAGGGCGTGCAAATTCCCTTTGCACCATGGCTCTATGTCCTTGCCAATACTTGGTATTTTCCAGCTTTAAAATTTTTGCCAATTTGGTGACTGTGTAGATTTCTCCCTGTGCTTTCCATTGGCATTTTGTTTATATATTTTCTGGGCATTCAGATGTCCTCTGTGGGAAAGTAACATGTGTAGGACTTTTGCCAACTTTTCTCTTATGTTCTACAGTTTCTTCTTATTGATAGAAGTTCTTTGTATTCTGGAAACAAGCTGATTACATGCATTGCAAGTATCTTTGCCCTCTACTCTGTGGTTTGCCGTTTAACTCCTAATGGTATTTTTTGATAAACAGATCTTTTTAAAAGCTATTTTATTCAAGTATGGTTGATTTACAACGTTGTGTTCATTTCTGCTGTATAGCAAATTGATGCAGTTATACGTATATATATATATTCATTTTCACATTCTTTTCCATTATGGTTTATCATAGGATGTTGAATGTAGAGGGTTCTCTTTAACAGATCTTAATTTTAATGTTGTTCCATTTACCACTTTTCCTTAATTACTGCCTTTTATATCTTATTTTAAAAATATTTTCCTATTCAAAGGTCAGAAAGATATTCTCCTATATTACCATCTAGAACTTTTCATTTTTAAGTCAATTACCCACCTACGATTGACTTTTGTATACCATGTTTTGAGACTAGGATAATGCTAATTTAATCCATCAAGAAAATGACAGACCAATTTTACTTTTGAATATGGAAAATGACTCTTACTCTTTAGAGATCCACCGTACTCTCCAGCCACAGTATACTCCTGTCAGCTCATTCATGTATTCGTTCTTTAAGAAGGATTGATTGAGCTGTATGAGAACTGTATTCCAGACAGTATTTAACAGTTCCTCGTCCTCATCAGGCTCTCTGCATCACCAGCCTAATGCAAAACTTTCCCCTCTTCTTGTAAATTTTTTCCTTTTCCTCTGTGGTTTGGTTAGCTCCTATAATCTGTCCAGTTCCTACTTTAAGCAGCTCTTCCTCCGGGAAGCCCTGTCTGGGGGGCTAACCTTTCTGGTTAGATTAAGCCTCCTCCTTCATTTGCCATTGTGGTTGTTTTGTATTTGCCTGTGTGATTTTCAAATAAACACACCTCTCCCATTAGACTGTGTCTCTCCCACTATACGTTCTCAACAGTAGCAGTGGTGACATTTGGGGCAGGCTAATTCTCTTTTTTAAAATATCTATTTATTTGACTGTGTTGGTCTTAGTTGCCACACATGGGATCTAGTTCCCTGACCAGAGGTTGACCCCAGGCCCCCTGCATTGAGAACGCAGAGTCTCGGCTAATGGAACACCAGGGAAGTCCCTGGACCAGGACAATTCTTTGCTCCGTCTGTGTATATGCATGTGTGAGGGGAGGTCTGTGCATTTTAGGATGTTTTTTCAGCATCCCCGACCTCTATCCATTAGACGACAATTAGCGTTAGTGTTATTTGCTCAGTCGTGCCCGACTCTTTGCGACCCCATGGACTGCAGCCCACCAGGCTCCCCCATCCCTGGGATTCTTCAGGCAAGAACACTGGAATGGGTTTCCATTTCCTTCTCTAATGCATGAAAGTGAAAGTGAAAGGGAAGTTGCTTAGTAAATGTCTGACTCTTCGTGACCCCATGGACTGCAGCCTACCAGGCTCCTCCGTCCATGGGATTTTCCAGGCAAGAGTACTGAAGTGGGTTTAGCACCCTTCAACTTGTGGCAGCCACAGCGTCTCTGACACTGCCAAATGTTCCCTGGGGAGATATGAAATCTTATTCCTTCCACTGAGAGCCACTGCATCAGGCTATGTGTCTCTCCCATTGGACTGTAAGCTTCAAGAGGGCAGGAACCAGTTTTGGTTTCTCTCAGTGTCTAGAATAAGGTCTGAGGACTTCCTTGATGGTCCAGTGGTTAAGAATCTGCTTGCCAGTGCAGAGGACATGGGTTTGATCCCTGGTCGAGGAAGATGCCAGATGCCGCAGGGTAACTAAGCCTGTGGGCCACAACTACTAAGCCTGCACACTTAGAGACCATATGCTGCAACAAGAGATGCCGCTGGAATCAGAAGTCTGCGCATGCGGCAGCAAAGACCCAGGGCAACCAAAAGTAAATAAACAGTGTCCGATACATAGTGGATACTTGAAAAATNGTTCTCAACAGTAGCAGTGGTGACATTTGGGGCAGGCTAATTCTCTTTTTTAAAATATCTATTTATTTGACTGTGTTGGTCTTAGTTGCCACACATGGGATCTAGTTCCCTGACCAGAGGTTGACCCCAGGCCCCCTGCATTGAGAACGCAGAGTCTCGGCTAATGGAACACCAGGGAAGTCCCTGGACCAGGACAATTCTTTGCTCCGTCTGTGTATATGCATGTGTGAGGGGAGGTCTGTGCATTTTAGGATGTTTTTTCAGCATCCCCGACCTCTATCCATTAGACGACAATTAGCGTTAGTGTTATTTGCTCAGTCGTGCCCGACTCTTTGCGACCCCATGGACTGCAGCCCACCAGGCTCCCCCATCCCTGGGATTCTTCAGGCAAGAACACTGGAATGGGTTTCCATTTCCTTCTCTAATGCATGAAAGTGAAAGTGAAAGGGAAGTTGCTTAGTAAATGTCTGACTCTTCGTGACCCCATGGACTGCAGCCTACCAGGCTCCTCCGTCCATGGGATTTTCCAGGCAAGAGTACTGAAGTGGGTTTAGCACCCTTCAACTTGTGGCAGCCACAGCGTCTCTGACACTGCCAAATGTTCCCTGGGGAGATATGAAATCTTATTCCTTCCACTGAGAGCCACTGCATCAGGCTATGTGTCTCTCCCATTGGACTGTAAGCTTCAAGAGGGCAGGAACCAGTTTTGGTTTCTCTCAGTGTCTAGAATAAGGTCTGAGGACTTCCTTGATGGTCCAGTGGTTAAGAATCTGCTTGCCAGTGCAGAGGACATGGGTTTGATCCCTGGTCGAGGAAGATGCCAGATGCCGCAGGGTAACTAAGCCTGTGGGCCACAACTACTAAGCCTGCACACTTAGAGACCATATGCTGCAACAAGAGATGCCGCTGGAATCAGAAGTCTGCGCATGCGGCAGCAAAGACCCAGGGCAACCAAAAGTAAATAAACAGTGTCCGATACATAGTGGATACTTGAAAAATATTTGTTGAAGCTACTCAGTAGCAGGGTCCGTGATTTCAGAAGGAATCAAAAGGCAGGATGAGCTGACATTCAAAAGAAGAGGCACCATTTAGGGACTAAAAATCTCGGTCAAGTGCCAAAGCCACGGTCATCAGGCTGAGCAAATGAGATGGTGGCATTGATGAAAACTTTGGGGATTGGAGGTAAATGGAGTCCTGCAGGTGATGAGGTTTGGATGCTGGCCAGAGAAATGAGTTGTTGAGGTGGAAATGCCTGTCTGTTGTTGGGGCTAAGACTCTGTACAAGGTATCTCATGTAGGTTCTCTGCACTGTCCTTGAAACTGCTTCCAGACTGGGGGAAAGCCTAGAAAGAGGGCAAGACCACAAAGGAGCTGAAATTCTCATTGGCTGTTGAACAGGGTTCTGGGGAGGGTTGGGGTGAGCGGAGGTTGCTATGGCTGATGGCATGGCTGTCCGAAGAAGAGGGAGGGGTTTCCCATGAGGACGGAGTGTGGCGGTCTGGATCTGATTCAAGGGAGAGTAAGACAGATGCTGACATCCCCTCGCCACCCTCCATCCTCAGGAGATGAGGAGTCCCCAGAGCATGGAGCTCAGGAGGTCTTCTCTCAGGACAGCTGTCATTGGCTGCGTTTATTTCCTGTTAATGTTCACCCAGCAACACTCATAGGGTGGTTCCTGTGTCAACAGTCATTCACATCTCTGTCTCTCAACCTTGTTTTCTGGCAAATCGCCTTCTCAGCCACTTTACAACAAACAGCCTGGGCTCTGCCTCCCATCTGTCAGCTAGCGCCACATTTCTCCCCAGAGTTTGATTTCTAGATACCAGTGCCACTCACTTTCTGATGATTTTCATGCCTCTTCCTCTCTTAGCTCATTAGAAACTTCCTGCATGTAGCAGGCTGTGCAGCTCTCTGTAGATCGAAATGGAGGTCAATTGATATTAAAGGCTGTCAGCCAAGGAGAGGAATGTCGCTCTCCCGCAAGACCAGCTGATGGTTGTCATTCACAGACCAGAGAGTGAATCCGCTTGAACAGCATCACCCTTGGTCCACTTATCTGAATGGGCCGAAGCTTTCATATGCTCTCTCTAATTAGCTCTGATACCATCATCAGAGGGCTTCCCAGGTGGCTCAGTAGCAAAGAATCCTTCTGCCAAGCAGGAGATGTTGGTTTGATCCCTGAGTCAGGAAGATCCCCTGGAGAAGGGGATGGCAACCCACTCCAGTATTCTTGCTTGGGAAATCCCATGGACAGAGGAGCCTGGTGGGGTGCAGTCGATGGGGTCACAAAGAGTCGGACACAACTGAGCGACTAAGCACATACATATTTATTTCTAGAGTTCAGTTTTTTGGCCAGTCTTGAATACCCAGGTTCTACTATTAACAATTTGTCATTCTGTTTTTTTTTTTTTTTTTAATTAATTTGGCTCCATTGGGTCTTCGTTGTGGCAGGCAGGATCTTTAGTTGCAGCATGCAAACCCTTAACTGTGGTGTGTGGGACCTGGGATTTCCCAGACCAGGGATCGAACCCAGGTCCACTGCATAGGCACTGGAGCACCAGGGACGTCTCAGTTTATCACTCTTAAGTATGGCCATCCACTTTCTCCCACTCTCCCCTCCGAGCTTCTTCTGCCTTCACATCTGACCTTGGGATGGCTGGCTGGCTGGCTGTCGGCTGATGTTTGGGTACCCATTAGTCTCCTCCCTGGGTTGGACTAGGAAACATCCAAGCAGCAGCAGCCTGGAAGAGGGGCTGCAAACATTTCTGTGAATATCATCAGCACTCTGTCCTTCTCCATCTGAGATCTAGGATCTCATGGAAGAAAAGTTTTTGGTTTGAGGTTCTTTTGTCCAGACACAGCATCCTCTGAACCCAAGTCTGGGGGTACAGTGAGGAGCTTGGGAAAGGACAAGCCATCCTCCAAGGAAAGTATCACCCAAATAATGGTTCTCATCAGCATGACCCAGCCCCTGGGCTGCCCCATATGACAAGGACACCCAGCCTGGGACCACCCATCTGGACCGTGGGCAAGCCGCTCCCTCAGGGCTGNAGAGAGGTGGTGGGGGGTCAGCCCCCCATAAAGTCAGAAGTATAGGTGAGAGCATAAAACAGTAAAGTAGGCACTCTGGTTTTGGGGGTAGACGCTCGGGAACAGGGGGTTTCCTGATGCTCGATCCCACCTTTGCGTATGCCAGAGCCTCCTTCCTCATGACCTTTGCCATGGGCGGAGTTCCTCACGCTGGCCCCCGGCAGTGAACCAATTCCTGAAAGTACCACTTGGGGAGTGGGGTGGAGACATGAGACAGGGCGAGGAGGGGAACTCTGGGAGGGCCCAGCACTAAGCGAACTGCTGTGGTGGGCAGCTTAGCCCCATGGAGACTCAGGGACACTGCATGGAGCTGGAGTCACCCCAGTTCCGCGGAGGGAGCTGGCAGGTATTTATCCGCCCCAACACCTGGCCCTGGTTGGAGCTGCGCAGCTGCGACCCTCCGCACGTCCACCTTGCCCTGTGCGGGGGCTGGACGCCCACAGCCAGAAACAAAACCCACTGGACAGAGAGCCTTGGGTCACCAGGGTGGGGGGTGGAGGCCCTGCAGGAGCCACGGTGACCGCTCCCCTCCCCCAACATGGGCTGCTTGTCCTAGGCCCTTGGGAGTCTCAGATCTGATCCCCATAAAGGCCCAAATGCAGATGCACCTTCTACCATTTCCCTGAGAAGGCAGAGTGGGAACGGAGGTAATTCAGGTAAGAGCTGGTTAAGATGTGGTTTGGGGTCCAGGCGGGCTGCTCAGGCCCTTCTCTGGCTGCACTGATGGAGGAGGATGCCCCTCACAAAAGACCTCCTCATGCCTCTACAAGCCTGAATGTCAGGTTCACCCGATTCAGATCTTCCCAGGCTAATGTCCTGCAGGGTGGCAGCCGGGGCACTGGGGCTGGGGCATCTCTACTCTAGGGGCAGAGTCAGAAGGAGACTGAGTGCTTTGGGAAGAGCTCTCACAGTTACTATGATCACTCAACAAGGTGCTGCTTCTAAAGTGCTTAGCTGCATGGGGTGCAAGTAATCATCCAAAAATCATTTGTGGAAGAGATGAGTATGCTTTTACTTTTCATTCTGTGTTTATCTTTATTGGCTGTGTGGTTTAGACAAATTACCTAACCTCTCTCAGTGTTTTTCACCCATGTCACCCTTGGGGGTCATGGTGTGGATTAAGAGATGGCATGTATTATATTTGGGCTTCTCTGATAGCTCAGTTGGCAGAGAATCCGTCTGCAATGCAGGAGACCTGGGTTCGATCCCTGGATTAGGAAGATCCCCTGGAGAAGGGAATGGCTACCCACTCCAGTATTCTGGCCTGGAGAATGCAGGGATTCTCATTCAATGGGATCACAAAGAGTCTGACACAACTGAGCAACTTTCACTTTCATATATTGTTTTAGAGAAGGAAATGGCTACCCACTCCAGTATTCTGGCCTGGAGAATGCAGAGATTCTCATTCAATGGGATCACAAAGAGTCTGACACAACTGAGCAACTTTCACTTTCATATATTATATTAGAGAAGGAAATGGCATCTCACTCCAGTATTCTTGCCTGGATAATTCCATGGACAGAGGAGCCTGGTGGGCTACAGTCCATGGGGTCACAGAGTCGGACACGACTGAAGTGACTTAGCAACAGCAGCATATATTGTATACACACATCTGGCGCATACANCTCCAGTATTCTTGCCTGGATAATTCCATGGACAGAGGAGCCTGGTGGGCTACAGTCCATGGGGTCACAGAGTCGGACACGACTGAAGTGACTTAGCAACAGCAGCATATATTGTATACACACATCTGGCGCATACATAGTAAGTACTCAACAGAGGAAGAGGCAGATGTGGCCTTGTCCAGCCCCAGAGCTGGAGCTCGGCACAGTCATATTCTCCAGGTTCGTGACTGAAAGAAGAGTTCTGAGCCCTGACTTCCAATTTTCCCTATCATCCTTCCCCATCTCTGGTCCTTCTTCACTCCCTCACCCCTCATCTGCATCCTCTCCCTGCACTTGGACATTCCATCCATCATTCAGCTTTCTGCCCAGGTGCAGGCTGCTCCCACTGTTATCCAAAGGCACTCAGGAACCCACGGGCCATCTCCTCCTCCCAGCCCAAGCTCCCTCCCTACCTGTTCCCAGCTTCTCCCAGACAGAAGGGAGACAGAGATAATGAGTGAAGCTCCTCTGAGCATAACAATGAGGGAAAGGAGGTGTGTTCAGCTGATGAACAAACTAGAAAGGGAGCTCAGAGGGTGACAGTGAGATGTTGGGGCTATGGATGATGGGTGGTTGGAGGCTGGTGACACTCAGCCTAGACCGGGGGGATGCTGAGCAGGGAGGCCTTCTGCTTGGCTCCTCCCTCCTTGCTGAGTGTGGAAGGTCCTTGTGGATGAGGTACCGTGGAAGGGTGGGAAGGTGGGAGATGAGTTCAAGTCCTCTTTCTACTCTGCACTTCTGTGTGGCCTTGAGTGAGTCACTGGCCATGTGACCGTATCCACATCATGCCACCTTTTGTGTGCCAGGCCCTGGGATCCAGCAGGACACCCCACAGACATACTCTTGACATCTTACAATCTCTGGAACACTTAGCTGTGCATTAGGTGGTTACACTCCCCCCACCCCCTTACACCTGTAATGCGGGCAGTTTATGGGCTCTGATCCCAGCTGAGAGCATCATCCAGGTGGTTTTCCTGAGGACGAAGAGGGGAAAGCCAGGGAAAGAGGGGCAAGGAGGGCAGAATGGTCCAGGCTGAGGGACCACTTTGGAGGAAGAAGGCAAAGATGGAGGACAGGGGTGGGGAGTGGGAGGCTGGGGGCACAGATGGCTNTTTTAGGAGTCTGTGTTCCTGGTAACCTGGTTAACAGTTTAGAGCAATTTCCCCAAAGTTTAGAGCAAGGACAAATGGAGATTCTTGAGATGATTTTATGCATTGGATATGGAGCCAAAGTCACGGAGTCATCTAGTGAAGCTATTGCCTCCTCCACTGTCTTCAGTGCGCTCAAGGGTAATGTCTCATGTTGGTGTTAGTGTGCTCTTAACATCCGTCCAACACTTTTCTGATGACTTTCTTTTTTTTTAGAGAATAGGTTCCAGGCCCAGGGTTTTTGGTGTGCGAGAGGAAGGCACCAGAATGAATAGAACATAAATGAGTTATTTTATTATCAATGTGTAGATTTTTGCTGGTTTCCTTAAGTTTAGGATTGGTTTTTCCATTTCACAGTAGTGATTTGCATTGTTATTTATAGATGTGAGTGTGTGTGCATTCAGTTGTGTCTGATTCCTTGCGACCCCATGGACTGTAACCCAACAGGCTCCTCTGTCCATGGGATTCTCTAGGCAAGAATAAAGAATACTGGAGTGGGTTGCCATTTCCTTCTCTTATGTTTACTTAAATGTAAACATGATAAAGCAATTGTCCTTCAATTTAAAAAATAAATAAATATAAAAAATAAACATGAGTTGGTTTAAAGAAAAGCACTGTTTTATAGAACATTTATAAGTATTATAAAATAACATTAATAACACAGATGGCAAAAGTTGGGATAGGATATACATTTGGAATATATGATAGTTAAGTACATAGCTCTTCACAGAACCCCAGTTCATCCTCACCCCACCCTTTGGTCCCCATTTTCTCCTCCCTCTTAAGTCTCCCACTGAGAATCCCAAGAAGGCCATCTATGCTTCTGAGTCTGGGGAGGAAGGGGAGGAAAGGCTGCTGGGTGGCAAAAGCTTAGCTCTGGTCTCCAGGTCACCACGATGCCGGAGTACCTACGGAAACGTTTTGGTGGCAACAGGATTCCCATCATCCTGGCTGTGCTCTACCTGTTTATCTACATCTTCACCAAGATCTCGGTAAGATGGGGACGCAGCAGGTGAGATGCTCATTACAGCTCATTGCTGGTGGCATCCGCTGCCCATCCACATTCTTCTCTTATTGAGGAAGCTTCTGGGAGGCTCTAGGGAGATGGGAGGGGTAGGGGCCAAAGGCAAGCAGGGGCAGAGGAAGTATGGAGGAAAGGTGGAGAGGACTCCTCCCCCGTCTCCTGTCTTCTTCAGCAACATCTCAGAATGGCACCCAACACTCGATGGGACTCCGAGAGCCCTAGGGCGAGTCTGTCATTTTCCTCCTGGGATCAGGCAGTTATCAGCTATGAGTTGTATGTGCTGACAGCCATTCAACCTGCCCCACCCTGACCTTTGGATAGGCAGATCTCCTGGAAAGCGGCCAAGAGCAGACCTTGGCAATCTCCAGGAGGTGCGGCTCGGCCTGACTCACTAGGATGCCATCTTCTCTTCAATCTGGAACTGGGGGAGACCTTGTCCAGTGTGAAGTGGCGTGGGGAGGGGTACAGGAATTCCATTCCATTCAAACAACAATAACTGACTCTCTGCCAGCTCCCGGTGTGAAAGAAAGACTTAGAAGGATAACACTTGCTCTCATCCTGGTGGGAATCTACAGACGTGGGGAAACCTTCCCAAGGGAAGTTACACGTGAGAAAGATGCTGAGAAGATATAGAGAAAGAGGAATTGGCATTGCAGATGGGTGGACAGAACAAGCAAGGTTGACTTGTTAGGGAAACAGGGTGTGTTTCAGCATGCCTAGAGGACTGGGGGCATGAAGTGAGTGAAGGAAATGAAATCAAGTGGCAGGCAAACTGGGAAGCACCTGGCATAGAGCGCTGACTTATTTGGACATTATCTGAGGGGCTCTTGAGAGTCTGTTGGACAGAGGGAGATCAAACTAGTCAATCCTCAAGGAATATTCATTGGGAGGACTGATGCTGAAGCTGACGTGTCGATGCTGAAGCTGAAGCGTCAATACTTTGGCCACCTGATGCAAAGAGCCAACTCACTGGAAAAGACCTTGATATTGGGAAAGATTGCAGGCAGGAGGAGAAGTGGGCAACAGAGGATGAGATAGTTGGATAGCATCACTGACTCAACGGACATGAGTTTGAGCAAACTCTGGAAGATAGTGAAGGACAGGGAAGCCTGGTGTGCTGCAGTTTGTGGGGTTGCAAAGAGTCGGACACAACTCAGCAATTGAACAACAATCTTAGGGGCAGAAAGGGAGCCACTGAAAAGTTTGGATGAGGAGGAGAGGATGAGATGACCATGATGGTATTTGCTAAGGCTGCAGTGTGGAGGACGGAGTGTAGGCAGATCAAGAAGAGAAGCAGGAAGGCCACTGAGGAGCTTGTATTAGCCTAGTGAAGATATCTCAAACATAATCACCCACAGGGCTCCCATTTGAGACCCTTGGTCTGGGAAGAGATGGGTGAAGAAAGGACAACATATGATGTTTCTGTGTTTCTCAGAATCAAGGCTAGGGCCTGAACCTGGGGAAACTGTGCTAAAATGTGCTAAAATTCATTCATAAACCCATCAACTTCTCTCTAGGTTGACATGTATGCAGGCGCCATCTTCATTCAGCAGTCTTTGCATGTGAATCTCTACTTGGCAATAGTTGGGCTGCTGGCCATCACAGCTCTATACACCATTGCAGGTATGACTGGACAAGGGGTGACCCTGGGAGAGGTGGTGGGCAGGGGCTGTGGTCCATCCTATCTTTTCCTGGCTGGTCTTCTGATGTTCCAGTATGCTAAGACCTTGTCTTCATGAACTCTCAGTCTGTTACCCTGGCAGATATGATTTCTCTTGGCCATTGTCCAAAGGAAAAAGATTGTCTGATAGAAGGGAGGATTTCAAAATGCACCATACCTGCATAAAGCTATTTTCCATTTATTTCTTTAAGAACTTTTCCTTAGACTCTACTAAATGCTGAGCAGGTGCATTCACAAGCACTGTGCACACAGCTGGACCACAAACCACTGCAATTTTGGAGCCTGAGGCTCGTCTTTTCCCCTAAGACTTGCATCCCAGAAGAGCGGCTGGTGGGGAGCAGGGCCTTGATATGTACCTGCAATATTTGTTTATCTGACCGTGCTGGGTCTTTGCTGTTGCACACGGGCTTTTTCTAGTTGTGGTTACTCTCCAATTGCGGTGCGTGGGCTTCTCATTGTGGTGGCTTCCCTCGTTGTGGAGCAAAGGCTCTAGGGCGAGAGGGCTTCCGTAGCTGTGGCACATGGGCTTAGTTGCTCTGCCGCACGTGTGATCCTCCTGGACCAGGGATCGAACCCGTGTTCTCTGCACTGGCAGGCAGATTCTTATCCACTGGGCCACCAGGGAAGTCCTAGACTGGGCTTCTTAAAGAAGCATAGTAGTCTTAGGACAATATAAGAACAAGAGCAGGGGCTGCAGGGGCCCCTTGAGGCCCAGGCTTGAAGCTCCATAATATCCCCCTCCACCATATCTGTTGGTTAAAGCCAGCCATTTGGCCAAGCCACATTTAAGAGGAAGAGAAATCAATTTCACCTCAATATGAAAGGAGCAGCAAAGCTACAGGACAACATTGGCAGGCACATGAACAATGGATACGGTTGTGGCCATCTTTGCAAAGAGTCGACACTAAGACCTCTGTCCCATCAGGTCTTGAATTTCAAAGTTTCCTCTGCCACCACCAGAGTAACTCCTCTCTATCAGAGAACCTGACTATCACCTCTGTGCCCACCTCCCCTCTAGGTGGCCTGGCAGCTGTGATCTACACAGATGCTCTGCAGACTCTGATCATGCTCATAGGAGCGCTCATCCTGATGGGCTACAGTAAGTGGGGTCCCAGGGTCATTTGGGTGGATGACAGCACCTCTCTCAAGAAGGGACATCTGCTTTCTTCACAGTTTCAAACCCAGCTGGGGATTCTGCTTGAGGCACTGGTTATTTTAGCTGGAAGAGAGCTGTGCTTATCATGGAAACTTAACAGTTTCTTAAGGAAAAATTAATAGATCTTTTTATACTGGTGTGGATAAATCACTAAAAAACAAAATAAAAAGAAATAAAGGAATTGTTCTTCCTTACAGGAAAATTCCAATTAATAAATGCAGGTGGGGTGAGGGAAATAGAATAACACCATTAGAACACCATAGTAATAACTGCTACAGGCAAAAGCCAATGATAAATGCTGAAGTGAGCAAGTGAAAGTTTATGAAGAAATAGTGTATTTGCTTGGTCTCAAAACATCACACCCCAAATATTTATTAATTACAAGGGGACATACATCCACTTTACAGTGGAGAAACATGGCACCACTGTACTAAATGATCAAGATATAGTAACTGATAACACAATAATCAGATGTACCTATATGTAGCTCCCGATATGGTCACTGAGAAGGACACAGAATCACCTCTGTGCCATTCTTGCTGAAATATATACCCCCAACTTCATCGTTTATAAACCTCAAACAAATTGAGGGACATTTTATAAACTACAATGACCAGTATTCTTCAAAAGAATCAGGGGCATGAAAAATACAGACAGACTGAGGAACTACAAAGAGAGGAGAAAAATGAAGAGACACAGCAAATAAACACAATGTAGGATCCTGAACTGACCTCCAGAAGAGTAAAAGAACATGAGCCGTACAATTGGAACAGCTTCTGTTGTAGCTAATGGTAACGCACCAATGTTGATTTCTCAGTTTCCGTAACATTAGGAGAAAAGTGAAAGTGAACGTGAGAGTGAAGTCGCTCAGTCGTGCCCGACTCTTTGCGACCCCATGGATAGTAGCCTGCCCCAAGCTCCTCTATCCATGGGATTTTCAAGGCAAGAGTACTGGAAGTGGGTTGTTATTTCCTTCTCCAGGGAATCTTCCCAACCCCGGGATCAAACCCAGGTCTCTTACATTGTAGAGAGACGCTTTACCATCTGATATTAGGAGAAGGGGGTATGGAAACTCTGTGCTACTTATACAACTCTTCTGTATATCTACAATTATCTCAAAAGTTCAAAAATTAATAAGTATTAAAACCCTGTGACCCGGATGTGCTATCATTTAATGCTCACAGCAACCCACTGGTATTGGTATTGCTGTTATTCCCTTTGCTGGATGAGAAAATTAGGGCACCAACTGTTAGAAAAGTTGCCCAATGTCACAAAGCTAGAATTCAAAGCCAGGATTCAAGCCCCAGTCAGACTGACCTCAGATCTCACTCTCTTCTTTCCCTATCACACTGCCTGGTGATAAGAGTAGGGAGATAATGTGGTAATAACTTTATTGGGAAGAGTCTAGGAGCAGGAGTCAAAGAGCATAGGCAAGAATTTTTACCTTAACTTTGTGTCTTTCTGCACAGTTATGCAGAATGTTGTGCCTGAGTTACTTTTACCTTTCAAACAAAATTTTTAAAAATCACAGAATGATAAATTAGTTTCACACACACACTCAAAAAAGCCAGCAATAAGACTTGCTTATTATAAACTGTAACAGGAAATGTTCTGGACCCTTACAAAGAAGAAAAACTTCACTGTTTTATATAAAGAAGAAAACAAATGAGTAATAAATATATAAAGACACATGTTCAGCCTCACTAGATAAATGTTGAGTGTGGTTGCTATCATAACATTTTGAACCTCCCAGTGCCACATAAGTGACGCATAACACTCTCGGGTTTTGGAGGCAAAAGAGCCAAAAGATAGACCTTCACGTGCTTTGCTATTTAGCCAACTTCCTGATCTTTCTCCCTAAATGTGGGGTGTCAGTGAGGAAGTTCCACTACCTAATTCATTATGATCAGTCAGGAGAGAGATTACTGATCCACCTTCAGCAACCTTCCTCATTCTGCTGTATCTAGCAGACTTCCTCCTAAGGTATCTGCAGGTTTTTAAGTGTGGAAAATTGACTGACAATATATGCATGATTTTCTTTCTTTCTTTTTTTTAATCATAAAGCTTATTTTATTTTTTAGAATTAATCTTTATTGGAATATAGCTGATTTACCATGCTGTGTGAGTTTCTGCTGTACAGCAAAATCAATCAGTCACACACACACACACACACACACACACACACACATGTATATCCACTCTTTTTAAGACTCTTTTCCCATGTAAATTATTACAGAGTATTTAGGAGAGTTGCCTGTGCTATGCAGGAGGTTCTTTTCAGTTATCTATTTAATATATAGTAATGTGTATATGTCAATTCCAATCCCCTTGTTTATCATGGTTTTGTTTCTGTGCCTTTTAAACATTTTAATTTATTTATTGGTTGTGCTGGGTCCTCATTGCTGTGTGGGCTTTTCTGTGGTTTCACCGAGGGGGGCTCCTTTCTGGTTGTGGTGTGCTGGCTTCCCACTGCAGTGGGTTCTCCTGTTGCTGAGCAGAGGCCCTAGGGTGCACAGGCTTCGGCAGCTGTGGATCCTGGGCTCTAGAGCACACCCTCACTAGTTGTGGTGAAAGGGCTTAGTTGCCCTGTGGCATGTGGGATCTTTCCAGACCAGGAGTCTAACTCATGTCTGCTGCATTGGCAGGTGAATTCTTTACCACTGGGTCTCCAGGAAAGTCCTGCTTGTGTGTTCTGAATTCTGTTCCATTGGTCTTCAGGACTGCTTGTTCCTAATATCATACTGTTTTGATTACTATAGCTTTGTAATATAGTTTAACATCAGGAAATGTGATGCTTCCAGCTTTTATGTTTCTCAAGGTTGCTTTGGTTATTCAGGATCTTTTGTGGTTCCATGTAAATGCTAGGATTTTTTTTTCTTTCTTTCTTTCTTCTATTTCTGTGAAAAATGCCATTGAAATTTAGATAGGGATTTCATTGCATCTGTGGATCACATTGAGTAGTATGGACGTCTTAACAATCTTGATCTTCCAGTCCATTTCACATGGAATATCTGTCCACTTGTGTCTTCTTCAATTTCTTTTTATCACTCTTATTTATTGTGTACAGATCTTTTCACCTCTTTGATTAAACTGATTCCTATTTTATTCTTTTAGATGCAATTAGAAATGATATTGTTTTCTTTTCATTGAAGTACAGTCAATTTACAGTATTGTATTAGTTTGAGGTGTAAATATATGTATGTGTATATATATTCAGATTCTTTTCCATTATAGATTATAAATTATTTAATTTAGTGCCCTGTGCTATACACTAAATCTATGTTGTTTATTTCATATGTAGTAATGTGTATTGGTACTATTTTCTGAATATCTCTTTCCAATAGTATTTGCTTATGTGTTTAGTCGCTTGGTCATGTCCAACTTTTTGTGACCCCATGGACTGTAGCCCACCAGGCTCCTCCCTTCCATGGGGATTCTCCAGGCAAGAACACTGGAGTGGTTGGCCATGCCCTTCTCCAGGGGATCTTCCCAACCCAGGGATCAAATCCAGGTCTCCCGCATTGCAGGCGCATTCTTTACTGTCTAAGCCACCAGGGAAGCCTGAATAGTGTATAGAAACACCATTGATTATTGCATATTGATTTTGTATTCAGCAGCTTTACTAGATTCATTCATTTATCAGTTTTAACTTTTTTTGGTGGACTCTAGGATTTTTTATATATAATATCATATTATCAGCAAACAGAGATAACCTATTTTCAAATATTGGAGATTTTTCTGATATATTTCTGTTATTAATTTTTTCTTTAATTCCATTACAATAATAGAATATATTTTGTATGATGTTAGTTCTTATTAATTTATTGAGGTTTGTTTTATGGCCAGAAACATTGCCTATCTTGGTGAACCATCCAAGAGTACTTGAGAAGAATATGTATTCTGCTATTGTTGGGTGTAGTGCTTTATAAATTTCAATTGGGTCAACTTGGTTGATAGTGTTGTATAAATCTTTATCTGTATAAATATTTTTGTCTTATTTTTCCATCAACCACTAAAAAGGGGGTATTGAGGTCTCCAACTGTAATTGTTGACTTCTTTCTCTTTTTAGGATTGTTATGAGCTCTTGGTGAACTGACCTCCTTATCATTGTGAGATGTTCCTGTTTATCCTTGGCTGTATTCTTTGTTCTGGAGTCTAATTTGTCTAATATTAATATAGTCTGTTTAGCTTTCTCTTGACTTGAATGGTATATATTCAAGGTCCAATTACTGATAATTGGACCATAAATCATTATCCTTCCCTCCCACTACCACAAAATAATTTTTCAGGGAAAAAAGCATGACAAAAATTTATCATCAAAAATACCCCCTCCCCCCAGTAGCCACTGTTTACCACACTCTTCCACAAAAATAAGCCAGGCTGCAGGTTACATATCATTCTTACCCAAATGGTAACACCAATCCCTTCTCTTCCATACCAAGAAACAAACAAACAAAAAATACCCAAGAAAAAAAATGGAACAAAAAAGACAAACACAATCTTCCAGAACATAATCCAGTGACAGCAATGTTATTTGGGGGATAACCTTGAATCCTTTCGATTAATATAATGAAGCAAATTATCTGCAGACTACAGTGTTTTATTATTTTTTAAGGACAATGCATGTTTCTGCCAGATGCTGTGCATTTTATGTACAGTATCTCACTTAGTCCTTGCTCCAGTGCTGTGAGGTTGGCACTATATTATTCCCACTTGCAGATGAAAAACTGAATCTCAGATGGAGAAATGACTTTCTCAAGGCCATAGGTTACTTGGACCACTCTTGAAATACCATAAATTGGGATAGCTCAGAAGAAGTTTAGAGGTGAGATTATGTTTCCTTAAGGCAGAGTTTCTTAACTTGGGGTCCATGGACAGAATTTACAGGTTTTGTGAACCTTGGATGGGAAAGAAATCCATCTCTGTTTTCACAAATCTATCAATGACATTTAGCATCTTTCAGTTATTAGTGTAGGCAGCTCACCACAGGAATATTAGCAATATCTGTGACTTTGAAACCAAAATATAACCCTGATGTTTTTATCCAAATGTTTTTAAAATTGCTGCTGATGTATTGAAACACTGTTTGTGTCCATGGTTCCTTAAAACTAGATTGTTATTTGACCCACTGTGGAGTCTTTGTATTTAATGATGCAAATAAATAAATTACTATGTCTTAGCTCTCATGGTTTGATGAGTGCCTTCATTGTATTTGGCTTCCTTTATAACTGATGTATTTTCTATTAAGAGGAAATGGCAACCTATTCCAACATTCCCATCTGGGAAATCCCATGGACAGAGGAGCCTGGCAGACTATAGTCCACTGGGTTGCAAGAGTCAGACACGACTTAGTGACTAAATGACAATTCTGTATTGTATATTTAGAAATATTATTCTAAGAAGCAACCCATAGTCACTACCAAAGGCATTTAAGAAAATGTTTTTTTTTTTTTTTTTTTAATAGGAGGCTAAGAACCTCTAAGTCAATTAACTTTCCTGTGGTTCTAAGTAGGATTTCACCAATCTCCAACCATCTCCTCATGAGCTGCTGTGGATCAATCTGAGTTCCTGGCAAATTGGGGCTTCCTCTGAATTCTAGGTTTCGCTGCAGTTGGTGGGTTGGAAGGCTTGGAGGAGAAATATTTCTTGGCCATGGCTAGCAACCGGAGCGAGAACAGCAGCTGCGGGTTGCCCCGGGAAGATGCCTTCCATATTTTCCGAGACCCAGTGACGTCTGACCTCCCGTGGCCTGGGATCCTGTTTGGAATGTCCATCCCGTCTCTCTGGTATTGGTGCACGGATCAGGTACAGGGCCAGCAGGCCGAGCCCCTGGAAAGCTTCCTTGGGGTGTCTGTCCTTCCCCTATCTGTTCTCTTGCTTCTCTATCTACACCTTATCTTCTTATTCTTGCTCATATGGCAAATCTGAAGCTGCTGCTTTTTGCAAAGGGAAAACTTGATGCATCCTGCTGAATGTCTGGAGAGACTCAGTAAGCAAAAGCGGTGAAATATTTTAAACGGAGGTTTTAGCTGACATTGATATTATTTGCTCTGCAAATACTGGGCGTCCTGTCTGTACCAGCTGCTTGGAAGTCACAGGTAAACAAGGACACCCAGTCCTTGTAGAACTCACTTTCTTCTGACAGAAGTAGACGGCAGTAAATAAATAAATGGAACATTACAAGGTGATAACTGTCATTAAAAAAAAAAAAGAGGCTGAGAGGTGTGAGAGTGACATCTAAAATAGGGTGGTCAGGGGAATCATGGTTGAGAAGTGACCTTTGGGCAAAGGAAGAGAGCAAGTGGGTTCTGGGGATTGTCAGGGAAGAGAGTTTGGCACAGAGGGACCCACCAAAGCCAATCCCTTAAAGCAAATATATAACTGGTGTAAAAAAAGAAATTAGGCAAAAGACACTGCTGTGGGTAAAATAAGCCTTTTGTGTTAAAAGGTGGGGTGGAGATAGAATCCATATTTGCATTTGCTTGTATTTGCTGAAGAGCTTCCCAGGTTGTGCTAGTGGCAAAGAACCCACCTGACAATGCAGGAGACATAAGAGACGTTGGTTCAATCCCTGGGTTGGGAAGATCCCCTGGAGGAGGACTTGGCAACCTACTCCAGTATTCGTGCCTGGAGACTCTCATGGACAGAGGAGCCTGGCGGGCTACAGTCCATGGGGTTGCAAAGAGCCAGACACGCCTGAATGACTGAAAGAGCATGGGCCCACATGTGAATGTGCTGAAGGAAACTCCAGATGGATTACCTAAAACTGAGGGCAATTACTTCCTGGGGTAGGTGTGCCAGGAAGGACGGGAGCCATTTCACTGCACACCTGTTTATACTTTCTCAGATTTCAAGCCCGTGAATATGTCATCTGTTGAAATTCGTTTTTCCATTACATTAAAGATCAGCGATCTGTGTGCCATTTTGGAAGCTATATTTCATATTCAGAGCTGATGAGACTTTAACTAACATAATGATCATGGAGTTGGGCCACTGAATTGATGCAGGAGGCACTGTGGAGAGTGAACCTCAGTCACCCCATGGGTGAGAACTCCTCTGAGAGAAGAGCCAAAACCCAAGGCAGAGATGGGTGCAATATTGCCCCTTTAGAAAATCACTCTTCCCTCTTGCCCATCTCCCCTCATCTTTTCCTTAGCAAATATTGGGCTGGAGAGTTCAGCCAATATTCAGCCCATCTGAACTGGGTGGGAGACAGTTCAGATGCAGGCTAAGAGCCTGGGCTTTCTAAACCTTAACAGGCTTGGACTCAAGTTCAGGTGGCATAACTTTGTTTAATATCTTCAGCCTCTGTTTTCTCATTAATGGGATTACTAATAATTACAAATGAGAGAAGCACTGGGAATTCGTTCATAGTTCTTTCTGTTGTGGGGGCATTTAATAAACCGTTAAAATCATTTACATGTTTACTATGGTTTTATGCTGCTGCTCTTGACACGGGTCACCAGCTTATATTTATTAATCAATATGAATATTTCCTTGAGCTGTTTCACCCCCTTACTAGCCGGGATTTCAGTGTACATCCCTTGAAGCCCACCTTCGACCCACCTCGTATTGTTCAAGAGCCTTGGGACTTAATCCGCGATGACTAGGTCATCTTCTGGATGCCAGGGAGGGCGAGAGGGCCCAGAAAACCAAGTCTTCTTCGGACCCCATGGCTCTCAGTCTTGTTGCTGCTGAGCTGGATTCTGTGGCACCCAAAGGCTGTGTTATGTGTTGGTTTATTGTGCTGGTGCTGCCCTAGGAGACGCACATTTTTTGTCAGCTCTGTATGTAACTCACTTTAGAGGAGAAGAAAGGCAAAGTGGCATGCATGGTGCACTGGTTGAGAGCGTGTTTTAGATCTTTCTGTGCAGGGATAGAAGGGCAAATCACAACCAGTAATGACACTTAAACATTTATTGATAACTGTGCCATTTACCAGTAATTGATTGAAGCATTTCCTATGTATTAGCCCATTCATTTTTATAACATTTCTATGAGCTCTGCTCCATTACTTGGGTCTGGGGGTTGTCATACAGGGCTACACACTCTTCGCAGGGTTTGTGGGGTTTTGAGCAGCACAACTCTCTTAAAACTTACTCAGCTGCCTCTTAAATTCCCCTCTGGAGGCTCCACTTCATGGGAATACAAACCCACATTCTTTGAACCTGCCATCACAAGGGCTAGGTTTTCCAAAGCTATAAACTCTCCTATCTGCTTCCAGATGGACTGACAAGGATTGAAGCTCGAATGCCTCTTTTGGCACTTTTGAGCGACTGTGTTCAGTTGCTCTGTCATGTCCGACTCTTTGTGACCCCAGAGACTATAGTCCACCAGGCTCCTCTGTCCATGGAATTCTCCAGGTAAGAATACTGGCGTGGGCTGCCATTTTTTTCTCCAGGGGATATTCCCAATTCAGGGATCGAATCTGAGTCTCCTGTGCCTCCTGCATTGCAGGTGGATTCCTATCACTGAGCTACTGAGGATGCCCCATTGGCATCTTAATGAAGCCATTAAAAAAGAGTATTCTATAGATGCTATATTGTTACACGTAACTACCACATTCTTAAGTATTCTAGAAAGCCCAGTGGGTGTATGTTTGGAGTTATGAGAAATGACAGGTAACAGTTAAATCAGCTTCTAGACAAAGACAGCTAAGTCCCTACCTCAGGATAGAGGGAGCCTCACTGTTCCCCCACCTCTCCTCAAATAAGCTGATTCCATGTTTTAGACACATTCATTAACAGCATCCAGACAAATAATAATAATCTACGCAGTTGAGGGAACACTTGTTCGCAAGTCACAGGGAAAAAAAAAAAACACACACATCAAATTTAAACCAGCTTAGGAAAAGGGTGGGGAATTTATTACCTCATGGATTACGAACTGCAGGAAGGAGTACCAGCCTTCAGAAACTCCTGGAACTTACTCCGGTATCCTTCTCCATGGTCCTTATTTCTTACCTGCAGACTTCATTGTTTCTCATCGAGGTCCAGTGGAAAGAGACTGACAATTCCCAAAGTCCCAAATCCAAAAACCCTGGAAGGGCTCTGGTTGGCCAGGCTTGGGTCACGTACCTACCCCTGCATCAGGCAGGATCTGTGCCCAAGAAGACTAGATAGCCATGTGGAGAGGGGGTGGGTTTCCAAAGAAGAAGCAGGACGCTCCAGCAAGCATGTGCCATTGATGAACACTTTTTAAAAATGAGAAGGAGTCCAACTTTGTCCTGCTCACCGCAGTACTAATGGTGGTAATGACATTTCACTCCTTTGTCCACTGTTCACAGAACCAACTTATAAAAGCCCTGGTAGATGGCTCAGTGGTAAGGAATCCGCCTGCCCATGCAGGAGACATGGGTTTGATCCCTGGGTTGGAAAGCTCCCCTGAAGAAAGGAATGGCAATCCACTCCAGTATTCTTGTCTGGGAAATCTCATGGACAGAGGAGCCTGGTGGGCTACAGTCCATAGGATCACAAAGAGTCAGACATGACTTAGTGACTAAACAACAATTCACCAAGGTCTCTGCAACTTCTCCAGATGCTTCAAGACCCCAAACCTCAGGAAATAGTAGAGAAAATTCTGAGTTCATGTAGATGCAATCTGAAGGCTGGAGCAGGATTTGTGGGGACCGGTCTTCTTTCTACTCAAAAAACACTCAACAGCATGTCATTCCCTTTGAGTGGATAAACCTTTTATTTGCTATTCAAAATTTGGATATATTGTAAAATCATCACCAAAATAAATGTAGTTATTTTTCATCACCATACATAGTTACAACATTTCTCTTGTGATGAGACCTTTTTTAGTGTGATGAGAGCTTTTAAGATCATCTCTTAGCAACTTAAAGATAGGCGACCCAGTACGTTACATCGCTAGGACTTATTTTATAACTAAAATTTGTGCCTTTTGACCCCCTTCACCCATTTTGCCCACCCCCACCCTTTGTCTCTGGCAACTACCAATCTGTTATGAAGGGATAAATCTTGATAAGACCTACCTTATGCCTCCTATCAGAGAGAAGGGGGTCAGGCTAAGACCTAAGTATACTGGTATGCAGTAGCTATAAGCCCAGATACACCAATCCTGTTGGTGGCAATATCTTAGGACCTCTCCTTCTCTTCTATTCTCCTTCTAGTTCTTGCTTTCTCTGCCTTGGTATAGCTCCTGTGGCTGGACCGCTGGGCCACAGGGATTGCGAGTAAAAGGGATGCTTCTTTGGAGGAGCTAGATCCACTAGGCTCCCGAGTCTACTATGCCTACCAAGAAGCCACGCACATCTAATTTGCTTTAAGAGAAAGTCATCTCAACTTCCAACCACCCCACTGTTTCCAGGTGATTGTTCAGCGGACTCTGGCTGCCAAGAACCTGTCCCACGCCAAAGGAGGCTCTCTGATGGCCGCATACCTGAAGGTGCTACCCCTTTTCATCATGGTGTTCCCGGGTATGGTCAGCCGTGTCCTCTTTCCAGGTAAGAAGACAGCTGGGAGGAGAGATTGTCTGTGAGTCTCAGACCCAGGAAAGTGTTCTAAACATATTACCAACTGCCCCATGAGAGTGAGACTGGTGTTCCTTCCTTGTGATTCCACTGAGCCATCTCCATTCCAGCATCTACTGATTCTGTGCTGTCTCCCAGTGTTGGTTCAATGGGCATGTCCTATAGATGTCCCAGGCCAAACAGAGTGGAGACCTATCCAGGGCTTGCCTCAACTATAGATTTTAGTTTTTTAGTTGACTGCACCAGGCCTTAGTTGCAAGCACTTGAGAGCTTTGATCTTTGTTGAGGCATGTGAACACTTGGTTGTGGCATGTGGGATCTAGATCCCTTACCAGGGATTGAACCCAGGTCCCTTGCATTGGGAGTGTGGAGTCGCAGCCACTGGAGAACTAGGGAAGTCCCTCAACTATACGTACATATTTTAAAACCACAAACTAGGCTAAATCTTGTCCCAGATATCAGCTCCCTGAAATCTCATGTGAGGGTGCCCCTCACACTTCAGTGGTTTGGCAACTTCAGCCCAATGGAACCCTTCAGTTCAGTTCAGTTCAGTCGCTCAGTCGTGTCTGACTCTTTGCGACCCCATGGACTGCAGCACGCTAGGCCTTCCTGTCCATCACCAACTCCCAGAGCTTGNGGTTTGGCAACTTCAGCCCAATGGAACCCTTCAGTTCAGTTCAGTTCAGTCGCTCAGTCGTGTCTGACTCTTTGCGACCCCATGGACTGCAGCACGCCAGGCCTTCCTGTCCATCACCAACTCCCAGAGCTTGCTCAAACTCATGTCCATTGAGTCAGTGATGCCATCCAGCCATCTCATCCCCTGTCTTGCCTTCAATCTTCTCCTCCTGTCTTCAATCTTTCCCAGCATCAGGGTCTTTTCCAATGAGTCGTTTCTTCCCATCAGGTGGCTAAAGTATTGGAATTTCAGCTTCAGCATCAATCCTTCCAATGAATATTCAGAACTGATTTCCTTTAGGATTGACTGGTTTGATCTCCTTGCAGTCCAAGGGACTCTCAAGAGTCTTCTCCAACACCACAGTTCAAAAGCATCAATTCTTTGGCCCTCAGCTTTCTTTATAGTCCAGCTCTCACATTCATATGTGACTACTGGGAAAATCATAGCTCTGACTAGTTGGACCTCTGTTGGCAAAGTAATATCGCTGCTTTTTAATATGCCACAAGGGAAGCATAGAACCCTTGGCAGGGTACTTTTCTTAACAAAACTGGGGTATCAAACCTCTAAAATATTTGCCTTATCTATAAAAAAAACTTGGTAGAGGAATGAGGTTTTCACCATGGGGATTAAACAGGCCTAGGAGTGGAAAATGTTATTGGGAGTCATTGTGATGTCAGGAACTGGTGATCTATATACCTGTACTGCAGACAGGTGCATCTGCTTCCAAAACCTGACTCTTAATCATGGTACTGTCTCTCTCAGGAAATCACATCTTAAGCTTTGGATCTATATCTGGAATATCAATAACAAGACCCTGATCCTCACTCATAGTAGTCAGCCAATCAGTGGTGATTATTAAATGAAACATAATGCCACATTCCATGACCCTAGGGAGTTGTAACATCTCAAATGAGTCTGGTACTCATGACAAAGTAAAATAAAATAGATATAAAAATACTCTAGCCTATGGTACCAACAATAAGTGAGAAATGAATTTGAGAGAGTGAGGCAGGGTGGAGATGGTGAGGTGGCCACGGTGGATTTGAAGGTCTTGATCAGAGCTTCTCAAAGTGTGGTCCCCAATCTAGCAGCGTTAGAGCTGCCTTGGAACTTTCTAGAAAGGCAAACTTTCCCGACCCCATCCAAGACCTATCGAATCCAGGTCTCTGGGGATGGGGCCCAACAGAAGGTGGAGAATCCCTGGTCTAAAGGGCCAGGGGCCGGGCCAAGCCAATCTTCCTACCCATTTCCACTCTTCTCTCCATCTCAGCTCCAGCAGCTCCCTACTGAATCTTCAGATGGTTCCAGCACTGCCTCAAAGGATGCTTTGATCCTGGGCTCTCATGAGCCTGGACAACATCTTCTTCCATTTAGTCCATCTGAAAAATAATACCCACTCATTAAGGAACACTGGTAGAAACCAAGAAAGAAGCAAAATGACCCTCAAAACAATGAAACACAAGAGTCTAGAAATGTACCTGTTTACAAAGCCAATCATCTCCACCTAAGCTTTGGAATAAACTAAGATTTTGGGTCCTAGGCATGATCCTAGCTTTATGATTTGGGGATGTTATTTAGCCTCTGTGGGTCTCAATTTGCTTGTCTCTAAACTAAGTGTAATAGGGACTTCCCTGGTGGTGCAGTGGTTAAGAATCTGCCTTGCAATGCAGGTTTGATCTCTGGTCAGGGAACTAAGATCCCACATGCCATGGAGCAACTGAGCCCCCCGGCCACAATTAGAATCCATGTATCACAACCTCCTGCAACAATGAAGATGCTACGTGCCACAATTAAGACCTAGGGCAGCCAAATAAATAAATATTTTGAAAATGAATATAATAGCAATGTTTTCCCCACAGAGTTATGAAAATTACATGAGAAGGTATGTGTAGAGTGTTAATTTGCAGCATCTGTGTCACAGTACAACTTCTACGAATGCTGGCATTTTGGAAGAAGGAGTTTTGGTGCTGTGTTTGGATTGGACTCTGCTGGAGCCATCCTTTATTTCAAGCATCATAGGATCTGACAAGGGAATCCACTCAGTGTATGAAATGGTTGATTAATTCACCCAAGATGCGTGAGCAGATATTAGTAAATGGTGGGTTAACGATCACAAGGCTGTCAATTTCATTTATAACTTAAGCTGAGCCAAATAGTTTCCTTGTGATGAACATATTTTTCAGCCTGAATGAACAAACATAATTTTCTGCCCTAAACATGCATTATAAACTTTGTGTCACATGTTTCATGGTTGAAGCTTGCATTCCTAGAAGGTTAAACAAAAACTTGGTTGTTAAATGAATTATTTCAGGGGGAGTCTTGCTCCTTCTTGGTGTCCCTTGAAGACAGGAGTTTTTGGACGGTGAGAGTTTGAACTCATAACATGTGAATGTAAACAAGATCTTTGCCCCACCTGGGAGGCTCCCTACAGCCTTCTGGCCACAGGAATGTAACTATTTTCTAACCTTCTCTAAAACTTCCTCAGACAAATCATAAACAAGCCAAGAACTTTGACCTCTCAAAAGCATGTTTCTCAAAAAGATTGTTCCTTCTCAATACTTCCTGTCAAATATCATTTTTGGTCTGCTATCTGAATTTTGTCTAAACTGAATCAGAGTTCTGGAGGCATCTACTTTTGTTCCATAGCAATTGTTATTATGTTTATTATTTTAAAATATATTTATTTATTTATTTGGCTGCGCTGGGTCTTAATTATGGCATCTTTGATCTTTGTTGCAACATGCCAACTCTTAGCTGTGGGCTGTGGAATCTAGTTCTGCAACCAGGCATTGAACCTGGGCCCTCTGTTTTGTGAGCATGGAGTCTTAGCCACTGGACCACCAGGGAAGTCCCCTGTTATTAGTATTATTAATTGTGGACATAGTACCCTTCCTCACTCATGGATGTAAGTGGAGGGAAGGGTCCCGGCTTTGAGAAGACATAGCTGTGAGTGGAGAAATTTTACAAAGACCAGTTAGTTCTTGGGCTTCATCATGGATGAAGAGGTCTGGGGTGATTTCCATTTCTTAGGTCTTACACTACCTTAAAAAATAAAATGAAGAATTGGGATTTCCCTGGCAATCCAGTGATTAGGACTCTGTGCTTCCACTGCAGAGGACCCAGGTTCTGTCCCTGGTCGGGAAACTAAAACCTTGCAAGCTGTGCAGCATGGCAAAAAGAACAACAAAAAATATTAGAGGGCAGGGAGGGATAAATTAGGGATTTGGGACTAATAGATACACACTACTATAGATAAACACCAAGGACCTACAGGGAACTGTAATCAATATTTTCTAATAATCAATAAAGGAAAGAATTTCCAAAAGAATATGTGAATCACTTGCTGTACACCTGAAACTTTGTAAGCTTCTGTATTACACAACCACACTTCAATAAACAATTTTAATTAAAGAAAAGAACCAACAGTACTAGGTTTTAAAGTTGTGATGTACTTTAAATGTTCACATTTATTAAACTAATATTTTTAACCCAGATAAAATGATGAAGACCAGGCAAACAACCTCATCTGGAAATAACATTGCTGCCAGTGAATTTAAGGTTCTTTCTTTGTCCCAAAAGATTTCAGAGACAAAGCAGAGAGGTTGGGAAGATAAAGTGAGAGCTTATTTAAGCAATGGGGACAGTGGGTAGACAGGTGAGGAGCCACCACCCTGGGATTCTTTATCATCGTTGTTGAAGGTCTTCATACAAATGAAGGGGTAGAATATTCCCTGAGGAAGGAGGAGTTTGGAGTTTGTACTCCCTGATTTTAACCCCAGTTCCATTTTCCCAAGGGGAGGAGGGGTTTTCGTCCCTATTTAGCTGAAATCAGAAGTGTCATGGCATCAGTGCATGGTGGGTGCTTCTTATCTGTAAGGCCAATTTTATTGTAATAAGAACATACTAAGCAAAAGTTTGCCTTTGGAGGCAGGAGATTCCCACCTTTCCCCAGCTTTCTTTGTTACCTGAACCCTTATCACCTACAATATGTCGCTTCATGTCAGTATGGAGTTTCCTGCTCCCGCTTTCCTTCATCTGCCTCACTGTTTACAAGACATTTACAAGATGTTTACAAGATTTCCTGCCACCTGGCCCCTGCCCCCACTTCCCTGCTCACACCTGGCTACCTGCCTGCTGTAACCCTGTCAAGCATCTGTGTTCTAGGCCACTTGTGAATTCGAGGCCTCAGTGACACGTTCATCATGAAATTGGTATTGCATCAGAACCTGGGAGGAGATGGGTGTGGCAGAGATGGGCTCCAAGCCCATCCCTAAACTGAGTCTTGGGGATAGTTGTCACTTGCCATCGGGGGTGGGCTGGAAGGCAGTGTCACCCATCAAAATGAGGAAGAAACACAGAGGGAGGGTCTGGGAGTTGTGTATGGGAGTTACCCCTATTAATAGATCCAGCTGGCAAAGAGATATGAGGATTTGTAAGTGGTCCAGCAGGGGTGAGTGGTGATGTTTTGGCATGCGGACGGTGGTGAGGAGCATAGCTCAGCTCAGATATGAGGAGCTGAGGAAGACAGAAAGTAACAAGAAAGCTCGCATTCAAACATGTGCCAGACCACTGAAACTACCTATATTCTGGGCCTTCTCTGCAACTTTGGATTGGGAGTTGCAAGACCTCTCTCCATCATGACCTTGCTGGGTGATTATAATCAGGTCCCTTCCCCTCTGAAGGTAACACTAATAATGAGATAGCAAGCCTCTTCCCAACAAAAGTGTATTGAGCAGATAGTCTGCACTGAGATTGTTTAGTGGCCTTTCAGGGGGGCTCCAAAGAGCTCCCAGTACCACAGTCCTTTTTGTCTCAGCACAGAAAGAATTCTGTGAGAACCAAAATGATGGATAAGAAGTGATTTCTTAGAATAGAACAGTTGTAAGTCTTACAAGCAGGTGGGCGAGGGGGTGCCACGCCCCAAGAACTTACTGGGCTACAGTTTCCTAATCAAAGGAATAGTAGGTGGTGGGAGAGGAACTTCTTTGTTTTTCTTCAGTAGACTTTCTTGCCTGTCTTTCTTGCTTCCAGCATCAGCTCCTTCTCCAGGTTGTGCAGGGGACTTTTCTCGTCCCTGCAGGGTCAAGCTAGGTCCACAAATTATTGTTTTGCATGTGTGCAGAGAGCATGTCTTAGGAATCAGTAACTTGCTGAGCTCACTGGGCAGGCTGTGGGCCTCGTGTCACCATTGTTTCATTGTTTAGGGGCAGGTCCCGTGCTTCTGTTGCATGATTTTGTTGCTAAGCCAGCCTGCTTGGTTTTGGGGTTGAGCAAACCTGCTCCCTTGAGTAATCATTAACTTACAAGGCTCCCCTGTATATATATTTTTACATATAATCCCCAAGTGGGATTAACTATTTAATCATCTGCTTTGTCCCTTTTACTCTGTCCCTATCAGTACTACACATTAGTATAATTTTTTAAATCTCTTCCTTTCTTGTAAGAGGTCTATGCTTGTATGCTTTGGATGTGTTCATCACGATGCTCCCTTGAGTAATCATTAACTTACAAGGCTCCCCTATATATATATTTTTTTATATACAATCCCCTAGTGGGATTAACTATTTAATCATCTACTTTGTCCCTTTTACTCATCCCTATCAATACCACACATTGGTATAATTTTTTTTATCTCTTTCTATCTTGTAAGCAAGAGGTCTATGCTTGTATGCTTTGGATGTGTTCATCATGATAACAGGTAGAGATGAAGAACTAGAGGTGCCAGGAATTCTGGATGGGTTTACATTAGAAAATCAGAATGCTGCTTGAGAGGGGAAAGAATTGATACAGAAATGGAGAAAGAGGAGGTGAGAAAACTTCCGAGTGGGTAGAGTTTTTATGAGTCTAAAATGAGGAACAGCTGTTGAACTATATGTGCTACTGGGAAGGAGATGGGGAAAAGAGAAATTTGTAAATATTTGCCATGTGTCAAATGATGGCATTCTCCTTCGCACTTCCAATAAATTTAGGTAAAGAGGTGAATTCCTTTTTAGGGAGTTAAGGAACCTGATGTAGAACACTGTGCCGAGACTGGCCGTGAGGTGTCAGCTTTAATGAGGTTACAATAAAAGCAGTTGAAATGAGCTCAGCACTTCCCATGTCTCAGACTCTGTGCTGAGTGTGTTAACATGTACCGTCTCAGTCCTTGCTATAATCTTATGAAGTAAAGTTCTGTTACTGTCCCATTTCACAGATACAGCAACTGAGGTCCAGGATGGTTGAGTGAGAAGGCCATGGTTTATCAAGTCTGCTGTTGTTTAGTCGCTAAATCATGTTTGACTTATTGCAACCCCATGGACTGTCGCCCACCAGGCTCCTCTGTTCATGGGGTTTCCCAGTCAAAAATACTGGAGTGGGTTGCCATTTCCTCCTCCGGGGGATCTTCCTGACCTAGCGATCGATCCCGTGTCTCTTGCATTGGCAAGCAGATTCTTTACCACTGGGAAGCAGGCAGATTCTTTACCGCTTAATCAAGTCCAGGGTCCTTTTTATTTCATTGAGCTCTACACTTATATGCAGTAACCCTGTCTCCTGGTGCTGACCGGCGCCGGGCTGTGTTTTGGCCAGGCCTGGGTCTCTGAGGGTCCATCTAGCCATCTCTGGGCTTGTTTCCTCCACAGACGAAGTGGCTTGTGCAGACCCAGAAATCTGCCGGAAGGTCTGTAGCAACCCCGCCGGCTGCTCTGACATCGCGTATCCCAAACTTGTGCTGGAACTCCTGCCTACAGGTAATGATCCGTCACCCTTCAGCTGAGTCCCCCCGAGAAAGGAGGACCCTGGCTGGGCTCTGATCCGAGGTGGGGGACAAGATGCGAGGGCTCCCAGTTGAAGCTCAGGCCCTGGCTACGCAGGGGGCTATGCCTCACCCACCCCTGTGTCCCTCCTCTCGGGTCCCAGCCCTGAGTTCTGCCTTCTCAGCGTTGAACCTCTCAGGACCAGTTAGCCGCAGACCTGGGCAATGGGGTCAACAGTGAAGGCAGAAAAAACCCCAAGGCCCATAGAGCTCCCTTCTGCCCCCAGGGCTCCGCGGGCTCATGATGGCTGTGATGGTGGCAGCGCTCACGTCTTCCCTCACCTCCATCTTTAACAGTGCCAGCACCATCTTCACCATGGACCTCTGGAACCATCTCCGGCCTCGGGCATCTGAGAAGGAGCTCATGATTGTGGGCAGGTATGGTCTTACTCTGGTGGCTCAGATGTCTGCCTGCAATGTGGGAGACCTGGGTTCAGTCCCTGGGTCAGGAAGATCCCCTGGAGAAGGCAATGGCAAGCCACTCCAGTTACTCTTGCCTGGAAGATCCCATGGACGGAGGAGCCTGGTAGGCTACAGTCCATGGGGTTGCAAGGAGTTGGACACGACGGAGCGACTTCACTTTCTTTCACTTTACACAGTCTTACTGGGTGGGGCCAGGCAAGAGTCTGAAAAATCAGGATAACTCAGGGAGGAAAAAGCTGAGCCATTCAAAGGGAAAGTCCAAACAGTGACTTCTCCTGGTTGGCTCAGCCCCGCTCTGATGGCCAAGCTGAAGGACACCAGGACCCTGTAAATGAGTAAGGCATTCATTTGTTCAAGGGCACTTGCTATGTGCCAGTGCTGGGCACATACCAGGGAAAAGAAAAGGCTCGTTTTGCTTTCTTGGAGCTAGAAGAAGAAAAGCAGAAGTAAACAGCTGGCTTTAACTGCAGTGAGTATCATGTCAGATGAGCCAGGAGAACTAGGGCTTCAGAGGAAAGTCTCTAACTTGGGTTGGGATTTGAGGGGTCAATAGGAGATAGCCAGGTAAAAGCAAGGAGGGTGTTCTGGAGGTTTGGGGGAAGGTTTCTCTACCAAGTCTTCTGCCAACTCCTGAAGCGTAATGCAGGGAATGAAAATGAGTGACGTGAGTGGCATGCACATTTTCTGCAAACTGTATGCTAATAAGCATCTCGGGGCTCTGCTTCTCCAGAAGGTGCGTTCCTAGGGCTGTCTCAGCCATGGTTGAGGGAAAGGTATGACAACAAAAGGCTTCTCTGGTGGCTCAGATGGTGAAGAATCCACCCGCAATGCGGGAGACCAGGGTTCAATCCCTGGGTCGGAAAGATCCCTTGGAGAAGGAAATGGCAATCTGCTCCAGTATTCTTGCCTGGAGAATTCCATGGACAGAGGGCCCTAGTGGGCTACAGTCCATGGGTTTTCAAAGAGTCGAACATGACTGAGCCACTAACTGTGACATCAAAAGCATATTCCATTAAAAAAAAGAAAGAGAGCTAAATTAGATCTCATAAAAACCCCAAACTTTTTCACTTCAAAAGAAAATGAGAAGGGGACTTGGGTGGTCCAGTGGNTGGGTTTTCAAAGAGTCGAACATGACTGAGCCACTAACTGTGACATCAAAAGCATATTCCATTAAAAAAAAGAAAGAGAGCTAAATTAGGTCTCATAAAAACCCCAAACTTTTTCACTTCAAAAGAAAATGAGAAGGGGACTTGGGTGGTCCAGTGGAAGACTCCAAGCTTCCAATGCAAGGGGCTTAGGTTCGATCTCTGATCAGGGAACTAAGATCACACATGCCATGCAGGGTGGCCAAGAAAATAAAAAAAGGAAAAGAAAGGAAAGAAAGCAAATGAGAAGATAAGTCACAGATTGGGAGAAACTATTTGCAAGCCAAATATTTGACAAAGGACTTGTAATCTAGAACAATCTTCAAAATGAGATTGTAATCTATTTTCTAATCTAATTTTGTATAATCTAATTTTCACAAAGATTGAAAATGACTTCAAGATACCACTGTACACCCACTAGTATGGCTATAATTGAACAGCAGATAGGGAGGCAGAGAAGTTGGAATTCTTGTGAATTGCAGGTATTAATATATAATGGTTCAACTGTTCAAAACAGTTTGGCATTTTTTAAAAAAGTTAAACATAAACTTACCATATGACCTGGCAACTGCATTCCTAGAAATAAAACCATGTGTCTGCACAAAGACATGTATACACGTGTTCATAGCATCAGTTTTTACAAGAGCCAGAAAGTAGAAGCGATCTAAATGTCCACTTATGGGTGAAGGATAGATAATGTTACACAATGGCGTATCCACTCAACGGAATGTTTTCAACAATAAAAAGGAATGAAATACTGATACATGATATCTGATGAACTTCAAAACATGCTAAATGAAAGAAGCCAACTGCAAAAGACCATGTATTGTATACATTGTATACCATTTATGTGACATGTCCATGAAAGCAAAGCTATAGACCCAGAAACCCCTAGGGGGCTTCCCTGGTGACTCAGATGGAAAAGAATCTGCCTGCAATGCAGGAGACCTGGGTTTGATTCCTGGGTCCGGAAGATCCCCTGGAGGAGGGCATGGCAACCCATTTCAGCATTCTTGCCTGGGAAATCCCAGGGACAGAGGAGCCTGGTGGGTATAGTCCATAGCATCACGAAGAGTCAGACATGACTGAGGGACTAACACTTTCATTTTCTTTCATAGAGAAAGAAGCAGATAGAAGTGCTTCTTTAGGTTGGAAACAAGAATAAACTGTAAATGGGCATGAGGGGATGTCTTGGGAGTGATGTGTATTCAAAAGCTTGATAGTGATGTTGGTTACATGACTACAAATTTGCCAAAATTACTTGACTGCCCACTCACAATGGGTGAATCTTATATAAATTCTACCTCCAAAAAGCTATAAAAAAAAGAGGAGTATCCAGGGAGGACAAAACTAATGTGTGTGTGGGGGTGTGTCTCTCATCCAACCAGGGTGTTTGTGTTGCTTCTGGTGTTGGTCTCCATCCTCTGGATCCCTGTGGTCCAGGCCAGTCAGGGTGGCCAGCTCTTCATCTACATCCAGTCCATCAGTTCCTACCTACAGCCACCTGTGGCTGTGGTCTTCATCATGGGATGTTTCTGGAAGCGGGCCAATGAAAAGGTAGCTCTGGATCAGCCCTTCAGTCCATTGGATGGGAGAGGAGGGACTTGGAGTGGGGACACGTGGATGTCAGGTGTCATTGTGGGCGGGGGTGGGGGGAGTGATGAGATCTGGGGAGAAAGATCCAGGGAGGATGTTACCTGGCTTTTGAAAACACAAGCAATGAAGCTTCTACTTCGATGCATTTTGTCTTTTAAAAGGGAAGCTGAATTAACAGGGAATTATATGTAATGGATCAATTGTATGTAAAAGATAAGCAGATAAGTAGCTCCCACCCTTTTTTAATCACTGACCCATGCAGTGACCGTCATGGTAAAGACCAGCTCTGCAGAGGGCTTGCTGAGCTTTCCGGAGGCACGTGTCTAAGATAGCTTTGCTTTGCTCTGCTCTGCAGGGTGCCTTCTTTGGTCTCGTCTTAGGCCTCCTCCTAGGCTTGGTTCGGCTGATCCTGGACTTCATCTACGCGCAGCCTCGCTGTGACCAGCTGGACGAGCGCCCAGCTGTGGTGAAGGACGTCCACTACCTCTACTTCTCTATGATCCTGTCCTCGGTCACCCTGATCACCGTGTGTGCCGTGAGCTGGTTCACAGAACCGCCCTCCAAGGAAATGGTACTTTGGGGTTTGACCCTATAGCCATTGAGACCCTTCACTGCTAGAGACAGAAAACCAGGGCTGATTTTCAAAAACTGAAAAGTCCAGGGTTTGGTCTTTGGAGGAACTTGATTTCAGAAAAGACCATCTGAATCCATTGGTCACCTCTTCTTTTTTTTTTAAATTTATTATTTATTTTGGCTGCACTGGGTCTGTGCTATGGCACACGGTCTTCTCTAGTTGTGGCTCGTGGGCTCCAGAGTGCACAGGTTCAGTAGTTGTGGTGTGAGGGCTTAGTTGCTCCATTGCATTCAGGATCTTGGTTACCTGACCTGGGTCTCCTGCATTGGAAAGTGAACTTTAAACCACTGGACCACCAGGGAAGTCCCTTCTCGCCTCCATGCCTATTCTCCAGCCCCTAATGGGGTCAGCAGCTTCTAGGATACCTCTTCTTTTAGTCTCATTAAGCAAAAGCATAAGCATTTTAGTCCCAGCATTTCCAGTGAAGCTGCTCATGCCCATTGATGGAGTCAGCCCAAGACACATGGTCACTCATGAACCAACCCACTTGCTGTGGCCAGAGAAATGGATGAGCTGAATGCTGGTTGCTGGGTCCCACACACCCCTGGGCTGGGGTTAAGCTCGTATTAGAATGAGGGAGGGTGAGATCCCCACAAGAGATTTGGGGCTTTCAAAGAAAGATGAGGAATGAGTGGGGGAAACGTCCATTGATTCTGAAGACTGCAGGGAGCTGAGGCTTGTTGGAAGGTGGAGTGGGAGGGCGAGACTGGAAGAGACTTGGACATGAAGGCTGAGCCTGGGGTTGGAAGGAGGTAGGAGAAAGGGATGAAGGTCACCACCCACCCCCATCTCACAATTCCTCTCTGCTCCATAGGTCAGTCGCTTGACCTGGTCTACTCGCCATGACCCTGTGGTCCAGAAGGAACAGGTGCCATCAGCCACTCCCCCGCCTCTTACCCTTTCTCAAAACAGGACACCAGAGGCCAGTGGCACCAACATCCAGTTCGAGATGGTTCAAGAAAACATGTCCAAAACCCACAGCTGTGAGTTGCCTTTTTCCTAGGTTACAGTAGGAACCTCAAGAAGCATTATGTGTTTAAGAGGAAAATTTTCTGTCATATCACTAGCAAGTAAAGGGGCACACTTGACATTTTAGCATCTCCTCATTCCCAGGGTCTTCCCTCACTCTCTGGCCACTGAAAGGGTTAGGAACTTTCGACAGACGCTTCAGGTGGGCAATGAGAGCCAACGTTTGTTGAGTGCCTACTAAAACAGTTCGTTTGATCCTCGCGAAACCCCACGTGGTAGGTGGGGGTTACTGCTGGCATTCTCTAAATTACTGGTTTTAAACTCTCAGCTTGCAGACATATTTTGGTTTAGGCCACCTACTCTTTTAATGTGAGTTATTTAAAAGTAGGGAGTTTTCATAACATTTCAGATTTCCACCTTCTTTTGAATAACTAGAAGATCCGGCAGCATAGAGCCCATATGCCTGCCTGGCGAAAGTTGCCTGGAGGTGGGAAGCAGCTGGTCCTTAGACCTGGGATATGCAGTTAGTCAAAGTCCCCAGCAGTCACTTCTGCCTACATGACCCCAAGACTGTGGTTGTCATTAATCACCACACATGGCTTCTAAAGGAGCTTCCCTGGTGGCTCAGTGGTAAAGAATCTCCCCGCCAGTGCAGGAGACTCAGGTTCAATTCCTGGGTCAGGAAGATCCCCTGGAGGAGGAAATGGCTATCCACTCCAGTATCCTTGCCTGGGAAATCCACGGACAGAGGAGCCTGGAAGGCTACAGTCTATGGGGTCGTAAAGAGTGGGACATGACTTGATGACTAAACAATAGCAAATGGCTTAAAAAAAAATAATTGTGGCTATGAACCCATGGCATCCTATGGTGGGAAACGCAAGGATAGATGCAGAAGGCCATGTGCTTCAGGAAACATGAGAGAGAGAATCTTCCTTGGTAGAGGTGGTATGTGTAAGAAGCAAATCAGCTCCTCTGACTCCCATAGGCCACCTACCTGGCTCCATCTGCAGTTGATTTCACAACCCCAGCTCTGAGTGGAGACAGAGCTCCCTGCAAAAGTGCCTGTCTCCCTTCAGTCTCTGGCAGGTGGTGCCACATAGAGAGGGAGTCAGATCAAGGAGGTCCTAAACCCATCTCTGCCTCTGCTGACCCGCTATGTGCTTCACTCAAGTTAGTCTGAGCCTCTATCTAAGAGGCTGAAATTCATCTGAAATTCTGCACCTAAACATCATGAAAAGTCTAAAAACACCAACCTTTCAGAATTCAAGTCTTCCAGGATTGAGGTATTAACAAATACCTTCCAGAAGAGGAACATAAAGTTTGTATCACAATTTTTATCACATACTGGGAGAGACTCTCTTCCCTCTTGTCTGGGAGACACAGCTCACCCTTATGATCTTTATCTGTTCTTTTTAGGCGACATGACCACAAAGCGGTCCAAAGTGGTAAAAGCTATCTTGTGGCTCTGTGGGGTGGAGAACAAGGGCAAGGAGCAGGCACCGAGCAGAGTGGACCCAATCATGGTTTCCCTGGAAGAAAACCCCTTGGTGAAAACCCTTCTGGACCTCAACCTCATCATTTGCATCAGCTGTGCCATCTTTCTCTGGGGCTACTTTGCTTAATGTGGGGGTGAACCCAGGGGTCTGAGCTCTCATTTGTTATCAACGTTCTGATTTTTTTAATGAAGGAGAAAAAAATAATAAAGGTTTGTTTGTTTACCACTAGGCGTCAAAGCTGTTAATGGGCCATCTTCAACATAATATTTAGCCCTTCTTTTATTTATCTATCTATTTATTTATGGCATTGGATCTTAGTTTCAGCAGGTGGGATCTTCATTCCACCAAGTGGGATCTTTCCTTGAGGTGCATGAACTCTCTAGTTTGTGGTTCGCAGGCTCAGTGGTTGCGGCATAGGGGATTAGTTGCTCTGTGGCATGTGGGAGCTTAGTTTCCCGACCAGGGATGGGATCTGAGTCCCCTGTATTACAAGGTGGATTCGCAACCGTTGGACCACCAGGGAAGTCCCTAGCCCTTCTTACAAGGGAATGAAGGTTAGAAGCTGGAAAAAGAGAGAAGAGTAAAGGCTTCCTTATCTCAAAAGGCAGTCATTTACTCTTTCTATCCATCATGTAACATCAATAGCCAAACCCAAAAGGTGAGACAGGCAGAGACTCTCAGCCCTCCAGGAGACACATCTCTTGGGCTGGGTGAACTCTTCCCCAGCTCATCTTCCAGGCACGAGGAATGGGACCTGCCTTCTGTCTCCTGCTTTTCACTCTTGCTGGCTTTGGGTGAAGAAATAGCTGGTCCCTTTTCTCACTGTCAAGTCTGCAGCTGTCTATGATCTCTGGGAAACAGACCTGAGTTGGTGCCCTGGAATCTTGTGCCCTAAGAAAATCAGGGGATCAGTGGCACGTCCCAAGTTCTGCCTTAGCTTGGGCCTTTCTACTTGACTCACCACAATGCTGTTCCCCTAAAACAAGCACCACAGCCACAAGGATCTAAAGTACAAATCCCACAGTCACTCTGCTCCTCCATCTACAGCCCGCTGCTCCCTGGTTGACTCTAAGGCCCTTCACATCCTTCACACTCCAGCACCTGCTTCCCTTGCCAGGCTCACTCCTTGCCCGTGGCCCACTGCTCCCTCCCCACCCCCGGACTTCTGTGCTATCTCTCACCTCACAGGCCATTCCTAGCACCTGGAGAGCCCACTTCTCCACTCTTCTCTCTACCAACAAGGACCTTCTTCCCACGTGTTTCCATGGTCTACCTCTCCCCATCCCCCAGCCTCTCCCTGCTTTCAGGTATCTGTTTGCAAGCTTCCTGCAGGCCAAGACCACGTTTGTGTGGCTCAGCTTGGTTTTCCAGGGTCTAGGTCAGTGTATGGAAGAGTAAGCCCATGGTATTCACCTAAAGAAGACACAGAAATCATTATAAGACACAGCTTTAATTCTAAACATCCTTAGGTGAAAGCAAGAATGCTGTTTCTACTATGAAATAACATGAAAAACACTTTGGGTCATCCAAATATAATTTATTGATATGTATGAAAACTGCATTCAAATACAAATATAGAAGGTAAAAACAGAACTCTGATGAATTTTTGTTTTTGTTCTTCTCAAAATATATTTGGCTCAAGTATATCCTGATGGGTCACAGGTGACATTTTGACGTAGGTGATGGGAAGACCCCAAGGTGACCCTCAGTGATCCCCACCTCCTGGTGTCTTGCTCTTGTGTAATCCCCTCCCCTTGAGTGTGGACAGAGCCTGTGACTGGCTTCTAACCAACACAATATGGCAGGGGTGATGAGATGCCGTCTGTGATTGTATTACAGCATGCAGACACTGTCTTGCCAGCAGACTCACTCTAGGGGTCTCCTTGTTGACTTGAAGTAGCAGCCTTCCTGCGGAAACCCATATGATCTGGAACTGCAGGCAGCACTTAGATCATGGTCAGCAAGAAGCACAGGCTCTCAGACCTTGTGGTCCTACAAGTACAAGCACATGACTTCTGACAACATCCCGAGGGAGCTTAGGAGTGGGTCCTCCCCCAGTCGGACCTCCAGTTAAGACCCCAGACCCATTTGACCCTTGACTGCAGCCTTGTGAGACCCAGGCAGAGGGGCCAGCTAAGTTCTGCCTGGACTTCTGACCCACAGAAACAATGAGATAATAAATGTGCATTGTTCTAAGCTGCTTACGTTTGTGGTCATTTGTTGCTCTGTGATAACTGACAGTGTGTACCATTTATGGACACCTGTGTGGATATGAAGGGTGGGGTGATGTGGGGAGAGTTTGCCTGTGGGGTTGCCAGGGGTTTGTACAGCTATGTGCCGGAGAGTGAGCAGAAGAGGACAGCCTCTCCTGGCTGGGGTGATGAGATATCGTCTCTGATTGTATTATAGCATGTAGTGATACACTCTTTTGAAGAGTGTTATCAAGTAGGAGTCATTTGCTTGCAAGTAACAAACCCTACGAAGTTTAGGCAAAAAAACAATAAAAAATAAAGGCGGGGTGGCAGGGGAGAGAATTTGTGGTGAGGGTACCAGGGAGAAATGCAGAATGGCCTCAGTGATGGAGATGGGCTAATGGGAGAGTGAACTGCAGAGACGCCTCTAAAAGTGATGCCAGAGAAGGTGTCTCAACTCTGCACCACGTCATGCCTTTTCCCTAAGCTGGCGGCTCAGGCAGCCTGAACCGCTTTTTGCCTTTTGGTTGCATCAGAGCCAGTGGCTTCACCATGTCCGCAGGACTTTCTTTATCTTCAGCTCCATTACTAGGCTATTAGCAAAGTGGATGCCTTTGGTCTAGAAATATCTGCCAGTGGTGTGCTGCCCAGTCTCACTCAAGACCCTATACTGTGAGTCAGAGACTACTTAGGGCTCTGAAATGCACTCACAGACCATCAAGCTCACGGTGCAGGTGGCAGAATGGTGGGACCAGACCACAGGCAGAGAAACTAGAAGAAGGGGTTGTCTTAAGTCCTGCAAGTATGAGCACTTTAAGGATTCACTGGGCTTAGGACAGTACTGGAAGCTGAAGTCCCCAAGAAGGGGACAAAGGTGCTCCATGGAGCTCCCAAGGGAACCAGGGTATTAATAGAGGTATTAACCTCTTTAATAGAGCTTCAGGGATTCAGTCATTCCACCTGCATCTGACCTGTAGGGAAGTCACAGGGTAGAACCCAGTACAATCAAGGCAACCAGAGGACACCCTGACCCCCTGTAGCCTCCAAAGGGCTAGAACAAGAACAGGCAGATAGGTGCTGCCTGCAAGGGGTGTGTAGTGAGAGGCCCAGGTCCTTGACTCTGGTGTCGCTGTGGGCAGGGAAGCAGGAACAGAAGGCCTGAGCACCCAGAACTTACGCTGACATGAGTAGTTATATGGAGAAGGGAAGGGAACAGTCTGAAGGGCAGATCCCAGCACCTTCCTTGATGGCCAGGGAAGGCCACGAGAGTCTGGATTAGACCTCTCCACCTCTCTGATGGTGGGTATGGTGAAGAGACTCTTGTCATGTGTAGTACCCTGGGCAAGGTGACAGCCACATGGCGACCTCTGCCCCCCAAGCAGGGGTGATTCTGTCTCTGCGGCACCTTGGAGGTGCTCCCATAGTGATGCAATGACAGCTTTGACTACGGGCTGAGCCACCACATCCCCCACCTCCCTCGCCCATCCAGAAAGATGGACAGTGGCCGCTGACATAGATACAGGGGCGAGCAAGCTTCATTTTTCTTTAGGTGGGAGCTGCTGCAGTCGGGTGATAGCTACAGACAGCAGGAGGGTGAAACGGGAACACTGTTCCTAAAGTAAAGAGGGTAGGGTTTGCTGTATTTCAGAAGCATTTTGTTCAAATAACAAACCTCAGCATACATTCTGGGAATGTTTGCCATGGCCGTTCCTCCTCCCCAGGCACCCACACCATCTCCTGGGCAAGCACCGCATCCCAGTTCCCTCTGGAGTGTGAGTTCAGGCATCCTGGAAGAAGCGTCTCCAAGGTCTGCAGAGATGCCTGACTCTGGATGGCTGAGCTCCTTGGAGAAGGGGTCAATACTTAGGAGCAATGTATCAATACAAGGAGACTTTTGCTTTCTCTAGAGGGTTTGCTTTAGTGCTAAACGGGGATGGGAGGGAGCAGAGAAAAGAATAGAGGTGGTGTATGAGGAAGGAAAGAGGGAGCCTTCAGTAAACACAAATTCAAGATGTAAACAGGTTTACAGGTACATATTTTCAATGTAATTTAAAAGTGCAGGGAGTTAAACTTTGAGTTAAGAGAAAAAAGTGATTGTCTTTTGCAAGTTAAATTTAAGTCAATTCATATAACTGTGGTGCTGGAGAAGAATCTTGAGAGTCCCTTGGACTGCAAGGAGATCAAACCAGTCCATCCTAAAGGAGATCAGTCCTGAATATTCATTGGAAGGACTGATGCTGAAGCTGCAGCCCCAGTCTTTGGCCACCTGATGCGAACAGCCGATTTATTGGGAAAGACCCTGATGCTGGGAAAGACTGAGGCAGGAGAAGAAGGGAGTGACAGAGGATGAGACTGGTTGGATGGCCATCACTGATCCAATGGACATGAGTTTGAGCAAGTTCCTGGAGACAGTGAGGGCAGGGAAGCCTGGTGTGCTGTAGTCCATGGGGTAACAACCACAATAGGGGAAGGAGGTCCAGTGGCTTCTGAGCAGGGGTCGGCTCATGGATGTATCTGGCAAGCGATTCTATCAGTGGAGCCACTTGGGGCAGCCAGCATGGCAGCGTGTGTCCCAAGAGATGATGCCAAATCTGGGCCACAGGGAGGCACTATCAACACAACAGGTGTCCAGCCAATCAGCCTCATTTTGCTCCAATCCCCCATCCACTCTTCCCAGGTTATTTCAATTCTGGGAAAGAAGTGCTTTCCAGTCACTAGAAGAGGGATTTCCCTGGAAGGTAATGAATGGCTATGCCTCCTCCACTGAGCCTGTGGGGCTGAGATACTGAGAGCTGGCCTCCAAGTGTCTAAGTGTCGCTGGACAAGTGTCTCCAGACAAGAGAAAGAATCAGGACTGGTATGAGCAAAAGAAGAGTCCAGCCCCTGGAACATTCGATGAGAGAGAACCAGTCTGGGAGGTCTCTGGGTCCCCTGGGGGCAGGTCTCACTGCTGCGACCTTGCTTTTGACCCTTTCAAACTTCTACGTTCACAGTTAAGACTTTCAGCTGTCACATCCACAAGTCTTTTTTTTTTTTTAATTAAAAATTTTTTTTTGATGTGTGAGACCTCAGTTTCCCTGACCAGGGACGGAACCCACACATCCTACAGTGGACGCGCAGACTCCTAACCACCGGACTGTCAGGGAAGTCCCCCATCCAACGTTCTCTGTAGTTAAGTGACAAATGACAACATGCACACACACAATCCACAGTTTTGCCTGCAAGAATGATAGTTTTCATATAAACCACAGAATATATTTAATTCAAATTAAACATGAAACTAGAATAACGTTCGGTCCTTATCAAGTAGCAATTACATTGTTTTTAAAAAAAAAAAAAGAACAGTACATTTCTGTCTACATTCTGGCAATCCAACAAGGCACAAGGCGATCCAGTTTGCTGAGGTGACGGATCCAGCAGTCACCCCCAATGCTCGTGGTTCTGAGGGGTCGGAGAGACACAGACCATACTTCATACAAAATGATTCTGCAGCATGTCGAAGGAGAGGAAACTCCCTTGTGATAGATGAGAAGGAAAGTCCAAGCAGCAGGAAGTAGGTGAGCATAATGGATGTACTTCATTAAACAGAGTGTTAATGCAAGGCTCTTTGTTCATTCCAAGCTGCTGATGGTGCTGCCTATGTGAACAGCAGGGACGAAAGCTTCCAACACATCTCGGCAATGACACACCTTCCACTGTAGGTAGCTCGCTTTAAAAAAAAAAAAATTTTTTTTTTTTTTGGCATGATTCTTTCCCATGTAAGAAAAGCCAACTTCTTCAAGACACAGGTCATCCAGCTTTATGTGTCAGCCTCTGCTCTCTCCTGGGGCTGTGAGAAGGCCAAGTCCAGCATGGTGAGGCCTTTCTTTTTCCCCTTCACTGAAAGCTTCTCACTGTTTGGTCTATGAAGATTAACATCTGCCTGCCCCTGCTCCACTCGCCAGGGCGGAAGGGGTCAAGGGTGGGGCATGGCTTTCTTTACAGGGCAGTGCTTTCTGTATCATTGTCCATATCCAACAGAATGCGGCCAGGCAGGTCTTTGCTGGCTGAGTCTGAATGCATTTCAGGAAAGATGGTGCGAAGCGGTTCTGAGACCCTAGAATTGGTGTCTGGACAAAAACATGAGGAGATATGGTATCAATGGTGTGGAATTGCCCAAGAGGCCATTGAGGTTCTCTGAGAAGAGGAGAAGCTGGAGAGTTTGAGAGTCAGCCCATGCACGCACACTCCCCTACTACAGGCACCATGAGCCCTAAGAAGTCGAGTCAAGCCTTGGAGACCCCAGGGACAGCCATGTGGCACAGACCACCTGGCTCTGGTCCTTTCTGGACCACGGCAATCCTCAGAGATGCAACCCTGGAAGGATCTGCTTGCTGTGACTGAGGAAGAGAGACCTTATTCCTACCGATACCTCTAAGGCATTAACTGAAATCTGACAACATCTGGGCTGCGGGAAGGGCTGAGCTTCACTGGAAGGGGTTCCCTCTTCTGAGGCTGGTGAGTTTCCTCCTGTTATTAATGAATGCTGTGTCTTCAACCTCGGCATTAGAGACATGTGGGGCCCGATCACCCTGGGTGTGGGGCTGTCTTATGCACTGTAGGATGCCGAGTAGCAGCATCCCTGCCCTTAACCCGTGAGATGCTAATGGCACACAGCTCTCCTTGCCACAGCTGACAGCCAAAGATATCTCTGCTGCTGCTGCTGCTGCTGAGTCGCTTCAGTCGTGTCCAACTCTGTGCGACTCCAGAGACGGCAGCCCACCAGGCTCCCCCATCCCTGGGATTCTCCAGGCAAGAACACTGGAGTGGGTTGCCATTTCCGTCTCTAATGCATGACAGTGAAAAGTGAAAGTGAAGTCACTCAGTCGTGTCCGACTCAGTGACTCCATGGACGGCAGCCCACCAGGCTCCTCTGTCCATGGGAGTTTCCAGGCAAGAGTACTGGAGTGGGGTGCCATTGCCTTCTCTAGTCACTGCCAAATGTCCCTGGGAAGGGGGTGGGAGTGCACAATCACCCCTGGCTGACAATCACTGAGGCCGAGCACCAATCTCCTACAAATATTAATTTTCACATCTATTTCTAATACTTGTACAAGCGTGCTAAATTGCTTCAGTCGTGTCCGACTCTGTGCAACCCTGTGGACTGTAGCTCACCAGGCTCCTCTGTCCATGGGACTCTCCAGGCAAGAATCCTGGAGGGGGTTGCCATGCCCTCCTTCAGGGGATTTCCTGACCCAGGGATTGAACCCGTGTCTCTTACATCTCCTGCATCGGCAGGGGGGTTCTTTACCACTAGCACCACCTGGGAAGCCCATTTCTAATACTTATATACCTCCAATTCTTTTTTCATGTCTTATTATGTTGGCTGGAACTCCTTCAGCGAGATGGCAAATACATGGTCCTCAAGCCATAATTGCTCACAAGACACCTGAACCAATCACAGCCCTCTTCCTAGTGAGATGGTGAGTCTCAGATTCCTTCATCATGAACAAATACTTGCTCAGCACCTACCACATTCTAGCTGTGAGGATGCAATAGTGAACAAGTCAGACACAGCTTTAGTTGAAGCCCATGGCTAAGTTGGGGAAACAGACCTTCCGGTCTTGAAAAATTTGTTTCTCTAGTAGATGTGAATTCTAGCGAATGATGACCTTGTTAGGGATTTTAGGGCAGTGGAAGAGAGGCGGGAGATGTTTAGATGTGTTGTACTTTCCTTTTGCCAGTTTAGAGCTAGTCATGTAGGGAGCAGGGAGGGAACCAGAGTGGTGGTGGGGGGGTGTGCTGGGATTTCCCTCTTATGCTTAGAGCTGCTTTTCTGTACTGGCTGTGGTGCAGTCTGCCCTTGCTGGAAGCTGCTTTCAACAGTACTAAAACAGTACTATACAGTACTTCTGTTTTAGCCACTCCTGATCCACATAGGCAGAACTGGCAAATGCAGTTGTATCCTGGGAGGCTCACTTCTTTGAGACTCCTGCTGTGACACATCCCTACAGCTCTGAGGTGTGAGATCTACTTACTTCCTGGGGTGTCCCTTTTCTCTCAGTCACTCCTGGGTTGGCAGACCATCCCTTGAGATTTGCTACGCACCATGACTCGGGTAAGTATCTGAATTTATGGAGGTGCCAAGGTGTCAAAGAGTTGAGGTGCTGCATGTCATTTCAGATAGCTCAGGTCTTATGATAAGCGTAAAGTTAACTGAGTGGTGCTGAACTGCACTGTCTAAAGGTAAGGGTGGTCTATGTACACAGAATACAGACTGTCTCAGATTTGTCTCCAGCAGAATGAAAGTCAATGAGGGCAGGGACCATGTCTCTCCTACTTACAGTGCATCCTTAGTGCCCAGAACAGTGATGTGTTAATAGCAGACATTCAATAAACGCTGTGGCTGTTCGTCTGTCTGTCTGTCTAGACAGACGAATAGATAAAAAGTCATCTAGTCCAGCCATCTTTCTAATCCTCTTTGCCGACAGCCTCATGTAAAGAAGTAGGCATGTCTTGAAGACAACACTGATACAAGAAACTCATTGCACATTCAACCCCTTTACCATTATCCTAACCCAACAAGACAGATGGGACAATCAGCCAATGCCGCTTCTTGGCTCACAGACTTTACACAGAACTATGGGACTGACATGCATGATGCAAAGGGAGTGTGCATGGGAGTGAGATTTCTACTGATCAGTATCTCTATTTACATGTAAATGTAACACCTATCAGTAACAGATCCTTTTCAGAGTACAAACTTGTTATTTTTCTTCTTTTCCTTTTCTTAACAACACAAATAATTTCTGGACTTGACTTTTCTGAATTTCTCTAGCTATTTATGATGAAAACACATTATCTACATACTTAGAAGAAAAATGTGTGGTGGGACATAGGGGACATTCCTTTACCTCACCCTGCCTGGCTTGCCTGAGGCTGGTGGATTTCCCCCATCTCCCTTTTATATGAACGATTTCTTGAAAGAAAACAACAAATCTGTTTACACACAAAAAGCAGTAAGAATCATGGCACGTGTGCAGAGCCAGCTTTCAGAAAGAGACAGATCTTTATCTCAGTGGCCAAAGCTACTGAGCAGCTACTACTTTCCAGGTGTGGTGCTGAGTGCGCCACACACGTCACATCACAGCTCGCACTGAACTCTCGTGAAATCACCCCAAGGTGGCACTGGCGCCACCTTAAGACAAGCAAGGGGGAGTCTGGGCCAGGGCTCGGTTCTCTGATCCAGGGGACACAGCCAGCACCGGAAGGAGGGGCTAAGCCAGACCGGCTGGGCTCTGGAGCCTGGTTCTTAATTTGCAGAAGGCCTCTCCGCCTCCCCAGAGGAGTATGCATGCCCCTGGAGAGAGAAGACAGCACCTGGGCAGATAATGGCTTGAGGCTTAGACTTTGGCTCATTTTAGTGACTTAAAGACTTTGGGCTCATTATTTGCAGAGGAGATAAAGAGTCTTTTGCCTATAGGAGCCCTTCAATGTTTTTTTAAAAAAAAATTTCCAAAACTTTCTGGCTATGGATTTATGCAAGGCATCATTTTTCATTATATGCACTCCAAGATGGGCTGGTTTGAGATTGAGCATATTTCTTGGAGTTAAGTTCATATGAAAAGTATTACAAGAAGGCTGAGCAAGAGGGTCAAGTCACAGCCTCTGCTTGCTGGCAGAAGGCCATGTGGTTCACCATTGCTCTGGGGCTCTGACTAACATACCCTGGATCCTCCAGTTCCACAAACAGAGGAGCCTGATGGGCTACAGTCCATGGGGTTTCAAAGAGTCGGACATGACTGAGATACTGAGCACACACACACACACACACGTCTAAGAGTGGGCCTTCTGAGGGTGGGAACTGGGATTCTACAGTTTAGGGTATGGTCCTAGAAAGTCTGTCACTTCAACAATATTTAGTATGTGATTTAGGTGGTGAACCTACCCTTCGGAAAGGCCAAGGTTATTCTGATAGCCACTTTGACATGTTAAGGGATCCGAACACAAATCTGAAATTAAACATTTCAGGCACAAGTGCAGGGTGAATCACGCCCCCTCTCAATCATTAAACCCTTCTTTAAGCTAGAGTCTGAGGGAATGCCTTCCTTACAATCCTCATCAGTTTTCTAGGGCCGGGAAAGGCTTACTCATCTGTAAGCGATTTTGAGTCAACTCTATCATTTCAGTCAAGGAGAGTGCCTGTTCCAGTTTCACTGGATGTTTATCTCGACATAACCCTGACATCCATTTATTAAAAATAAAATGCAGCTAGAAGCAGAGCATGTCCAACCGTGAGCAATAAAACATTTGCTTAATGAAATATCATGTAGTCATTGAAAAACTACATTATAACATGGGAAATAGCATATCATATAAAGTTATAAAAATTATATCATAATACAAGAAAGAGCACATGATGTAAAGTAAAATAAAAATGTAAAATCAAACTCTGTATATGCCAAACAATTATGATCATGCATCCCTTTGCCTTTTAGGAAAAAAAAACTAGAAGGAAAAAATAAAATATGAATAGTGGACTTCTTAATTATGGAAGGGTGATTTCTTATTGTTTCTAATTCCCCAATTTGCTTTAGTATCCATATTTATTTATTTTTTAAATATATTACTTTTTTGGAAAGTTTTTTTTTTTTTTAGTGTGGACCATTTTCATGGTGTTTATTGAATTTGTTACAACATTGCTTCTGTTTTGTGTTTTGGTTTTTTGGCCACAAGGCCTGTGGCATCTGAGCTCCCCAGCCAGGGATCGAACCTGCACCCCCTACATTGGAAAGACTGGACCACAAGGGAAGTCCCAATATGTTACTTACGTGCTATTAAAAAAATGCTTAACTTTAAAAAGCAAAAGCTATGAGAACCAGCAAAATGCAGAGTGTTTGATGATGACTATTGCGAATCGTTCTACCACTGTGCAGTGGATGAATGATTTACTAAATTAACTTTCAGGCTCACTAAATTAAGAATATCTTCTACTCCATTCCTGCACAGGGAGCTCTGCTCAGGGCCCTCTGATGANTGTGGTTAGTAGTAATGTACCAGAGTTGGTTTCACAGCCGTGATAAAGTACCCTGGTGATGGGAGATGTTAACCATAGGGAAAAGTGAGTGAGAAGTACACCACAACTCTTAGACTACCTTTGTAACTTTTCTGTAAATCTAAAATTATTCCAAAATAAAAAGGCTATTTTTTTTAAAAGTACACTGTACACATATAAGTCTTTAAAAACCTGTCATTTTAAAAGCTGAATGATTAGAAAACTCAGTTAGCAGAGGCTGACCCATTTATATGAAGTCAAGCACCTTAAGAACAGCTAAGTATTATTTGCTCAGTCATGTCTGACTCTTTGCAACCCCATGGACTACAGCCTGCCAGGCTTCTCCATCCACGGAATTTTCCAGGTAAGAATACTGGAGTGGGTTGCCATTTCCTTCTCCAAGAACAGCTAAGGGGGTCTCTAAGCATGACTGGGCCACCTGTACATAACCATGGACCCCTTGCCCTGAGGTATCATCTTCTAGAGGGCATGATTTTTTTTATTATTAACAGAAATTCTACAAATTCCAGAATCATTTGTGCTAATACATATATTCTAGATAAAAGTATAAATCTGGATGATTGCCTTGGATTCAGTTTCAAGAGTTGAATTTCATCACTCTACTCCCTACACCAGCTGAGATCAGTATCACTGGGCATGGGAATTTGGTACCGAGGATGGCAGGGTAGGAGAAAAAAACAAGTCTGGAGCTGGTGTGGTGTTGGGAGAAATGGTTGGAAAGGAGAAACTTTAGCATTTTTTTCAAATTCTGCTGAGATCCTTCTAATCCTGCAAGAAAGGAAGAGGGAAACAAAGGGAAAGAAATGAAGGTGTATCATTAACCTAATACGTGACTGGCACCCGGTTAGGCCCTTTACATAGACTGTCTCATTTAAGTCTCACAAGCTCACTGCAAGATAGGCATTATCATATCCATTTCATGTGCAGAAAACCGAGGCTCAGAGAGGTCAAGTGTTTGTAAAAGTTCACACAGCCAGTACAGAGCAGAGCAGAGGCTCACACCATGTCCTGTGGCCTCCTTGGACTCTTTTTCTCTCTCTTCTTCCTTCCTATACTGCCTGGCTCCCTGCTCATAAGGTCCAGAATTCAGGAATAAAAAAGGAATAAAGTCTGCTCTGCTGGCCTGATAGAACTTTTGACCTTGGAAATGGGAAGATCTTTTCCCACAGAAACAACCAACCCACTGACAAAGGAATCTGGAACATTAGCTGCACTCTGGTTATCATAAGCAACTTAAAAAGAAAAATTTCCAGCATTCTGTTCCAAACAATATTAACTACAAATTCATGCTGAATAAAAGATCATTCCTGACATTTAAGGGTGCAGAGGGAACCAGGAGAGAAAGCATGACAGCAGCATGACAAGGTCCAAGTCCAGCGTGGAGGCCAGGCTGGGAGGAAGGCAGGCCTCGTCTAAGTCCACCGTGCAGGTGCTGGCAGGCTGAGTCAGGGTAGGTGGACGGTGCGCAAAGGCTCAGACTCTTCTTGTGAGGAAACCTGAGATCTGTGACGCAGGAAAAACTCCTAAAGGGGCTATGAAGGAATCTCAACCTCGATTCCGGGGCTATACCTGCAATCCAGGTAGAAAAGACCTAACTTCCCTTGAGCATCAGTTAGGATGCAGACAAAGATGATGGTGGCTTATAGGAGAGCCTCCGTAAGATTTTTTAATAGCAAAACTGTTATTTATTCTGTTTTTCCAGTCCTGGTTACAGAGATGATAACACAAGAAAATGAACTCAGAAATATAATCTTTGCCCATTTTTAAATGGGATATTCTGTTTTGCTATTGAACTGTATGAGTTTCTTATATATCTTGGATATTAACCTCTTGTGATTGTGGTAATAACTTCACAGTGTATACATGTATTAAATCATCACACTGTACACCTTAAAAAAAAATAACTGCAATGTGGGATTCTGGATTGATACTGGGACAGAAAGAGAACTTTACTGGAAAAACTGGGGAAATATGGTCAAAGCCTGAAGTTTAGCTAATAACACTGTTTCAGTGTTCTTTCCTGATGCCTACAGTTGTTCTATAAAAATATAAAAATTTAAGAGAGGTTCAGTGACGACTATGTGCACATGTTCTACACTATCTCTGAAACTCTCCTTTGAGTCTAAAGTTATATCAAATTTAATGTTAAAAAATATGTCATTTTTATTGAAGATCATCCATACTCCAATAAATGCAGTTTGGAATTAAGACACAGAGTGCCCTGGTTCACATGGAATTTAATTGACTTGAGAAACATTTTCAGTGAACCATTTCTCTTTGTACCCCAGAGTTTCTCAGCCTCAGCATTACTGACATGTGGAGCTAAATGGTTCTGTGTTGCGGGGGGGCTGTCTCGCACATGGTAGGATGTTTACCAGCATCTTGGTCCTCCACACACTAGATGCCAATACCACTCCCCTCCCTGGTTATGACAAGCAAGAAGTCTCCAGACATTGCCAAATGTCCCAGATGGTGGGAGGAGAGCAAAATCATCCCAAGATCTGAATCATTCAAGCTTCTGCAACTCCTAGACCATACATATTTGAGTATCCTCTCTGTAACAGGCACAGGACCAGGACTAGGAACATAGGAGTGTGTGAGACAGGCAAGATCCCAGTTCTGTGAGCTATGAGGGGAGACTACCAATATGTTAAAACACAAATTAAAAAATTTCAGATGGAGAAAAAGGCTCTGAAAGAAACAGTGATGTGATAAGAGAATGACTTGTGTGAGTGGTGGTCCTCAGTTCAGACTGGGTGGTCAGCGAGGGTTCACTGGGGAAATCTTTGAGCTGAGACCTGAAGCATGGAGGGAACAGACAGCACAGAAATAAATCTGTGTCTGTACCGCCAACTGATCTTCAACAGGGTACCAAGAATACACAATGGGAAAAGGATACTTTGTTCAACAGACGATGCTGGCAAAACCGGATACTCACATGTGAAAGAACGAAATGGCACCCTTATCTTACACAAAATACAGAGGTCAACTCAAAATGGATCGAAGACTTAAATGTAAGACCTGAAACTGTAAAACGCTTTGAAGAAAACACAAGGGGAAAGCTTCATAACACTGGTGCTGGCAGTGGTTTCATGGATATGACATCAAATGCATAGGCAACAAAAGCAAAAATAGATGTGTGGGATTATATCAAACTACTAAGCTTTGGTAAAGCAACAAAAGAAACAGTCGACAGAATGAAAAGGTGACTTACAGAAGGGGGGAAAAATTTCAAAATCATGTATCTGAAAAGGTGTTAATTCACCAAATATATAAAGAACTGCTACAACTCAACAGCAATATAAGTAAAAACCTGATTTTAAAATAGATTCAAGACTTGAATAGGCATTTCTCTAAAGATGACATAAAAATGGCCAACATGAAAGGTGCTCAAACATGAAAAGGTGCTCAACATTGTAACAATCGGGAATATGCAAATCAAAACCAAAATGACATATTGCCTCACACCTGTTAGAATGGCTAATATCAAAAAACAAAAGACAGCACGCGTTGGTGAGAATATGGAAAAAACTGGAATTCTTATACATTATTGGTGGGAATGTAGATAGGTATAGCCATTATGGAAAACAGAATGGAGTCTCCTAAAAAAATTAAAAATAAAACTACCACATTGATTCAAGAAGCTCACTTCTGAGTATTCATCCAAAAGAACTGAAATCAGGATTTTGAAGAGACTGTTTGCACATCCATGTCCACTGAAGCATGATTCACAATAGCCAGGATGTGGAAACAATCTGTTGCTCATTAATGGATAACTGGATTTATTTTTTCTTTAAAGAAAAATAGTCATTTTTAGTGAGGAGACGAAAAGGTATTTCTTAGTACAATTAATTTTTATCTCAATTTTACAGGATATCAGCCCTTTAAGTGGCTCCTGATTTTTTAAATTTAGTATTCAATATATTGGATATGGATCTTCTATACTTTATTGCATCAAAAATTACTTCCAAATTTTTTTCCTACTACACTGAGAAGGGATGACTGGATTTTTAAAAGTTGGTATATACATAAAATGGAATATTATTTAGCCTCAAAAAGTAGGAAATTCTGTCACATGTAACAACACAGATGAGCCTTGAAGACATGATGTGAAGTGAAACAAGCCCGTCACAGGACAGATTCTAACTGATCCACATACATGAGCTACCAAGAATAGTCAAACTCTTGGAGCCAAGAGTGGGATGGCATTTGCCAGGGGCTGGGGGCAGGAGTAAAGATGGGGAGTGATGTAGAGCTGGTATTCAACAGGCATAAGATATCAGTCACATTAGGCAGCTTCTGGAGATCTCTTGCATATCACTGTGCTTACAGTGCAGAACTATCTATTATACACAAATATTTAAGAGGGCAGATCTCATGTGCTCCTACCCCAATAAAATAAGAAGAAACCATGTGAAGATGTGGGACAGAATGTTCTGGAAGAGAAAACATGTGCAGAAGCTCTAAAGAGGGAATAAGCTTAGTGCATCTGAGGAACAGAGAGTGGACCAATGAGGCTGAAGTCAGTAAGGGGACAGGGGAAGAGCTGGGCTCAGAGAGGCCAACCTAGGCCACATGGCCAGGCCATGCAGGGTGCCTGGTGGGAGGTCTGCATGGAAGGTATGGAGAGTTCNTAAGAAGAAACCATGTGAAGATGTGGGACAGAATGTTCTGGAAGAGAAAACATGTGCAGAAGCTCTAAAGAGGGAATAAGCTTAGTGCATCTGAGGAACAGAGAGTGGACCAATGAGGCTGAAGTCAGTAAGGGGACAGGGGAAGAGCTGGGCTCAGAGAGGCCAACCTAGGCCACATGGCCAGGCCATGCAGGGTGCCTGGTGGGAGGTCTGCATGGAAGGTATGGAGAGTTCCAGCCAGGACGGTGCTCTCAGCTTTGTGGCTTAAAGCCGTCCCCCTCCTGACGGGCATTATGCTGAGTGAAATAGGTCAGAAAGACAAATCCTGTATGGTATCTCTTCTACGTGGAATCTAAGATACAACAGAGTGGTGAATAAAACAAAAAAGCAGCAGACTCAAAGATACATAGAACAAACCAGTGGTTACCACTAGGGAGAGGGATGCAGGGAGGGGCAAGAAAGGGGTACGGAAAAAAGGGGGCGTTATTAAGGGATTATAGGAAATCACGTGTGCAGAACTTTTGAAAAACTGTAAAGCACTATAGAATTTAAAGAATTTTTCATTAAAAAAAAAAAAAAAGCCATGTCCCTGCCTGCGGGGGTGAGGACCACAGCGGCACAGGAGCAGGTCAGATTACAGGGGAATGGGGACCCAGAGGCCCAGCGCCCAGTCCAGAGAGCCTGGGGGCTCCAGGTCCAGGAAGCCTGGCTGGGACAGAGGCTGTGGTTCCGAAAACAGAGCGAGGGCTTGGAACACCAGGTTCCTGGAAAACGGGGAGCATTTCTGGAGAAATGACTGTCTCTCAGGCTTGGTGGCTCAAACATATTCTGAAAGGTCTGCTCACCTGCTCCCCATTTTTCCACTTCCCTCAAGGATTCTTTCCCTTAATGACTGGTATTTCTGCTTGCCACTTTACAACAGATGTGGAATCTTCAGCCGGTGAGCTTCTCAGCCTCACCACTATGCTGACCCAGGAGGTGTGCGTGTCCCTCCCCAAGGGCAGGAGTGAAGGCCGCGGGGACTCACCTCGGCGCACGGTGTGAGGGCTCGGGCCGGCGGAACTGTGTGCGGGGCCCACAGCGAGCTGATGGGAGCCGGCAGCCGCCTGGGCCTGGCTTGGGCCGGGAGCCGCCTGACTGCTGTTCCTCCCGGGCGCGGGGGCAGCCGCAGAGTCCTTGGGCTTTGGAGGACTATGGGGAGCAGAAGCCACGTTAGATGTCAAGCAATCCCAGCTAGAAAAGCTAAACATGCTGTCAAGTATGGGATCCCCACCAGTTTTCCCCATAGCAGGCAAGGAGGTGGTCTGAATGTTTAAATAGCTCACTCGGGGTCTCTGAAGCTGGTATCTATTTGCTGCCAGCCGGGACCACAGATTTTGAAATTCATGGCACCAGACGGTCTTCCAACTACCCTGTCACTTAAAAATCACGAGAGGCCATTTTGCAACAATCGATAAGAAATTTCAAGTTCTAATGAGCTTGTACTTAGATTGGGCAACATGTAAAGATATGAAAGGGTTTTTGGACTTCAAAATAATGCCATTTTGACATACACATTGGACAAAACTAAGCCAATGCAGTAGCAAAATGCTAATGCTACGCTAAATGATCAAGTGCTCAGTTATTATCAATAATTTGGCCTGCAGGAAAGAGAAATTCTGAGAGGCTAAATGATTACTCAAGGTCCAGGGTGGGTTAACAGTGGCGTAGAGATCAGACCTGAGGTTCCACTAATCCCTGGCTCAGAACTTTGTATACTGAACCTTACAGCTACTGTTTGTCAAGGTAAATGCCATTGATGAGATGTACCCCAAGATATCCACAAAGCACAAAAAACAAAGAGTAAATTGATGACAGAGATCCTATTTGTCCTTCTCTGGTGAAGACCAATTTCTGTCTTAAATAAAATATTTCGCCTGATTAAAACAAATTGGACACTGCAGGTAAATGAAAATGTGTGAGTCTGCTAAGACTTTTTCTCCAAGCAAAAGATTTAGGCCCAAATGAATACCTGTGTGGCGGCAGTTATGGACAGGCCAAGGTGGAGCTTACAATGTGTGTTTGAAGCACCAGGGAGTTTGAAGCCTTAGTTATTTTTAACCAGAAAGTATATTTCCTTCAGTTATGCTGGTAGAAAGGAATGTAGGAATGCACAAAGCCCTCAGAGTTCAGATATGAGAATTTAATGAAATTCTCATCTCATTGTGCTTTGCACATGACAAGCAGTCTCTCCCCGCCAAAGGAGATGACCTGAGGGAGCTCCCCCAAAGGCAAAGTCACCTCTGCAGAGGAAAAAAGTGCACGATTCACAGGCCATCCTTGTTTTATCTTTTATTTTACTTGATATATGACCGTTCAGTGCTTTATAGGTGGCCGAGGTAGACCAAATACAATAAAAATGTTAGCATGTACAAGAGGGGCTCATCTTTTATAGCAGTTGCCAGCTCTGAACCACCCAACATACCACCTCAAGTGGCCTCTCGTGGTCATCTGCCCAGGTCAGAGTGGAGAACTGAATTCACGCCAATTCAATAAAGGTCTCCAGGTCAAAGGTATTTTTCCTTAAAGCTGCTATAAATTCACACTCCATCATCCACTCCAGCTGGCTAATCAAAAGGTGAAGTAACAAAAGAGCCTCCAAAGAAAATCTACGATCACTTTCTACTTTGTACTCATGTATCACCTCCCCTAAAAGACTTAAAGTCAGGGGGCTGGGGGGATGCTCAGTATAGTGGCCAGCACATCTTACTCATACTCAGTTATTCAGTACATCTGATTGGATGGATGGATGAATGAATGAGTGAAGGAATGCGAGGAATATAATTATCTTACTAACTTGTTACATTCCAACATTTACTAGTTAGCATTCTGAATGACAACAAGCAAATGCTGCGTTAACAAATACACATCAAACAGGTAAGAGAGGCTTATGACTGTGAGACACTTATTGGCTTCTAGCTTCCCAACCCTAAAGCAGTTTGGTAAAGAATGCAAACAAATGTTGCTTTCTTTTGAAAACAGGAAAGGAAGCAAGCAATTTGCAGTCTTTTTTTTCCATCCTTTGCCAAGAGGAGGAGGGAAGGCAAAGATGGTTCATGCCGTGCCAAGTGATCCTTGGGGCATGGAGGCCATGCCCACAGGCCAGCACCCGCAAGAAGGCTGGGGTGTCTGGCACCCCCTGCCAGCAGAAGCTGGCCTCCTTACCTGCTGTCGCCCGGGCTGGGCCCCTGCTCCAGAATGCCTGCAGAGGAGGGGCCAGTCCCACCCCCTGTGCTGCTCTCGGCCCTAGAGCTCTGGGGAGGGGGCTCTGGGCCCGCCGGAGCCAAGGTGCTGCCATCTGTGGGCGGGAGTGGCGGCTGGAAAGCAGGGGATACGTGCTTTCTATTTAGGGTGCCACCCCGCCGGTGGGCCTGGAAGTCCATAAGCTTCACACCAAAGCTACACAGAGAGAAGAAACAGTGAACAACACACCATGCGAGCCGACCACTGACACGGAAGCCCGTCGGTCCCCGCGCGTTGAACCCGGGTCGCCCAGCCTGCAATGGAGCGGCAAGAGCCAGACGGACGGGCACGCCTGTTACCAGGCGCGGAGTAGCAGGGCTTTAGATCTGCACCCGGTACTGACCAGCGCCCTTTCTCAAAGTGGGTGTGAGCAGTTGAAAGCAAACACGCAGGCCTCATCCTGAGTGAGCACCATCATGCCAGTGCGTTTATTTCCATAGTTTATTTCCACAAGGCCATCACCTGGAATCTGTGTGTTTCGGCATCAAGGGGGAAGCTGAGTGCAGAAGTGCCACCAGCAGCAAAGTAAGACAGCCTTACGTCACCTCTGAAGCTGAGATGTAGAAGCTTTGGTCTATGTGTATGCAAAGAATGTATCCAAAAAGACGCGTTGTTTGTTGGTTAGTTGCTAAGTCATGTCCGACTCTTGCGACCGCATGGACTGTAGCCCACCAGGTTCCTCTGTGCCTGGGATTCTCCAGACAAGAATACTGGAGTGGGTTGCCATTTCCTACTCCAAGGGATCTTTCTGACGCAGGGATCAAACCCATGTCTCCTGCGTCTCTTGCATTGGCAGGCAGATTCTTTATCACTGAGCCACCAGGGAAGCCCAGAAATGATGGTAAATATGCAAAGAATATATCTGAAAGGATGTGGAGGACTGGAAAAATAGCTGCTCTGGGAAAGGAGATGGTGGTTGGAGGACAGGTTAGAAGGAAGATTCACTTTTTACTGAAGCCACTGGGGTATGAACTTTAACCCTTCTGGCCAGTTCAAAAGATTAAGAAGGCATACGGCTGCCTGAGCTTGTGGTTACTGGGTCAGCCAGTGGGGAGAATCCATCCAGGAAGATGGCTGGGAACTCTCTATCATGTACTAACTAGACCCTAACACTGCATTCGGTAACTTCAGATACACAAAGGCTAACTCTGTGAAGGACAGTTTGTCGTCAGGAAGCTCTCCTGCGTGTGTGAATGTGGGTTCAGAGGAGTGAAGCTTCTGTACATAATAAATGTGGCCTCCAGAGTGACAGAACAGAAAAGTAAAGCCTTTTCCTTTGCCATGGGTTTTAAAAACAAACAAACAACAAAAAGGCAAAACAAAAAAACAGACCTCACTTTAAGAGCGGGTAGTTAGAATAAGAGCTTGTTTAGTTTTAACGTAAAACTATTTCTAGTAAGATTATTGCGTGTACATGAGAAAAGCATGTGACTCCTAACTCAGCGTTACTGGTAAACACAGTAGCATTTCAGCATACATGTCGGACAGATTGGCATCTGAAGGCAGAAATCACAAATAGTCTTAATAACCTTTGAAATCCCCACAGATCACCCAAGGAGAAGTCCGACACAGTTTTTTTTTCTTCCAGAACTGGGCAAAAACTGAAGCTTCTATGGTTGGCATCCAATGAGGAACCAAGTTATACTAAAAATGTGTGTCTTTAGACACCAACTCACACAGATCACCATGAGAGGTGAGTTGTTCTCATATTCACTCCTGGACAGACATCCTCAATATTTAACTCTTTTTCTCCAATCAAGAACATTCAGGTGAATTCGTAACGTGTGTGATGCTACCGTGTAGGGCTCATCACAGACCACCAAGCAAAGCTTGGATGCGTCAGATATGAGTGTTAACTGGCGGCTACAAGCCTACTGTGGGGGCAGATTAATGTTTGCAGTGAACTAGAGCCGAGTTCCTGAAACTGTCTGGACTCTTAACAGGCCTGGGTGCACACTGAGTCGCTGGTCCACTGAGGCAGGACCAGGGACCACGGGTCCCCCGCCTCTTCCCTGTGCCAGCTCCCACCTCCCACCACCGTGAAGATCCATAGCTCTGAACGCACCTCTCCTTCTTCACCAGGTCCCCCTCCATCACTGCCATGCTGGCAGGCCGCTTCCTCTCCAGGGTCCCCGAGTCGACCGGGTCATTTCCAGTGTGGGATGAGTGATTGGAATTTGGGGTGGTGAGAGGTACGAACGCTTCTGACACGTTAAATTCCACCTCTGCCGGAAGAAAAAGAAACGTGTACATGAGACACAGTGCACTGGGGTCAAGAGAGCTGGAGGACACCCCAGTGGGATAGAAGACTCTTTCTTTCGTCCACGAGCCCTCACTACTTCACAAGTGGGAGCCCCAGGCATCTCATCTTCTTAAGGACAGTTCACCAAACCAAGGTGGGGGGTAAGGTAAGGAAACTAGAGCTAGGGGAGGGTATGATTCAGAATCCAAGTTACACAATTCCCCTGCTTTTTCTTAAAAAAAAAAAATCATGGAATATGGAAGAGGATACTGAGCATGGATGACTATTTATTGGAAGGAGGAAAAAACTAAGATATGTACAGCTTGGTATTAAGTAGATAAAAAAAGGGTGGTATCAACTTCATACTGTCTATAGCAGGTTCTGAAGACTCATTTTCTCAAAGGAAATCTTGGCTCTCAAAAGCATGATCAGGGAGCCTGGGGTGCTGCAGTCTGTGGGGTCTCAAAGAGTCAGACATGACTGAGTGAATGAACTTATTGAAAAGCATGATGCTAAATGAAAGCCAGATACAAAAGACTACAGTCCATACTCTTATTTATATAAAAATGTTGAAAAGGCAGACTGTAGACACGGGAAGCAGATGAGTGATGGCCACAGGCTGAATGATAGGAATGACTGAAAAGGGTCATGAAAGAACTCTCTGGAATGATGGAAATAGTCTATATAATCGTTGTGGTAGGTACACACTGGATATATTTGTTAAAAATCATTACATTGTACAGTCTTGCATAAGTTGTTAATGCAAATTATACCTCAATAAACACTGACCCCATCCAAAAAAAAAAAGGAAACCCTGGGCAGAATGCCAATTATCATCTATCTATCACACATTCACTATGCATCCTTACATGAGCGGGGTGTGACTCTGGATGGCGGGAACTCAGGGGAAGAGACAGATGAGAAGATGCCCATGAAGAAGACAGACAGAGGAGAAGAGATGTGCTTGACCAGGTTTCAAGGAGCTTACACTCCGAAGGGCGACAGCTGGGCTGCTCCGGGCAAAGCTGGGGTGGGAGGGCCGGACTCCCAACCAGTACCCGAAAGGGGGCCTTGCACCCCCGAGGATCCCTGCATGACAGCGTCACCTCATCTACAGAGCCATCCCTGGCCCTTTGTGCTCGACACCTGAGTCTGTCAAATCCTCCCTCCACCTTCCTTCAAATGTGTCGTGTCAGAGTTTCTCTGATGATCAGGTCTCCTTCTCCAGGGAAGACAGCACGTCTTACCAGCAAACACATGCACCTAGCGAGTACTCAACATACATTGGTTGAGTGCACGACTCCGTGTGCCATGAAACAAGGTGAAATACCCAACAGTGAGGTGACTATTGTGTGAAAACAAGAATGCCAAGGGTCTAAAAAGAAGTGTGAAAAAGTAAAGGCAATGTGATGAGATTACTTATGCATTTGCTTCCTTAAAAAGATTGTTTATACATAGAATTCTCATATAGCTCAGCAATTCCCCTCCTGGATACGTACCCCAAATAACTGAAATCTGGGAATTAAACAGATACTCGTATACCAATGTTTAGAGCGGCCAATTACCAATAGTCAAAAAGGTGCAAACAGCCTAAATGCCCACCAGTCGGCTAACAGATAAACAAAATGCTGTTTATACATACAAGGAATATTATTCAGATTTTTAAAACGGGATGAAATTCTGACACATGCTACAACATGGATGAATGACCTGCGAAATTGTTATCTAAATGAAACAGGCCAGACACAAAGGGTTAAACACTCTATGATTCTACTTATAGGACATGCATACAACAGGCAAATTCACAGAGACAGAAAGTTCAGTTGCTCAGTTGTGTCTGACTCTTTGTGACCCCAAGGACCGTAGCACGCCAGGCTTCCCTGTGCATCACCAACTCCCAGAGACAGAAAGTAGGACAGTATTAACAGTTAACAGGGACTGAGGGGCAGAGACAATGTCTACTTATCGTTCAGTGGGCAGAGAGTTTCAGCTTGGAATGATGAAGCAGCTTTGGAAATAGATGACAATGGTTCACAACACTGGGAATGCAGTTACTCCCTCTGAATTGTACACTTAAAACGGTAATTTCATGTTATGTGTATTTTACCACAATGAAAACTTCAATGATAAACAACAAAGAAAGATTGTTTATACTACTGCTGTGTATCAGTGTGTCAATGAAATCAGAGTGGCAGTCACCTTCGGGGAAGAACCAGTTGGCGTGCTGGATGATGGGTTCGATGACCGCAACCACGTGGACGGATGTGGCAGCTGCCATCTCAGCGAGCGTTCTGCAAAGGAGGTTGACAAAGTTAAATCACCTCTCCAGGACACCCTCTAATTTCTGCAGGTTGAGTCAGGGCAATTCAATCATATCGAAAGGATAAAACATTTAAGTACAAAGGCAAAAATGAGATCCACCAGGCTCTGGCCTAAGAGTGTGGCAGTGATCACCCAGGAAGAAAAATTACCCTAACTCGGCTGTCATTCCTTAATCTGTGCTAACAAGTATGACGTAAGTCAGTGACCAATGATGTCTCAGAATGCTGGTTTTCAGTTGTTTGGGGACAGGCCTGCATTTTCCCACTCCATACTCCTGCCTGTGGGAGTCACACTGTCTAAGACCCCAGAGCACATATACAATGGTGATGCAGCCAAGCGTATGCAGTGTTTCGGGGTGTCTCTTACCACACAGAAGACCTGGGCTCTGCGTTTACACATATTAACTAAGGTTGTCACATACGGATGTGAACTGGTCCCAAGGTGCGTGTTCAGAAGTTGACAGTGTCTGAATGCCAGGGCTCGCAAGAAAGAAAATAAAGAGCTGTTGTTCCTGCCATTAAGGAGCTCACATCCAGTCCAGAGTCAGAACACAGGACAGCCGACGGGCTGCGCGGGCCTCAACCATGCTCAGAGCCAACATGCTCAGAGCCTCAGAGTCTTCAGTGCACTTAATTGTTATAGCGTCAGGACTGTTCTGAGGTTTTTCATATAAACGAGGACACTGGATCTCTGACAGACTGGATCCCACATCCGACAATCCCAAACCTACTTCCTCCTTCCTTTTATCACTAGAACCTGTCTTTCCACTGGGAAGAATACTTTCACTCTGATTTCCAACCACGTGAAAGTTCTAGCTCCTTTCAAATTCCAGATTAGTTGGAATCTGAATCCAAATTCTGCCTGAAAATCACCCTCCCCTCCCATTTATACTTCCCTTCCACTCACCTGGATTCTGATTCTCTTGCCTTAGAACCTTAGCAGTGGGGAGGAACGATTCACTGTTATTCTTGGCCAATTTTTCTTTTTGAGGAGGTATTGTTTACCTATTGATTTCAAGACCTTTTTATATATCTGGATATTTTTAGAGGAACTCCTTCCCCATTTGTGAATTGCCATTTATTTAAGGAGCTTTTTGACTTTATCTATTTCCTAAACTGCTTTTATGCTTATAAAATCCTCTTACATTATATGCTCAAAGCTAATAAATATTTACCTGACGCATTTATGTTTAGTTACTTAATTTTTTTAACTTGCTATGTTTACAACATCACTCTTTATGTTTACCTCTTTGGTCTACCTTGGAATTTATTTGCTATAGGATATGATACACTATGTAGTTAGCCTTTATATTCACTTATCCTTTGCTTTATAACATTGGATCTTTGTAAATGATTTTATAAATACTTTCCAAAACAAGAATGGGCATAACACAAGGAAATGGATGAATTAAAGCTAGAAAAATTTTGATTCAGAAAGTCCTTATATGTTTTGAATGGTAACTTGAACCATTCATGATTTTACGAAGCTGAAGAGCAGTGAGGGGAGGCAGGGAAGAGTGGTGAAAGCTAAGGACAGATCCCGTGGGCCCCACCACTTCCCTGCTGTGCAAGAAGCAAATTATTTGTCCTCTCTAAGCCTCAGCATCCTCATCTGTGAAAACAAGGACAGATCACCGACTTCAAAAGGTTATGTGGCAGACGTCAACATGAGTGGTTTCCCGGACGCTTTCTAGTTGACCTCTTAGATACCTGTCCTCCAGTCAATCTACAGTTCTCAGAGCCAACAAATAATCTTTCTAAATGCAATTTGCTCAAATGATTCTTCTGCTGAGAAATCTTGATGCCCTCTTCCCAGCATGACCCATAAAATAAGTTCCTAACATCTCAGCAAGATGCATGAGGCCCTTCATAAAGTGGCTCCATAAATTTCAGCCATAGCCTCACGACCTCTGTGCTCAAGTTATAGGAGATTATGTGACACCCCCCCCCACCCCCCCAACACAGAGACCAGGGCCTTTTCATGCCCTCTGTGCCACAGCTCATTCAGGTCCTACCCCTGGGAAACCACTCATCCATCATCAGTCAAGTGCCGTCCCCCTGTGAACGACTCAGCCCGAGCTGTGTACCTCCTTCATAACGTCTACAGTGCACAGACGTGTGTGTGGAGTTTATCACTGCATGACCGCCGTTCACCTGCCTGGTTGCCCAGGACTGAGGTCCTTGGAGGACAGGGACAAAGTCTCTTACACCTTTGTGTGACCAGTGTGTGGGATAGGACCCCGCGCACAGTAAAGTCTGAGAAAGTCAGCCATAAGGCAAAGATTGACTTCAGGAGTGAATTTCATGTCTACCCTTCCCATCAGGTAGAAAGCAGAACTTAGATAATAGGATACAGGGAACAATTACTCACCCTTCATTTTTGGCCCATAACAAGTTAGGGCCTAACACGATTGCAATGTTGCTGGGGGTCATTTTATTAATGTCACTGGTCTGAGCAAGCTTCGCAAGGAACTTGATTAAATACCTATAGAACAAAAGAGAGAAGAAAAGCATCTACTCTGAAATACCTGGAGGAGCAGTACCTTCCTGCCCGGGGGGTGCTCAGCCCCAGATCCCACAGATGCTAACTGCAGGGTGTGACCTAACCTGAAGCTGCCTTGGGTTAAGTGTGTTTTGTGGTTTTTTTGTTATAGAAGTAACCTTTTTTGTCCCACTCTGCAACCCCATGGACTAGCCTGCCAAGCTCCTTTGTCCATTGAATTCTCTAGGCAAGAATACTGGAGTGGGTTGCCATTTCATTCTCCATAAGTATGTGTTCTTTGTTCCAGGGAACAGATAGTTCAGAGCTTGGAATGGGAAAACAGCTCAAATGCAAACCTCAATGATTCAATCTCTATGTGCTATGTTTCTAGTCTGTTTTTCCTTTATGCTCAAGCTCTCTACCCTGAAATAGATTACAGTATGATTAACAGTGGGGTCAATATATTCTTGATATGAACATAGTTTCTTTTTTACAAACATGATGTTAAAAATACAAGTATAGGTTTATTGCTTAAAAGAAACTGTATATGAGAATGCTTTAGGCCCTAATTATGAAAGGATCCAATTTATCATATACTCTCAGGTACAAGAATAGCATTATAAAAGCAAAAAATTAAGAACAAACCCAACTATCTACCAAGAGGGGGCTGATTAAATAAATCACAGCATATCCATACAGTAGGGTACTATGTAGCCATAAAAATGTATTATGCACTGATATGGACAAACCTCCAGGACGTGTATTATAGCAAAGAAGGCAAGGAGGAGAATGATGTACATAGTATACATTGCCTTTGGTTTAAAAAAAAAGTGAAAGGTGAGACAAATGTTTGTAGATATGTATGTAGACATATATATATATGTATATATATTTGATTCTACATCTATCTTGCTGAGAGGATATACAAGAAACTGAAAACACCGGTCATTTCTCAGGNCCATCATCAGTCAAGTGCCGTCCCCCTGTGAACGACTCAGCCCGAGCTGTGTACCTCCTTCATAACGTCTACAGTGCACAGACGTGTGTGTGGAGTTTATCACTGCATGACCGCCGTTCACCTGCCTGGTTGCCCAGGACTGAGGTCCTTGGAGGACAGGGACAAAGTCTCTTACACCTTTGTGTGACCAGTGTGTGGGATAGGACCCCGCGCACAGTAAAGTCTGAGAAAGTCAGCCATAAGGCAAAGATTGACTTCAGGAGTGAATTTCATGTCTACCCTTCCCATCAGGTAGAAAGCAGAACTTAGATAATAGGATACAGGGAACAATTACTCACCCTTCATTTTTGGCCCATAACAAGTTAGGGCCTAACACGATTGCAATGTTGCTGGGGGTCATTTTATTAATGTCACTGGTCTGAGCAAGCTTCGCAAGGAACTTGATTAAATACCTATAGAACAAAAGAGAGAAGAAAAGCATCTACTCTGAAATACCTGGAGGAGCAGTACCTTCCTGCCCGGGGGGTGCTCAGCCCCAGATCCCACAGATGCTAACTGCAGGGTGTGACCTAACCTGAAGCTGCCTTGGGTTAAGTGTGTTTTGTGGTTTTTTTGTTATAGAAGTAACCTTTTTTGTCCCACTCTGCAACCCCATGGACTAGCCTGCCAAGCTCCTTTGTCCATTGAATTCTCTAGGCAAGAATACTGGAGTGGGTTGCCATTTCATTCTCCATAAGTATGTGTTCTTTGTTCCAGGGAACAGATAGTTCAGAGCTTGGAATGGGAAAACAGCTCAAATGCAAACCTCAATGATTCAATCTCTATGTGCTATGTTTCTAGTCTGTTTTTCCTTTATGCTCAAGCTCTCTACCCTGAAATAGATTACAGTATGATTAACAGTGGGGTCAATATATTCTTGATATGAACATAGTTTCTTTTTTACAAACATGATGTTAAAAATACAAGTATAGGTTTATTGCTTAAAAGAAACTGTATATGAGAATGCTTTAGGCCCTAATTATGAAAGGATCCAATTTATCATATACTCTCAGGTACAAGAATAGCATTATAAAAGCAAAAAATTAAGAACAAACCCAACTATCTACCAAGAGGGGGCTGATTAAATAAATCACAGCATATCCATACAGTAGGGTACTATGTAGCCATAAAAATGTATTATGCACTGATATGGACAAACCTCCAGGACGTGTATTATAGCAAAGAAGGCAAGGAGGAGAATGATGTACATAGTATACATTGCCTTTGGTTTAAAAAAAAAGTGAAAGGTGAGACAAATGTTTGTAGATATGTATGTAGACATATATATATATGTATATATATTTGATTCTACATCTATCTTGCTGAGAGGATATACAAGAAACTGAAAACACCGGTCATTTCTCAGGAGAGGAAGTAGGTGGCTGAGAGATAAGAAGAGGAAAGAGATTTTTTTCCACTGCACATCTTTGAATTTTGAACCATGGAAATGTCCTCCCTAGTCAAAAAACAATTAGCAAAAATTATAATGAGTAAGTTAAACAAAATAAAAGCTCAAATCCCGAAGTGCCAAGCACTGTAATTTAGTTTCCACCATAAGACACTGAACAAAGAGTACCTGCAATTACAAGCTGGGTGTGTTAAATGAATCAAATAAGAAATTATAAATTTAACACATTCACAAGGCAAGGTTGATAGCTAAGATATTAAAACATTTAGATTTTAAAATATTAGCTAAATATTAGAATATTTAGCTTTAGCTTAGTTACAGGATCTAAGACTGAAATTAAAGGTCAGGCGACATACCAGAAATTTCACCAGTAAAGTATCTGTCATTTCAGATCATATCTTCTTACAAAGTTTTCTTTGGTTTTAAATGACTTTATTACCTCAGGCTACCTTTTTTACCCTTCTCTCTGTGCTTCTTCAAAGTTACATTTTAAGTCAAAGAGAAAACTGAAGTTAAATACTAGAAATTTATTCCATGGCAAATTTTCCTACAAACACAGCCATTCCACAAACTAATACATAATCTCCATTTCTTGAAGTTTTAGTGAGAAGGATGATTTGTACTCTGCTTAAATTAAATTATGTAGCATATGTGAAACACATTATAGAAAGGACAACTATTGTTGAATTTTTGCCTTTTAGATATTGGACAAGTTGGACTCCAGATCCAACATACTGTCAATCAAACTTTTCATAAGAATTTTTTCCCAACAGTTGCAGTGATGAAATGGTCAGGAGACGTACCTATCGATGGCAGACGTGATACCGGTGCTCCAGATGCATCACAGTAATACACCTCAAGCCCCACTCCCAGCAACCCTGAGTTACCCTCCAGAGCATTTTTTTGATCTGCCAAACATGCTTGAATCCAGTGGCTTCTCCGCTGCGGATTAAACCTTTCTTCACTGCAGCTCGGTGGCGTAATTTGCAGGATGCCAATCATACATACCTAAAGTTAACAAAATTTTGTGGTGGCAACTTCTGACATGTTCTCCATAAATCCTGAAGTTTTTTGTCTTGATCCTGTACACTGAGAGAAAAAAATTATTTATAACCGTTTATTAATACTCATTTTAGGAATACCTGTGTTCATCTGCTATATTAGCAGTGATGCTCCCCACTGAAAGAGAAAGCACAGTTGGAAAACAGTACAGCAATTTCTAGTGGTTAGGATTTGGTGCTTTTCACTGCCGTGGCCCAGGCTCAATCCCTGGTCAGGGAACTGAGATCCTGCAGGCTGTGTGGCACAGCCAAGAGTAAAAAAAAAAAAAAAAAATTAAAGGGGCTTCCTTGGTGGTCCAGTGGTTAACACTCTGAGCTTCCAGTGCATGGTGGGGGGGCGGGGGGTGTGTGCAAGATCAATTCTTGGTTGGGGAATTAGGATCCAACATGCTAGGTAGTGTAGCCAAAAAATAAAAAATTAAATTAAAAAAAATTTTAATTAGCACAGATTTTGGAAAGAAACAAATGTGGAGTCAAATACTAACTGACATACACTGAGCAGTTAGTCAACCTCATTAAGACTCAATCTCCTGAAGTGCCAAAATGGGGATAAGAATGTTAATGCTGCCAAGTGACTGTGAGCTTTAAGGGAGAAAACAATGAGAAACCACCTAGATCAACGTTTGGCACACAGGAGGCATTCTGGAAATTCTATCTAAACAAAGTGTATATTCCTGTACAGCATCCGGGGCTCAGGTCTCTTGTCCCAAGGGTGGCCCAGCAGCAGATGAGTGGGCCAAGCTCCTCGCACCCCAATCCCTGGGGCTCTCCCTGTGCTCAGTACTGCCCAAAGGCTCTGGGCTAAGAAGCCCTTTCTGTTTTGAAACAATTACAGGAATTGTTCTGCTGCAGAGTTTCAATGTGCAAGCTTTCACAGACCCAAGAAGGGTTAGATCAGAGCCCACAGGGCAAGAATCAATTCTGCCCACCAGCAGGAGAGAGCGTTAGAAGTTGCTCACACAACACACCTTCGGACCTAAAACCTGAACCAGCCTGGAGAGCTGTGGGTAGAGGTTAAACACAATGACACCCTGCAGGCCAGTGAATGTGTTACTGTGAGGGGATGACATTTCTCAGGTATAGAGTCAACACACCAGTAGACAGATTCCTTCTTTTACCGCTTATTTCCTCACAGGGACGAGTCTGGAAACCTCAGAACAGAGAGAAAAGTCAAGGCCTAGGACGAGGGAAGGAGCCTACTCAACACGAGACTCCAGAACCCCTGACCTGACACCGCTCGGTGGGTTCCTCCAGCCCCACAAATGTGGGTACCCAGAGCAGGCAGTGTCCCTTGCTGGTTCCAAGGACACAACTGGACCAAGAGGTCACTCTTACTTTAAAATCCTCACCATCTACCAGGGATACGTCTTGCTCCACAGCTGCAGAGAGAAGTGCAGGGACTTCCCTGGTGGTCCAGTGGCTAATAACTTGCTTCCAATGCAGGGGATATGGATTCAATCCCTGGTCAGGGCACTAGGACCCCACATGCTGCAACTAAGACCTGATGCAACCAAAAATAACTGAATATTTAAAGAAAAAAAAAAGTCAATACCCTAAAAAAAAAAAGCCCAAATGTCTGGTTCAACTGATGATGGATGACTCATCAGAATGCATGGTTTATTTCTAATCATGGCTCGTTTAATGGGAACAGGTGAGCATTTGAAGATGCGGGGAGGGGAGGGGAGGTATATTCCCCTTCCCTTATAGGTGAAGATTTAGGCATCCTGAGAGGAAGCGAGTCAATTGGGAGGGACAAGTTGACCAGGAGGCGGCCAGGGAGAAGCCTCTAGAACTTTTGCAATGAGTTCCGCCTGCCTAAAACCAACTACTTCTGGACAGACAGAAGCCAGGGTGGGAGGGGAAGAGAGAAACAACAGGGACTCAGGCTTCGGGGCAGAGTTCTGGGTGTGGATTCCAAGCTCTGTCAGTTAAGTGACACCATCTTCCACAAGCCTCCGTTTCCTCATTTGAACAGTGAGGATAATAACCACTTCTGCCTTTCATGTTATTAATTATCGGCTGCAGGAATTCATGGGCATAAAGATTAGTACAGTACTTAGCATGCAGTAAATGCTCAGTAAGCATCAACTATTGTTATTGATCATGTCAACATTATATTACTGCACAGCTGAGTTCCCACACAGCTCAAAATACCTTATTTTAATGTTGTTTTGTGGTCCCCAAGAGTAAGATGATTTACAAGCAGGACAGAGTATTTCATTGTTTTCTTTAACTTTTAAAATTCAGTGTTCTTTACATTATTCTTCCCTAGAGAATCCCATGGATGGAGGAGCCTGGTAGGCCACAGTCCATGGAGTCGCTAAGAGTTGGACACGAGTGAGCAACTTCATTTCATGCACTGGAGAAGGAAATGGCAACCCACTCCAGTGTTCCTGCCTGGAGAAGCCCAGGGATGGGGGAGCCTGGTGGGCTGCCGTCTATGGGGCTGCACTGTCAGACATGACTGATGCGACTTAGCAGCAGCAGCAGCACCATATGTAAAATAGACAGCCAGTGGGAATTTGCTGTATGACTCAGGGAGCTCAAACTGGCGCTCTGTGACAACCTAGATGGGTGGGATGGGGTGCGAGGTGGGAGGGAGGGTCAAGAGGGAGCGAACATGTATACCTACAGCTGATTCCTGTTGATGTATGGCAGAAGCCAACACAATATTGTACAGCAATTATCCTTCAGTTAAAAGTAAATCAATTAAGAAAAAAACAACTTGGTGTTCTTTACACTTACCTTGCAACTTGTGTCCATTCTTCATACAGATTAAAAGTCATCAAAGGTTCAGGCAGCTCCCGTAAATAGGACTTCAAAGCACCTGAAATTAGTAACACCCTCTTTGAGTGTGGCAAGGGGCAAGGATGGGACTCTCAGGATACATTATTTTGCAAATTCAAATGACCTCAATTATAACCACTCACGATACATCATGAATTGGCAGGAGTGGTTAGAGGATGAAATATTCACGAGACAATTTCTGTCCCTTGTAAAATATATTGAGAGATCAACAGAAAGTAAAATTAGCTTCAAAGTCATCTTAACAGGCATCATTTCTCTGCACAGATGGAGATTTGGGGGTAAAAGAAGGGAAGAGAATACAAGCATGACTCCAAACATTTGGATTATAAGCTGCTTTCACCTTTACTTAATAATCAGGAAAATAAAACAAACCCCCCAAAACAGGAACAGAAAAGATATGTAGGTATAAGTGAAAGCACGCACACTTTTGAGTTTTGTCACTTAAATCTATTAAGGAGACCGTTCAGTTTTATCTGTTACTTAATCTTAATCTTGAACGTTCAGTGGATGCTGTGTCACCACCTTGAGGCGCCTTCTTCTGTGGAACTCACCTGCTACAGCATGAGGGTCAGAGTAGAACTCATCCAGGTGAGAAGTAGAACAGTCTAGAGCAGCTTTCAGTTTCTTTAGCTTGGAGGCCCCAGCCCCAATTCGGAAAAGGCCCTAAAGGCAACGAAAAGCCATNAGGCGCCTTCTTCTGTGGAACTCACCTGCTACAGCATGAGGGTCAGAGTAGAACTCATCCAGGTGAGAAGTAGAACAGTCTAGAGCAGCTTTCAGTTTCTTTAGCTTGGAGGCCCCAGCCCCAATTCGGAAAAGGCCCTAAAGGCAACGAAAAGCCATTAGTATCACCTACTGCATATACAGCACCTGGAACTCTGCTTGATGTTATGCGGCAGCCTGGATGAGACAGGAGTCTGGGGGAGAATGGATACATGTATCTGTATGGCTGAGTCCCCTCACCGTATCACAACGCTGTTAATCAACTCTTTGCTTTTGTTGTTCAGTTGCTAAGTTGTGTCCAACTCTGTGCGACCTCATGGACTCTAGCCTGCTAGGTTTCTCTGTCCATGGAATTTCCCAGGCAAGGATACTGGGGTGGGTTGTCATCCCCTCCTCCAGGGGATCTTCCTGACCAAGGGATGGAACACTACGTTTCCTACATTGGCAGGTGGGTTGTTTTTTTTGTTTTGTTTTGTTTTTTTACCACTAGCGCCACCTGGGGTAAGGATTTCATAAAATCAAAGTGGGCAAATACCACTCTCCCCCACCTCACAGAGTACTACACAAATGTAAGAATCTTGCTATTGGAAACTAAAGCTCACATAAGCTCTGGTTCAGTAGTACATCATGAAATTCACTTTCACAAATCATGACCACAGTGTAAAATGAAATAATCAAATGGGACCAAAGGAAAAAAAAAAGGCAGAGTGTACTTGCAGGTAGGCAAGGTAAATACTGCTCTGTGAAAGCTCTCTTTCATTCCATGTCTACGGAAGGTAACATGGACAGGGTTTCAGTGTGAGATGTGGTCACAGGGAATGCGGTCACTGGTCTGGGGAGACTGGCCTGGGACGGCGGGGCCCCTCACCTCCTCCTTCATGCCCGTCTCCAGCAGGAGCATCACGCAGGCCTCAATGGGCAGTGCGATCTCGCGGCCGCTCCGCTTCAGGTGTTCTTCCAAAGGCGTCCCAAAGGCGGGCTTCTCCGCCCACTTATCTAGAGCAGCAAACCGTCCAGTGAGACACTCGACCACCTCGCGGGTGTCACCAAGTTATTTCCTCCCCTAGACTACCAGAAGGGATTGTTCTTTTCTTTGTTTTTTTTTAGCAGCCTGTAGCTGAGGCTTTGGGAAACAGGGGAAACGTGTCCTCTTTGCTCATGTCCTTTCCTGTCTATGTATGTGCCAGGCTGGGAAGGTGACCTGTGGAACAGAGACTGACACGCCCACATGGTGCCCGATGTGAGATGCCCAGTGGAAGCTGCAATGGGGCTTCTGGCCCAACATGCATCCGAGATGGGTGGGCTGCCCTGGGCCAAAACCAACAGCCTATCTGAGCACAGAGTTTTCACTGAAAAGAAATTGACCTAGCCATGCAAAACAGCATTGGTTTTCTATCTGGAGGACAAGAAATTGACTCCTTCCATCGAAAAAGGAAGTAATTTCTTAAAAATGTAAACACCAGCCGAATACTATTAAACAGGACTGGAGAGGGCCACCGTAAACTCCTACCCCCAGACCTGCAGCATCTCTTGGTGCCAGAGCCCCAGACTGCCCAGGATACTGAGTGGAGAGAACACAGCCCCCACAAGGCAGCTTAGGCTGGAGGCTGTGCCAATAGCAGCAAAGCAATGCTGTGTATTATTTTCTGGTCACGTGCGCTGCTTCATTTCACGGAAGAGGTGAGGCGGCTTGGCAGAAAGACAAACGAGAAAGCGGGGAGACAGAAACAGGCATTTATGACATGGATGCACAGGGAGACTCAGAACTGGCGGTGGGCCCCGGGCTGCCTGGGGGCCCGTGGAGACCCAGCACTGATGCAGATGCATGCAGACCGCCTGGTGGAAGGGGCTCCCCTGGGACACGTGGCTCAGGAAGGGCTCCTCTCGGCACGTGCACTCCTGTCCTTCAGCCACTCTGCTAGTCCAATCGTGAATGCCAGGTGGGCCGTGTCACCCCAGCAGGGCGCTCACACCGCTGCGCACGAGATGGCAGGAGGGGCCCACGGCAGGAAGGAACGGGAAATCCCATGAACCCGGAGACCTGGGCGCTCCTGGGAAGTCAGAGGTCAAAGGCTGCTTTTCTTTGGTGGAAAGAGCAAGTAGGGTACAAGAAACTGACTCCTTCAATTGATAAAGGAAATAATTTCTTAAAAATGTAAACACAAGCCAGTCATTATCATATAGGACTGGAAAGGGCCAACATAAATTCCTACCCTAGGACCTTAAAGGAAGGGGCGAGGGGGCAGAGGGCAGTGGCCACTCTCAGAACTGTCAGGAGGCCCCTTGTTCCTGGTGAGGGCCCCAGCCCTGGTCCGTGGAACTCTGAACATAACCAGCAGCCAGGGGCCTGGCCTTTCTCAGAAGGCAGAGCTCTGGGACAGTCCACTCAAAGGCCAGATCTTACCTCAAACACTTCGTCCCTTTATTTAAAGCAATGATTCTCAACACAGGCAGAAGAGGACCAGCTGAGCTTCCCCTGGCGGGGTGGGGGCAGGCACATCAGAATCACCCAGGGACTTCTGAAAATGATTCCTGCCATCACCTCCCTGTGCCTGACCCTGCGATGCTGAGGGGCAGACACACTCCAGACCCCGCTGGAACTTTCAGGTCAACACTGGACAGGGTGTCCCATCCCCACCTTGGTGTAACATTGGCAGAGGATGGGTGTGAGAGCTGTTGGCTTAGAGACCACTCCGGAGGCAGACTTTACCACCGGGGCTGCCCCTTCAACGGCAGACCCCTCAAGTGACAGACCTGCAGTGCTGGGTCAGAGTTCACAGAGAACACCGCCCCCAGCCCCAATCCCTGGGACAAGAACAATCAGAGTGTGAAGAGAACGCAAAACACACATGTAAACAGACAACAGAAATTAACAAGATGGGACGTGTTTGCTAAGTCACTGCACAAAAATGGTATAGACGAGGGTCGCAAACATGACAGTGTGCAGGGGCGCCGGGCGCCGTAGGAGCTCGATTCGGTGGGGAGCGTGTGCGTGGTCTGCCCCAAGGCGGCAGCCGCTCCTGGGAGCTGGCCCCATGTCACCATGCGGGAAAGCAGCTCCAGCATCACCAGACCCTCTGAACTTCCAAGAGAAGCCAGAGATTGGGACTGTGAGGGTTTTTAAATGATGGCAATTAGTTAAAAAAAAAAAATTTTTTTTAATGAGAAACAGCTGTTTGCGACTTCTGGTGTAGACCATAAATGCTAGAGCAATTTGGGAGATGCAAGTGTTCAAGGCTTCAGTTGTCAGAGAAGGCTTCTCAAGGAGGGGAGCTTGGTAAAAGTCTTAGAAGATGGATAGGAATTAAGTAGACGAGGAGGACTTGGGCTGAGAAGAGAGCAGGGATCCTGAGTCTGGGAACGGACACTTTTGTCCACACTCTTGCTTCAGGTGATGGGGGCATGAGTGGGAATGGAGAGGAGGCATCAGAAAGGAAGGAAAAGAGGGCTCTGAGGTTTGAAACCTGGATTGTCTGAGGGAAAGGAGGTCCGGAGGAGCCCAGGCGGAGGAAAAGGTCAGCTGCTGTGGGGGAGCATCAGTTTGCTGCTTGAGATATGCTGAGTTTAAGACGACAGCCAGTCACCGCCTGAGACTGAGGCTGTGTGGATGAAGATGCAGGTGAGAGTGGAGGCCTGGAGAGAGAAGGTGGGGAAGAGGAGAGGCAGAACATAGGAGCAAGGACTGGATCACAGAAAAGGCTCAATTTCTGATGTGGAGATAACACAGCCCCAACAATGGTGGAAAACACAAAATGAGTGGGGGAACTGGCAAGGAAGAGCCCATTCAAGCCACGTCCCATGCCAGAATGTGACAGTCCAGACTCATTGGCCCAGTGGGATTTGCAGTGTTTTCTGTTTTCCATTTTTGGTTTTAATAGCAAAGTGATTGGGTGTGGAAATTAGACCACAAAGCACACGGGTGGGAAGGTGGTTAGAAAATTGAGGTGGTTGATAGAAAGGAGTCATCTGAAGAGCCTCCCAGAAAAACAAAGGAGAATGTGATGAAAGGAGGCTCCATTCTGAGGACAAGCAGGTACTAAACAAAGGTCACACGACCAGAGTGGAAGGCCAGGGCACTGGGTGGGAGGCTGAGCTTTTTTCCTACCGTAAGGACTCTCTGAGTCTTTCTAGAAATAGAGAAGAAGGAAGAGGAAGACAGACCTAAGATAAAAGGCAGCTTGGAGGCAGAGGTGGAAGGGGCTGAACTGCAAGGCTTGGGCGAAGGCAGCAGCCTCAGAGAGAGAGAATCTCATTTCTTTCGATGGCTGCTCCCGCCGCATGCCGGCTTCTCTTGTCCCTCCTAAAATGCCTGCCTGCCCCTGCCCGTTCCCCATGACTTTCGGACATGCTTCTCCAGGGAAAATAGCCTTGGGTAAAAATAGAACGGGAGTTTTCAAAAGGAGGGAGTGGAGCTGCTAAAGAAATTTATTTTTTGTGTCCTTTAGCCAACCCTTCCAGACTAGGCTTCAAAGGCTAAGATGGTGAGGTTTACTATTTTGTCCTGTGTCAAGCACTGCACGTAGGAAGTATCCCGTAACTACAGGCTCTTGGCGCTCTGACCTTGGCCAGCTCTTGCAAGGCTGAGTGTTCGCCGGCTGCTTCATTCCACTGCACTGTGATTCAACCCCATTACCCACAAGTTAGGAGATGGGATCAGATGGGAGATAGGCTAAAGGGTCGGGCAAGACACAGAATTTTCTAATTCTGAAATCTAACAACTCTCGGGCACAAAGACTGTCTGTTGGGATTGCCTACTATTAATATTTAGGAGAGAGGAGCAGTATTATTGAGGGGCCAGTGTGTGAGCACAGCCACACCCATGCACACACGTGTATGTTTCACAANGCCTGTAAGGCTGTTGCTGGTATCCCATTTTACAGAGAGGAACGCTGAGGCCAAGAGTAAAGGTACTGGCCTTGGGCTCACGCCTCACACATGGCCAATGTTGGGGCCCCTGGAGAAGGAAACTAGGGCTCCCCACCTCAACCGGGGGCTGGTGCTGTCTCTGGGGACTGCCCCAGGCCAGATGGTGGAGTCACTGGGTTTTGCATCCCTGACTCTGCCCAGCAACCCTTTCCACCTCCCCTCTCTCTGGCTTTGCCCTCGCTTGCCCACTGCTGTTGGCAGAGGGAACGAGACCTGGTGAATTAGATTCAGGACAGAACAGAACTGAACATGTAACAGTGGCTGCTAATGGTGGCATTTCAGACACAGGGAGATCCTCTGGGGAGAGGCTTACCTCAAGTCATACCTTTTAGGCAACACTCCTAGGAGAGTGAGGGGCCTCTGGAGGGCCCTGGGGGTTGGGGGAGAAGCTGCCTTTGAGAACATGTCCAAGGCTCCTTCTCAAGAGATTTCTGGCTCCTCTCTGCTCCAGGCAGGGCTGTGTCGGGTGTTGCCAGCGCCACCTGCCACTCTCCAGCCTGCCTGCCTGCCCTGACCTGTCTTAGGAATGGGGAGACGGAAATGGCCCCTGGTCTTTGTTCTCTCTGCTTTTGATGGGTCTTCTGTCCTCCTGAGCCTAGGGAGCGAGGCCCCCAGTGCCCCTTCCTCCCTCCAGGCAGACGGAGCCCTGCCCTGGCCTCTAGGCTCCCTGCCTCCAGAGCGGGCAGCCCCACTGGGCCCCCAGGCCCTGTCACCAGCGCCTGTATGCAGGTCAAGAAACAAGAGTTAGAACCAGACATGGAACATCAGACTGGTTCCAAACTGGGAAAGGAGTACGTCAAGGCCATATGTTGTCACGCTGCTTATTTAACTTATATGCAGAGTACATCATGCAAAATGCCAGGCTGGATCAAGCACAAGCTGAAATCAAAATTGCCAGGAGAAATATCAATAACCTCAGATATGCAGATGACACCACCCTATGGCAGAAAGTGAAGAGGAACTGAAGAGCCTCTTGATGAAAGTGAAAGAGGAGAGTGAAAAAGTTCGCTTAAAACTCAACATTCAGAAAACTAAGATCTTGGCATCCGGTCNAAAAAGGCAGACTTGAAGAATTAGAACTTTAAAATGAAAAATATAGGCAGTGGAATTCAAAACTCGATGTTAATTAAACATCAGATCATACATAGTGAAAGAGAGAATCAGTGAAGCAGAACTTGTATCTTAGGAAATTACCTTATGGTAGGTAGTTTCATAGTAGGTAAAACAGTTTCCTAACTATCTTAGGGAACTAGAAGTTAACGTAAAGAGAGGAGGAGACAGAAAATATTTTCCTAAGTTTTCACCATTTGACTTTCTGACAAGCCATGGTGTGGAACTTCAGAGAAGAGACATCAGCCCATAATGCACCAGTTCAGACACGCAAACTGCTAGCCAAATTTATTTCCAGTAAGGAACCAGCAGGCAAGAGCTAGGTTAGACCAGATATGAATGACAATGGCAAAGCTACAACTCTCTAAATAAGAAAAAGCCAATGTGAGGCTTTAATCAGAAGCATTTGTGTGGTTACCATCTTTTCAAATGCAAAAGGGTATGGCATGACTTCAGTATTAATTCTTATCCACTATACTATTTTCAACAAGTCGTTTTGTTGCAAATTGTCCAAGGTTTCCTATCTTGAAAAGTGAATTATAGCATAACCTGAATAAACCAAAATATCCAGTCCTAATGACAGTTTTGGAAAATGGTGAATAATAAGAGGAGGAAAAGTTTCAGGCCATGATTCTAAGACTCACCAAGACTTGTTTCTTTACCACCTCAAATAACATTTGGAATAAACATCTATTTTTGTAGATAAATGCATAGAGAATAAGATCACTTAACCACCTAGCCTGGAATTTAATTTATGAGATACAAATTTTATATTTCTCTCAAGTGAGAAACCAATTGTCCTAGCAACATCTTAAAAATAATCCTTCCCTTTCTTATGGACGTATTATGAGTATGTATTCAACCCTTAAACATAATAGCATTCATTTTAGAAAACCTATATGATTCTGTTTTTGTGCTTACTCTGCATTATTTTAATGTCTATAACTGTTATATATGTTTTTCTATAGTTTTCTCCCTTTTTCTCCCCCCATTCTTTATTTTATTTTTAGTTGGAGGACAATTGCTTTACAATGTTGTATTAGTTTCTGCCATACATCAACATGAATCAGCTATAGGTATATCTATTAAAATCTTTGTTTTAAATAAGCGTGGACATTTTAATCAAGTTTTTTTTTTTTTAAATATCCTACTTGAATTTAAAAAATAATGTTTTATTCTGATTATAAAGCGATGTAGAGTCTTGGAAAATAAAGAAGGAAGAAGAAAATAGAAACCACCTTGAATAGGAATTATATAAGACATTAAATAATTTGCAATATTTGACCTTTCATCCATCACTTGCAAAAACCAAAAGACTGATTTAAGTACACATTCCTTAGGGAATTTTCCTACCTTGCACTGTTCTACTTTATTTCCAGCTTCATCCATCTCTTCTTTTAGGGTATCTATTTTTGATGGAAGCCCCTGAAAGTTGGTTCCTGAAGATTTGTGAGCCTGGTTCCACCTACAAAAACACAGGGGTAGGTATTATCTGAGAAGCCACTGTATATATGCAATCTTACGGAGTTGAGGATCTAGCAGAGACCTCTTGGAAAGATTCCTTTCCCCAAACGGATTCTACCTGGGACAGCTGTCAGTACCTAGGATGCCAGCTTCTCTGGAGCTTATCCTCTAAGAAAGGAAACTGGTGGAAGTGACACAGGCTTCCCGTTGGGACTGGACCCTCGTAGTGCTGGGAGGAGCTGTCCACTCCAAGCAGAACTGACACATCTTGTCTCTCGCGAGCCCCACTGCTGGAAATCAGTCCATGGAACTTCTTCCTCTAGCGTCCAATCTTGGGGTCGTCGCCATGAAATACCCCCTTGTTCTCTTTCTTTGATCTGGAACATTCCCTGTGCCCCTGGTGGTCAGCTGCTGCTCTTCAGGGCCCTTTATAACACTGCCAACAACTGTCCTGACCTGTGACTACTTTTAGCAAATGAAAGCCAGAACTTCAGTCATGGAACTAGTAATCGATAGCAGTGAAAGCACTTTAAGAATTAAAATCACTTATAAGGATTAATATTCCAAAGACAACAGCTACAGCAAATCTGAAACATAATGTGGAATGTTTACATTCCTTTCACAGTAAGTCAAAAGGACTCCCTTCCTCCAAATTATATAGCAATAGTCATGGTGGTGGGGGGCCGATGCATGGGGATTAACAATCTAAAACAACTTCTCTTCAGTTTTCAAGTGTGTTTTGACTTCTTTTTAAAATATGGACATACCTGCTATTGTGGAAGGTTCTAGCACTTCAAAATTAAACATGGATGTTATAAGGATGCAGATGAGAACCCAGGTTAGCAACTTATCAAGCTTCCCAGATGACTGCATTGCCCTCGAAAGGCTCTGCCCCACTCTTTCATGCTCCTGATATGCTGCACTCCTCCACAACGAGGCTTCAGTAAATCTGCTGAAGCAAAGCTGCCGATGGAAAAAGCACTGACTTTGAAGTCTGATAGGCTCAAGTCTAAAGCTCGGCTCTGCCTTCATGAGCTGTGTGACCTTGGGCAATGGTCTAACCTCTCTGTGCCTCAGGTTGTCTCATCTGCAAAACTAAGAAAACAAATACAGTTTGCATGCCAGAAATGTCCTAAGCAACAAAGGAGAGAACAAACATATGTGTATATGTGTGTGCATGTGATGGAGTCCCACTTGATGTTAGCTGTTACCATTTTCCTCCAGGGAAAAACAATAGGAATAAGTAAAACTAACAAGGAAATAATCATCTATTTCAGTTTCTCATCATTAAATGAACGGGGCCACAAACGCAGGACGAAGAATCAGTGTTGAAATCTCCTACAGGATACGTGTGTTGCGGATGTAAATTTCAGGCAGGTTGCATCTATAATATTGCTCAACCAACTCCAGCAAGAGTGACTCACAGTTTTGTTTAATTAACCATAAAAACATTCTTCCTTTTTTTCAGCAAAAATCTACCTCTGGGCAGGCTGCACTCCCCGATCCTGGTTCTGGCCACAAGATTCTAATCACACGTACACAGATGGCAAGATGATGATGGGCTTTGCGTTCACAATCCTAACTCCACTGTTTATTGTGTCTCAGGGCCAAAGCGAGTCATGGACACGCCACGTGCAGCTCCCTCCTGTCTCTGCAATCCAAGTCTCCTCGCAAAGTAGGAGACATCACATAACCTCCTAACCCCCGTCCCCCAACAACCCTCACGGAAGGGTCTCTGCATTTAGTATCTGATAGAGTCTGATTCACAGTAAGGATCTACTTCATGTCTGTTGAAAACACGAACAGGCAAACTGATGGGGATTGGTGCGAGAATCGAAGAACTGACATATCACGTATGTGTAACTGGCATGGGGCAAGTACCCGGTAGGTGGTGGCAATTGCCATTTTCACCACGTGTTAATTCCTAGATGTCTCTTTTATCACCTCAACACTTGTTACATCAGGATGTGTCTTACCAATTGATGTGTACAGTTAATACAGTGGTGTTTCTATTTCATTTCCCTCTTGAAGTTGGGTATTAAATCAGTGGTGCATCTGACCCTCCATGGCATCTTAGAAACAAGGAAACACAGCCCTGTTACAGACTCTCTCAATCTGCGGTAAAAGCATCTGACACAGAGAAAGTCAGTAAATGGTGGCTGTGTCTCCATTTACTTGCCAAACAGAAATAACCACATCTAGTTCACAATGATGACTATTAACAAAGCAGGGCTCAGCAAAGCCACCTGTTTTGCAAATAAAGTTTTATTCAAACACAGCCTTGCTCATGCATTTACACATTGCCCAGGGCTACTTTTACGCTACAACAGCAGAGCTGAGTAGCTGGAACAGGGAGCATCTGGGTGGCAAAGCTGAAAATATTTATTATCTGGCCCTTTACAGAAAAAGCTTGTCAATCCCTGTATAAGGTATAAGAAAGGATCAGGCCTACAAGGGCCATCTCCCTTATCCCCATGCTTCTCATATGAATCATCGATACAAATGCCCTCACGGATGGAGCTGAGGCTGGAGCCCGGAGCGCTAACAGACAGGTCACTTGACATTAGCCCTCTGGGATGGGTACTTGGTTTTACTTAGTTCCTCCGTGTTGAGCACAGCATTTCTTTCTTTCTATTTTTGAGTTAATTATATTGTATTTTGAATTACTTTCCCAGCTTTTCTGAATGTATCATGTGATGTTTTCTCTGAAAACATTTGCATATACAATAGATTACAAGGTTTGCAGTGATGAATTAAAGATAAAAGTGTTTTTTAATCTATTTGCAGACACAGCTTCAGATAGAGTTCTTCCTGTTTCTGGTTGTCGGCAGAACGTAAGCAGTTTCTTACATGTTTTTAAAATTTACAGTCAGGCTCTTTCCCTTTATCTGGAAGGAAACTGAGTTCCCCTTTCTGCAGGGCTTTCATCTTGTGGAAAAGAGACCAAAGGAAAGTGCAGATGAGAAGAAGGTCAGAGAGGAAGAGAGGTTCGATAAAATGTGACAATTAAAAAATGAAACTAACTATGCTCTGGGAAGGAAGGACCATTTATACTCCCCTCCTTGAGTCCTGTCTGTTCTCCACAAGCCACGTGCAACGTGAAGGAATGCCTGTTATAGGATGGAGTGGAGCACAGAATCCCTTGACTGTGAAAAATAATCAAAAGCACACGAGTGTATCTCGACACAGTGGGACCCTTTGCGGTTGCTAAGATCACAGATCTATTTATTCCTACACTCCACTACTCCAAGAGCAAGGCTCCTAGTTTTTCTTAGAACTGTCTCTTCCCTGAATAGACTTAGGTTTTTTTTCTTTTTCCTGTCTCCTTTCACTGTTGGTTGATTAACAGCAGGGTGCTCTAACACTATCCCGCTGGGAGAATGGGGCCGGAAAGCAGGTGTAAGTGGGTTGTGACTTGGTGAGTCAGGTGTATGAGTCTGCGGCAACTTTTGCTTTGTCCACTCAGTGGTCTTTATCTGTGTTGAGGAGGGGAATGGTTTGCTGGGGATGTCATGGAAGACCGCATTATGGGTTATTTTTCGGCTTTATCTTACCTGGCTCTGACCGAGTCCCAGTCTAATACCAGTTTGGCGAGCTGCTTCCTCTGCTTCTGGATGTTGGGAATCTCAACCTGCAAAGAAGAACACACCAACACACCACGTGGGACGAGCTCCAGGGTTTTCAGTTTAACATTTGAAAGTGAAATCTTTATTTACAAATGTTTTTTCTTTTTAGGCAAAGGATTTTGTACCCTCCACTTACTCTAAAAAGAAGCATATCCAAAAAGAAGCATAAATGTCAAAAGCGCTGATTGTTAAAATTTCAGATACAAGCAAACCTTCCCTGCCCAGCCCCCACTGAAGTCCCCACCTCTGCGATGCCGTACAGAGGGTCCACAATCTCTTTCTCGACAAAGACTTCATGCTGAGAGAGTTCCAGAGCCAGCTGATTCTCAGCATCTCCACACGTCTCCAGCATCTTCCTTTAAAAAACAAGATGCCCCAGCAACACATGTATATCCATTAAATCCGGCCCCCAAAGCCCACACTGAGCCAGCTCCACACTCCCCACGATGGGAACACTTTAGGGCGCTACACGATAGAGCCTTAAAAATGCTATAAATTTACTGGGGCGTCAATCCACAGACTTGTTCTTTAAAATGAACAAGACTATATCAGGTACACTGTGTGTATGCAGGGGTGGGATGTGTGTAAACAGTGAGGTGACAACTCACTGAAAGGTTAGGTCCTCGGATCAGGGGACAACCAAGCATTCTCAAAAGCAGTCTGAAAATCGTTTAAAACGTACATCAAGTTCATTATTCTATTTTGTTTTTTGTCTGCTAGAAAATAATGGTGAAGTTCATTACACTGTATCTGTTTTCTGTCTTCACAGCCTAGGCAGTGCCCTTCAAAGAACCACAGAGAACTACGGGGCGCAGAGCATGGCAGACCCTGGAAATGGGCTGAAAAGTCCAAAGGTCATACCCAGCTGGGACAGGAGGGCCCGTGTAACAGCAGGAGAGAGAGCTGACAGGCTCAGCAGAATAAACACTGACCTATCAATTACTTCATTATCGGCCCTCTATAGCATCGATCCTTGCTTCTATTAAAAGAAAGATTCTCTAGCATCCCAGGGGCCTCCCCTGGCGCCTGAGCCGATCCCCTGGCAGATGGGCCATGCCATCACGCTCACGGTCCCTCTGGTCACACAGGAGGCCACCCCCCAGCCACCTACTTCCACCAACCCACAGGGCGCTCGGCTCTCTTTCTGATAGCAGTCAATTCTTACCCCAGAAGAGAGTCTTCTAGCTGAGTTGATGCTTCCTGCATATTCTGAGCGAGAGCTGTCAGAGGGAGTTTTTTCTGGAAGGCAGAAGACAATGGGGTTTTATTTTTTTTTCTTACAGTTGATACCCATTCTTAATTACCTGAGTCAGATCATCAGCCATTGGTTTCTTCTCCAGGTACACTGTACAGGTAAGAGATAGCTGTTTAGGTTTAGATTCTGGTCTCAAAGGTATCAATCGTCTGACTTAACCTCTGTGTTCATTTCCTCATGCCTGGAAATTAGGGCTAACAGTACAAGGGTGCTAGGGCTGTCTGTTGACTAAAGGAGAAATAGCAAGGTCAAGCAACGCCCCACATGGTAAGTACTTAGTAGATGTAAGCTGCAATTATTACTGTTGTTGTTGCTATTACCATAATTACTGATTAATCAAGAGCATACTATGTCTCATGCACTAGGGACATGGGACATAAGACAGAGATCATGCCCTCTGATTATCATGGCAAATAAATGTCATGAATTGCTCAAATTTCAAAACCTGCTAGAATACTCATTCTTAAACTGGCTCTTACATTGGCTGTAATCATAAAGATTTTGCTTCAGTTAAACATTTGAAAATACCAAGCTGAATATCCAAAAAAGATTTTTAAGCATAAAACCATTCCTGTTCCTATCAGAGATTGGTTTTTCAGCTGGAAATGACCAGAAGGGTCATCTGATTAATGTTCGCATAGTGTGGCTGGGAAATGGGAAGCCCAGGGCGCTTACGTGGCCTGACCAGGCACCCTGGTGAGGGCATGGAGCCAGACCTTGGTGCTGATGGCCCAAGCCCCGGTTCAGAGTCTGTCCACACCTGGCTGGTGGTTTATCTCAGAATATGGGCAGAAGATGCCAGGACAGCTGCACGTATGGTGTTGGTCATAACACCATAACCTGCTAATAAAAAATGCTTTCAATGCTGCAGTAGCTCATGTCATTTTGCCTTCCAAGTAGGAACAGCACTCAGGTTTAAAACCCAGGGTTCACCTTGCCGTGGCATAGCTCTGCCTCGACCTCACGCACAGCACCTGCCTTTCCTGCTTTCAAAGGGGTCCACTCAATATACTTATAGAATTTCTCTGGAAGGCTATACAAGAAACTCCTACCTCTGGTGGTCCTGGAGATGGGGACTAGGTGCCCAGGGGACAGAGCTGGGAGAGACATCATGTTACGTTCACTTGAATATTATGGATTTTGACCATGTAAATGGATAGCCCATTCAAAATGGTACATTTAAATTTAACAATAAATAAAAATGGGGACGTCCCTGGCCGTCCAGTGCACTTCCATGCAGGGGTCATGGGTTCGATCCCTGGTCAGGGAACTAAGTTCCACATGCGGCATGGTGCAGCAAAGATAAAATAAAATAACATAAAAAATAAAATTAAATAACAAATATATGTATCTACCTCCCTTCCCCATCGGGTTATTTTCAAATAAACGAACAACAGGCTTTATCTGCTCCACAAGGAGATGCTTCTGGCTTCCACCTTTCTAGACTAGGAAGCTATAAGAAAACGGGCAGTACACTTGATCACAATAGAGGATAATTCATACCTTTTAGTGATGCTGCCTTTCTAAGGGAACTTAATGTATGCTCAATGCAATAAGGAAGAGAAATATACTTTGTGCAACTCTAGATGGAGGTCTATGGGGAAGCAAATCATAGAGAGAAGAGTTTACTTTGACAAGCATCATTCAAGTGCCAGCTGTAACTCAGCTGTGGCTTCCATGCCCTGACTCCCAAGCACAACAATCCCGTTTCCTAACGTCCAGATTACAGACATTCTGCTCATCTGACGTTTGAGCTGGTTAATGAAGATGCTGTCTACTCACATCAGACGCCTCCACAGAGACGGCTGAGGGCATCCTAATTTACAAAAGGCACGCCAGTTGCACAAAAATAATTTCAGATCTAACGTGTATGACCCACAATATAAGCTGAGAAGTTTGGGTTGAGAAGGCCACCTGCTACATCTCTCTTCCCTCCAATTCTTGCCTCTCTCCAAGCGTGTAAGCTTTCGATGGGGACTGGGGGAGGCTCCTCTGGTATTTCCTCCAGCCTGAGAGACTGCTATGATTTTCTCAACATGATTGACATCTGATGGCCACCTATCACCTGTCATTTCCATGGTGACTCCTCTTTCCACATGCAGACTGTAGACATTCTCAGAGCTTGTCGGGCACTTTGATTTGAGGTTGAAAACAAAGGCTAAGGCATTAGGTTTCAGAAATGAGGGTGATAGGTGATACACCTTTGCCCCTGCTGCCTGAAGAGAGCCATCACCTGACACTCTTTCTCCTTTACAGCTAGCCCACTGCCTCCTCCAGGAAGCCTCCCTTAACTACCCCTCTCCTCCTCTGGTGTCCATCCTTGGTCCTGGGCTGTGTCTCAAAGTAGACAAAAGGAACAAGAAGACAGCTCTGTGTGAAGGGCAATGATTTATAGTATGAATGGGAGGAAGCAGGAAATAGTGAGACTGATAAGGAAAATTTGATCAGATTATGACGGGCTCAAGTCATCTTCCCAGGTGGCTCAGTGGTAAAGAATCTTCCTGCAATACAGGAGATGCAGGTTTAATCCCTAGGTCAGGAAGATCCCCTAGAGAAGGAAACGGCAACGCACTCCAGTATTCTTGTTTGGAGAATCCCAAGGGCAGAGAAGCCTGGTGGGCTACACTTCATAGGGTCTCAGAGAGTTGGACACAACTGAGTGACTGAACACACACAAGTCCTCTAAAGAGCTTGGACTTTAGGATATTTTGTATAGCACAGAGAAAATGGCCAATATTTATAACAATTTTAAATGGAGTGTAACCTATAAAATATTAAATCATGCAAAAGGGTAACAGGATCAACTTTTCTGTTGTTTGTGTTTGCTTTTTGGCCTCTCTGCATGGAATGTGGGCTCTTAGTTTCCTGACCAGGGATCGAACCTGTGCCCCCCGCATTGGAAGTGCAGAATCTTAACCCCTGGACCGCCAGGGAAGTCCAGGATCAATTTGTACTTGAGGAAACCAACTCTGGTGTGAATCACACTGAAGAAAGGCTAGGAAAAGAAGGAACTTAAAGGCAGACAATGTAGCTCAAGAAGTGACTGAACAGTCCATATGAGGGGTAATTCGGTCTTGCATTTAGGCGAAGGTGGTAAAGATGCAGTAGAGGTGAGGAACTCAAGACAGAGTCACAGACAGAATCACAGGACTTGCAAATCAAGCAGCTATGGGAGGGAGAGGATACGATAAGCAGGAAAATAAGATAACCTGGGCCGCATAACAGGGGCCGTGGAATCCACAAGTCAACACAGAAGGAAGAACAGATTATGCATGCTAAAATGACAACCAGGGGAGGCAGTATTTTGCTGATTGAAAATGCTTTACAAGTGCAAACAAAGTCCTACTTGTAGAGCACAGGGAACTCTGCTCAATGTTACACAGCAGCCTGGATGGGAGGTGAGTCTGGAGGAGAATGGATACATGTATATGTATGGCCAAGCCCCTTCGCGGTCCACCTGAATCTATCACAACATTGTTAATCAGCTATACTCCAATACAAAATCAAAAGTTTAATTAAAAAAAAAAANGAATATATACTATTATGTAAGAAACGAATCACCAGTCTATGTTTGATACAGAATGCAGGACGCTTGGGGCGGGTGTACGGGGATGATCTAGAGAGACGTTGTGGGGTGGGAGGTGGGAGGGGGACTCGGGATTGGGAGCTTGTGTACACCTGTGGTGGATTCGTATCGATGTATGGCAAACCCAATAGAGTATTGTAAAGTTAAATTTAAAAATAAATAAATTTATTTAAAAAAAATAATATATTTCATCATTTTGTTTATTTGGAATGAATTGTATTGTATACCTCAGCAGAAGTGCACAGCTTAAGCATCATGCAAATTTAGCCTTCTCTGAGTGAAATTCTACTTAGATTTAAGGTGTTATAATTAAGGAAAAGTTTAAAAATACACAAAACTTTGTAAAACCTATTACAGTTTTTCTCCTAAATTTCAAATTTTGGAATGTGGCTCACACAAAAAAAATTGAAATAATAGATTATAAACTAATAGTGTCTGCTTCTGTAGTGTGACTAGTTCAGTATATCACTTGCACAATATTTCATGTTATCCTGATGATGCCATGTGGATTTTGTATACCTTGACAATTATATTTGTGATGGTTGTGACAGCTTAGCTAATCTGGTTAGGATGTAGCAGTATTTTCAACCAAATATTCATCTTCTTATCTGTTGTGTCATTTTTAGTAAGAGGATTCTATTATCCCCTTCTCTTTGACACTGTTGACTACATGATTTATTTTGACCAGGAAAATTATAAGCCCAAGAAATGGGCATGGTGTCTTTTCTGAGCAGAAGCTGAGTTACCTCATGGTTTATCAGGTTTACTTTTCTTTTATAACAAGACTAATGATGCCCTGGATAAGGGCTTCTACACAATTGTGAATTTTGAGAAGATGGCATGAAACAGCGATGTAGTTGAAAACTTGAGATTTCTCCTTCCTACTAGCTGTGTGAACTTTAACTCATTAGTTAACTTCTAAACATGAGTGATGATACTTTCTCATGTCATTTTTATGGATAATTAAATGAATATGAAAAAATGGCCTTAACATCTAGAAATATGTGTATAAGCAATAAATGCTAGAAATCTCCTTAATTTTGAATTTCAGTTGGAATAAAATCACTCTAGGTTTTCTTTTAGTATTAATATATGTTTCTAGTATTCATAAATCTATAGAAAAAATGCAAAGAAATGTCATTAGAAACTTTTAACAAATATCAATATTTATTGGGCTTCTCTGGTGGCTCGGACAGTAAAAAACCTGCCTGCAATGCAGGAAACCCAGGTTTAATCCCTGGGTCAGGAAGATCCCGTGGAGAAGGAAATGGCAGTATTTATTCAGTTCAGTTCAGTTCAGTCGCTCAGTCATGTCCAACTCTTTGTTACCCCATGATTGCAGCATGCCAGGCCTCCCTGTCCATCACCATCTCCCAGAGTTCACTCAAACTTATGTCCATCGAATCAGTGATGCCATCCAGCCATCTTGTCTTCTGTCGTCCCCTTCTCCTCCTGCCCCTAGTCCCTCCTAGCATCAGAGTCTTTTCCAA
>SJYV01014687.1:9005-22301 GCA_006410875.1 Neotragus pygmaeus
GTGTGTGTGTGTGTTTAAATTCACTGAATGCTACCAAGACTTGTGCAAGAGTTTGCAAAACGGTTGACGGCAATACCACGCATTCTGTTTGCAACAGCGATGCAGCATGCACCTGTCAGGCTTATCGCCAGTGCTATGCTGTGGGGATTCTACTTATTGCTGCAAACAGTGTTTACCCTAGTATACAGTGGCAAACATCCAACTATCTCATTTTGAATCTTGCCTAAACATTTATGCATCCTTTTATTTTTTCTATTTTATGACAAATGGAGCATGATATATATTTTTTCTTATGAGGTATACAGGTGGATTATATTGTTCATGAATTTCATTTCAAATTACTAACAGGGAGTTTGGTGTCTAACCTGATTGTGAACCACTGTTCTAAGCCCACTGTGATGATCCCTTTCTCTTTTACTAAGCACTCACCATTATTTGCAGCAAGGGGAGGCCAAGGCCAGGGAAAGCTATAAAGAAGTCTTCTGGTGGTCTTGGAGGAAAGTGTTTGCTTCCTGCTTATTCTAAAAGGGAAAAGAATGAGAGGAGGTCTTGTCAATCCTGACTCTTCCATTCTTGTGCCTTCAGTGAGAACATGACTGCACTGTTACAAAACAGGGCAACAAGCTTGGAGTAAAAGGGCAAATGCCACTAAACCGAGGGATCTCCTTGGAACTACTTTTGATATATTGGGGTGGAGGAGTTTACATGGTTTAAATGACTGCTACTCAGATTTGACAGAGCCTAAAGCAGTTGTACCTGGTGCATAACTGAATTGAGTATCTTGCCTCCGAACCTGGCTCTCACCCATGTTTTCAACCCCACTTACCCAGCTGCTCACGCCAGCAACCGTAGAGTTAGGTTTATCGCTATCCATCCCCGCACCTAAGCCGTCTTAAGTGCTGCGGATCTGACCTCATAACCGTGTGAAGCCCATTTACATTTTTCATTGTCCTCTTTCAACGTCCTAAGCCAGTACGGCCATCACATTCTAGCTGCATTTTCTGTTACAGCCTTCTAATTGACCTCAATGGTCTCCCTCAACCCCTACCAATCAGTTTACCCATAATGGTCTTACCTTTTAAAAATATAAATTTAATCATATTAGTTCTCTCAGGAGAAGAAGCCTCCTCTTACTGCAGAACAAATTCCCCCGACCCTAGCCAGGTGCGTGCCATGAACCCTGCAGCCTACACATTAGCGGAGCTCTTCCCCCTGCTTGAAACCTGTCCTTCCCACTGGTCTCTACCCCCCACCACTCCACACATACACTCACTTTGCATCGCTGATTTATAGTCACTTTCAGGTAAAGTCAGTTTAAAATATCGCGTCCTTGTAAAAGCCTTTTCAAATCCATATATCCAGTCAATCAGGAGTTACTCATTGTCATGAAGACTGGGCAACGTGAAAGTAGTTCCTATGACAGGCTTATCATCGCAGGCCTGCTTCCCTGAAGAGCCCTCGTTCCAGACTAAGTGCCCAAACGATGCTGGTAGAATGACGGGACAATGAGCCGTTCGATCCCCTCATTTGGATTCTAGACACAGCAAACAATTTTCCTGGGATAAAATTTGGCTCTCTCCCTAGATCCTCAGGGAGGAAATAAACTAGCCATTTCAAACAGAGACCTCTCCTCCTAAATGCTGCACTTGCCCACATAAATCAATTAGAGGCTGGAAGGCTGCAGCCCACAGGGTTGCACAGAGGAGGGTGTGACTGAAGTGACTTAGCACGCATGCTCGCATTCTGATTTTACACATGGGTCTCGTGTAATTGTGATTAGTGTGAGATAGAAGTGCTCTTCAATGCTCACAAAAATCAGATTCACTACAGTGCTGAGAGACGGCATAGTTAGCCAAGTAAATCCAACTTGTAAGCCCCTACGGATGTGGCTTTCCCAAAGGTCTATTACCCCAAATTAAATTAAAATCTTAAATTCTTACTCTGATAAGGACAAAAATACCAAAATACAAATAACAAGCTTTCTGTATCCATCCTTCTAAGAAGGAATCTTCCACTGCTCTACTTGGCTCTAAAATCTCTTGTATTGATTTAGGAACTCAATGCAGAGAAAACTAGAAGACCTCTTGGGAGGCTAAAATGAGGTATACAGAGTGAATTACATGCCACAGAAAATGTAAAGTTAAGAGGCTCAAACTGGTATGTGAAAGGCCTGGAGCTAAAGCCGGAATTCNAACTCAATGCAGAGAAAACTAGAAGACCTCTTGGGAGGCTAAAATGAGGTATACAGAGTGAATTACATGCCACAGAAAATGTAAAGTTAAGAGGCTCAAACTGGTATGTGAAAGGCCTGGAGCTAAAGCCGGAATTCTGAAAAAGAGACTGAGGGGAAGTGAGATGGTGTGGGCCGTAGAGGTGTCTGGATGGATCTGACACTGAGAAAGAGGAGGAAGAGGATTTCCTAGGAAGTGTGCTTCACAACACGCAGTGTACAGTCCTACCCCACTGTGCATTAAAAATACTGAGTGAAAATTCTAAGAGCTGTCTGGAGTTAGTGTTTGTTATATTTTATTTTAAGGGAGCTCAAACCTTAGGGCAGGCATGTAGGATTACCAAGTTTGCCGAATACATTCAGTAAACTGCCTTCCACAAATGTGAAAATCCTAACAGTCTTCAGCTAGGATGGCATTCCCCAAGCTGAATCAACGGAAAAATCATTATCATATATTGAATAAAATTATACTCCTTAACACAGCTTCTAATAATTTCTTTGGGAAACCACAAGGAAATGTCTTTTAAAGAGTCAAGTGAAATTAAAAAGATTAGAGAAGAAATAAATGAAACAGAATGGTAAGAGAAAAGACTAATGAAACTAAGAACTGTATTTTTAAGATAAACAGCAGACCTTTAGCTAAACCTACCAAGAAAAAAAAAAGGAAAATGCAAAGAAACAACTAGAAATGAAAGAGGAGACAGTGCAACTGATATCACNAAATGAAACAGAATGGTAAGAGAAAAGACTAATGAAACTAAGAACTGTATTTTTAAGATAAACAGCAGACCTTTAGCTAAACCTACCAAGAAAAAAAAAAGGAAAATGCAAAGAAACAACTAGAAATGAAAGAGGAGACAGTGCAACTGATATCACACAGAAAACAAAGATCATGGCATCTGGTCCCATCACTCCATGGGAATAGATGGAGAAACCGTGGAAACAATGTCAGACTTTATTTTTTTGGGCTCCAAAATCACTGCAGATGGTGATTGCAGCCATGAAANTTTGCGACCCCATGGACTGTAGCACGCCAGGCCTCCCTGTCCATCACCAACTCCTGGAGTTTACTCAAACTTTAATACTTTGGGTTAAATAAAATGTGTTATTAAATTAATTCATCTAAATCCAAATAAAATTAATTTTCACGCAACCCCTAGAAATTTATAAGTGACACAGTTGACTCACACAACATTTCCGTTGGCCAGTGGTGGCGTGGAGGAAGTCAGGCGAACCAGGGAGCCACAGTGCACAGCTGGAAGTGGTGACGGGGGCAGAAGTTGGGTAGCAGGGCGCCGCCAGCCCTGACGGCCAGGAAAGCCCGCCGAAGGCGCACCGTGTCAACCGCATCTGAAGAGCCGGCGGGAGCTTTCCAGGGGTCGAGTGGAAGGGAGAGGAGGGCTTCCCATCACGGGTCTAGAGGCCGAGGTGACTGGTGGAGCTGAACTGTGGAGAGTGCTGGCCTTTGCGGGCATAGTCCAAAAGTCCAGGTTTTATTGTTCGAAGCCTTTATGGGTCTGGCTGGAGAACAGTGAGATCCACGTGCCCTGGCCTCTGCGTAAGTGAGCCAGGCCTCTGGCCAGGGACCGTGGTGACCAATTTATAGGATGCCCGCAAGTGAAATGGGCTTTCCTGGTGGCTCGGCTGGTAAAGACTGCCTGCAGTGCGAGAAACCTGGGTTCAATCCCTGGGTGGGGAAGATCCCCTGGAGAAGGGAAAGGCTACCCACTCCAGTATTCTGGCCTGGAGAATTCCCTGGACTGTACAGTCCATGGGGTCACAAAGAGTCAGACACAGCTGAGTGACGTTCACTTCACTGTCACGGGTGNAAGATCCCCTGGAGAAGGGAAAGGCTACCCACTCCAGTATTCTGGCCTGGAGAATTCCCTGGACTGTACAGTCCATGGGGTCACAAAGAGTCAGACACAGCTGAGTGACGTTCACTTCACTGTCACGGGTGAGATGCTGAGGCAGGAAGGGGCGGGACTCTGGTCTCTGGTAGCTGGTATCCTGATGGCCCACCCCACTCAGCCGCTTCTAGCACCGCAGAGTGCCCAGTGAGGATACAGGTTTTAAGCTTATGGTTCCTGCTCAGCTGTGACCTGTTTTCTCTTCCTCTTAGGTACAGCAAAGGAGATACCGAGAAGTTGAAGATATACCAGTCCCTGCACGGGAATGACTGGAAGAAGATTGGCGAGATGGTGTCTCGAAGCAGCCTTTCCGTGGCCCTGAAGTTCTCCCAGATCAGCGGTCGTAAGTCGTGGTCCCTGGTGCCCACCCGGGCGAACAACCCAGCCCAGAATGACCCAGGGCCTGGGCAGCACTGCCCACCTGTCTGCTGGGAGAGCCATCACTTTTTAGCCATTCCCTAACTGATTCACTTCTTCGTGGGTCTGGTTGAAACCACACAACCCTTACTCACCAGACTGATTTCTGTGCCGCACTGAACTCAGTTCAGTGGCTTCCAGCCTGACTGTGACTGCCAGATAAACCAAGACCTGAGGAAGCCGGCGGACAGGAGAGCCTGGGCCGCCGAGGTCCGTTCCCCATGGTGGCCCGGGAGGCCGTTGCAGGGAGGGCCTGTCAGGTGTGGGTGCTTCCCACAACCAGGGTCGGCCGTCTCTGGTCTCTTTTCCTTTCTCGTGTCTCTCATTAAAAGCTGCCTTGGTTGTACCCTCCACATTAAAAAAAGTCCCCAGTTAGCTTTAAGAGGCAGTCCTTAGCGGGTGTTGGCATCAGCCCAGAGGCTAAATCGGTGTTGGATTTCCAGTAAATATTTGAAGGTGGAGCTGAGCACGAGTGTGAGGTCACTCCAGCGTGATTCAGTTGCATCAATGCACAGAGTTTCATGGGGCGATGGCCAGTTTCCCGCCCCGCAGGCAGAACGGGGCAGTGGGTCCCAGCCAGGTGTCTGCATGTCTGTGTGCAGTAGAGCCCGAGGGGGTTGGAAACCAGGCCTTCTGTGCCACCAGCGCCAGCCACGCCTCAGCGTGGCCAATTCTGCCGGTTTCCGGGAAGTAGAGCAACCATCTGAATTTGCATGCACATGTGAAATCAAAATATCTTTGGGGAATTTTACCTTTTTTTCTTTGGGATCCTCTTGACTTTTAAATATCCATCCTAACTGTTATTGAAGAAATAGTAACTAACACTCTGAGGCCAAATCAAAGATAGGTGTAGCCTGCTGGTTTGTGGCCTCATCCTTAGCATGTGAGCAGCTAGACTAGAAGAGTGGACTGTGGATGCTTTGGCGCCTGCAGCGGTGATTGGCTGTCGAGGTTCTCAGATGCCTTCATAGTCATTTGCTGCGGTGGCCTCACTGCGCCATGAACTCCACTCCAGGAACTCTTGTGGGGAGTTACGCGTATAACGTGGAAGACCTTTGGTTGTTTTTTTTCCCACTAAATGTTTAGGGAATCACACTGCCTGCAGGAGAGATTACTCTTAGAAACAGAATGAACGGCTTTTTCAAAGTTAAAAACAAAAAATAGATTGCTTTAAGAAAGGGTTTTGGGGGTCTTTTTGGCCATTGGTTGTATGTGTGTGCACACATGTGCGTGTATACACACTCTTGGTTCTTAAAAAGAATCTGTGGGCACATTAGTAGTTTTGTCTTGATTTGCATGTAAACTGTTTGTGGAATTCAGATGTTGCCCGTTATCTTTTGGAATGAGGCTGATATATCTTTGTTTCTAAAGACTTTGTGTTTCCAGAGCAGTTTTGGGGTCACAGTTAAAGTGAGAGGACGATGCAGAGCTTTCCTGTGTGCCCNCAGAGAACCCCAGACTGCTTTCTCCTCCTTGGGGATCCCGGACTTCTTATCAACCTGCCTAGGAATTGACTCTCTCATTCCCCACTTTGCTTTTAGGAGAATTATGTTGCTGAGGGAAAGGGGCATCGTTTTCATTCCATTAACCACTTCCTGCTATTGAGGGGCATGTTGAGGCAACATAGTCTCCTAACCCTCATATGGAGCGTCTCTGATCCAGGGGCCCCAAGTAATAGTTGGAGGATGCTGTGGCACTTGTAGGAGCCTGGACAACATTTTGTAACTTAAAAGCTTTCAGACGGTCAGAAACAAACCCCATCTTACAGTTACAGATGTAAGGCAAAATAGCCATTAAACCAAGTTAAAACCTAATCAAAATTAAAAGTCACATTATGTCCACAGTGAAGGTACAATATGTTATACCAGTCCATCTTAGGATTGCTAGATGTCATCACAGAGTTGAAGACAGTCCTTTCCTTGAAGTGGAGAAACCCAGCATAGGAAGTCTTCAACTGATGAGGAGGTTGAAAAGCTGAAAGCTTGTCCTGAAGATTCCGAACAAGCCCCCAAGATGATAGCTTACAGTGAATGGTGTCGGATTTGTGATCTCCGAAGAAGATTTAACTTTGGGAACAGGAACCAGCCTTGATCATTCAAGAGCTTTTGTATTGCAGAGTTTTAATAAAGTGAAAAGAGGCAGAGAAGGCTTCTGACATAGACATCAGAAGGAGGGCGGAGAATGCCCCAATTGTTCAGTTTTTAGAGGCTACTATTCCACATAGTAAAATAATATAAAACATACAAAAAAGTAGGTAATGAAAAGTAAGTCTCCCCATCTCCTGGCCATCTGATAACCGTTCCTGAAAACAATCATTTATCAGATTCTTGAGTCTCCTTTCATAGATAGTCTAGGTGGGCCTTTACAGACATATATATATATCTATGTGCGTACAGTGTTAGTGTATAAATCCCCTTCTCAGAAATGATAGTATACTGTATATATTATTTTTTATCTTGCTTTTTTTAATTAAAAATTTTTTAAATTGCTTGTTTGCTTTTTGACTGTGCGGGATCTTCACTGCTGCTTGGGCCTTCTAGTTGCCGTGAGCAGGGGTGACTCTGCGTTGCGGTGTGTGGGCTTCCCACTGTGGGGGCTTCTCTTGTTGTGGAGCATGCGCTCCAGGAGCACTGTCTGCAGCAGTTGCAGCTTGTGGGCTTAGTTGCTCTCAACATGTGAAATCTTCCCAGACCAGGGATTGAACCTGTGTCCCCCTGCTTTGACAGGTGGATTCTTGTCCACTGTGCCACCAGAGAAGTCCCATCTTGCTTTCTTTTTAATTGTGATTTGGAAATCTTTCCACATCAAAACAAGAAAAATCTGCCTTTTTCCTTTCTAAGGGCTACATAGTATTTTTCACTGCTTGTTGTTCCATAATTGATTTAACTATTGTTGGACAACTAGGTCTTTTCACATCTCTTATTATTCTAATCAGCACTGTAACAAATATCCTTGTGCAATCATCATTTTCACCTGTGTGAGAATAAATCTTTAGGGAAAACATCCAAGAGTGATTATTTGCAAGGTCAAGGGGAATATTTTCTGCATATTTGCAGTTTGGACTTTGATAAATCTGGCAAATTACCTTCCTTAGGTCTCGTACTGATTTTCACTCCCACCAGCCGTGTGTGAGGGGGCCAGCTTCCCACCCTCCCCAATACATGTGTTATCAGATTTTCCGTATTTGCAGATCTGGTAAACAAATAATGGTGTCTCAGGTTTTTTTTCAATTCTCTTATGAATGATTTGAGGCATCTTTTCAAATATTTAAGGGTCACTTTTCACAAACTATTCATATCCTTTGCCTGCTTTTCCATTGGGTTGTTGGTCTTTTTCCTATTGAGTTTTGAATGTACTTTACCTATTAAGGAGATGTTTTGCTGAAAGTTTTGCTTTCAAGTTCAAAGGATTCGTTAACAAATGACTCATCATACACAATAAATTTCAGTATTTAAGAGTATTAATTGATTTAATTTCAATATACAGTCATTAAAAGGAGAGAAATAGAAAAAATAGGGAAAAGTAACAGCACATACATCACCAAACTGCGCTGCCCAACATCTAGAATTAAACAGCATGCTGGGAAGTCCCTCATTAACAGCAATCTGGAGTCCCATTGGGAAAAGGTCCCGGATGGTGCATCCACCTCACAAGTGAGACTTCAAATTGCAGTTTCAGGGGCTCCCGCTTATAAACTGATACCATCATCATTTTGCATGCACAAATTCAGCTCTTTTTTTACTTTCACCTTTTTACAATGCTGTTTGTTTTACCTTGTGAGTCGTAAGATTTCGTTAGACCCCAGGGGATTGGGCCAGACCCTCAGAGGTTCAAGAATTGCAAGACCCACTCCCTTTCTTATCTAAAGTAAGACAAGACGCGAGGTGACTCTTCTGACTCATGGCGTCTAGGCAGATCAGAAGCGGGTCGGAGGCCCGCTCTCCTAAAGCCTGCACAAGACTTCTTCCATTTTTCTTTCCTTAACAGGAAATTATCTATTTGTATTCAGTTCAGTTCAGTCACTCAGTCGTGTCCGACTCCTTGCGACCACATGAATCACAACACGCCAGGGCTCCCTATCCATCACCAACTCCGGGAGTTCATTCAAACTCATGACCATCGAGTCGGTGATGCCATCCAGCCATCTCATCCTCTGTTGTTNAAAAAAAAAAAACCTAGAAGAAATGGATAAATTCTAGGTGCATACAGCCTCACAAGTCTGAATTCTGAAGAAATAAAAAATCTAAACAAATCAACTACTAATAAAGACACTGAATCAAAAATCTCCCAACAAAGAATAGTCCATGATTAGATGACTTCACTGATGAGTTCTCCTAAAAACTTAAAGAATTAATTTCAATCCTGGGATATCCCTAGTGGTCCAGTGATTAAGAATCCACCTTGCAATGTAAGGGACGCAAGTTCAATCCCTGGCTAGGGAACTGAGATCCCATATGCTGCGTGGCAACTGAGCCCACATGCCTCAAGCCCACATGCCCACAGCCCTCATGCTCGGGAGACTGCAGGCCATGGCATAATGGTCCTGCATAACACAGTGGAGTCCCATGTGCTGCAACTAAGACCTGATGCCGTCAAATAAACAAATATTTTTTAAAAATACCAATTCTTATCAAATACTTCCAAAAATCAAGAGAGAAAGAAATGCTTCCAAACTCATTTTTTGAGACTAAAATTATCCTGATAACAAGGCAAGATGTGGACACTAGAGGGAAAATAAATGTATAGGTCAATATTCCTAATGAACATATTCTCTAACAAATACTATCAAATCAGATGCAACAATATGTTAGAAAGATCCTACACCATGAGTAAGGGATGCAAAGAATGTTTAACATCCACAAATCAACTAATGTGATATACTGAATTAACAAAATGAAGGACAGAAATCATACAATCATTTCAAACAATGTAAAAATGCATTTTACAAAATTGAACACCAATTTATGATAAACATTTTCAGCAGAATAACTGTAAAGACAGCATACCTCAATACCACCAAGGTCATGTTACAAGGCCACAGTTAACATCATTCTCAATGATGAGAAGTGGAAAACTTTTCTTACAAGATGAGGAACAAGACAATGATGCCTGCTTTTGCCACTTTCACTTTCACTGTCCTTTCCTTCCAATTTGGATGTCTTTTTTTTTTTTTCTCAACTAGAACTTCCAGTACTGCTGGGTCATTGTCTGCACATGACCTGATCTTAAACACAGAAAACATTAAAGACTCCATTAAAAATTTGTTAGAACAGATGATTTCAGTCAATTTCAGGGTACAAAATCAACAAAAATTAGTTGGGTTCTTGCACAACAATAAGTAACTATCAGAAAGAGAAATTACGGAAAGAGTCCCATTTATAAATGCATCAAAATGAATTAAACACTTAGGAATACATTTAACCAAGGAGGAGAAAGATACGAACACAGAAAATTATAAGACATTGATGAACACAATAGAAATTGACACAAATAAATGGAAAGATATTACATGTTTACGGATGAGAGGAGTTAATATTGTTAAGATGTTCACATGACCCAAAGTGATCTACAAAGTCAGGGCAATCCTTATCAAGATCCAATGTCATTTTCACGCTAATAGGAAAAGCAATCCTAAAATTTGTATGGAACCACAATCACCACCAACAAAACCCAGAGAGCCAAAGAAATCTTAAGAAGAAGGAATAAAATTGGAGGCATCACACTTGGTGATTTCAAACTATAATACAATGCCATAGTAATCAAAACACCGTGGTCCTGGCATAAAAACAAATATGGTTCAGTGGAACAAAATACAGATACAAGAACTAAGCTCATACCTATATAGTCAATTAATTTACTACAAAGGAGCCAAGGATCTTCAGTGGAGAAGGACTGTCTAATGTATGATGTTGGGAAAGCTGGACAGTCACATGGAAAAGAATAAAAACGATTTTCAACTGATACCACACACAAAAAGCACCTTAAAACACAAAAAGCACCTTAAAATGGTTTAGAAATGAACATAAGACACGAAATAGTAAAATTCATAAAGGAAGACATAGAAGTTAAGTTCCTTGACGTTGGTCTCGGCAACAATTTTTTTGGAATTGACACCATAAGCAAAGGCAACAAAAATGAAAATAAACAAGTGGAACTGTATCAAATTAAAAAGCTTCTGCACAGCAAAATAAACCTTTGACAAATGAAAAGACAACCAGTGTGATGGGAGTAAACATTTGTTAAATTATATATACAATAAGTCGTTAATATCCAAAACTGACAAGGAATTCATACAACTGAATAGTAAAAGACGATAACAAGCCAGTTTTTAAATGGGCATAGAGTCTAAACAGACATTTTTCCAAAGAAGACATAGCAGTGATCAGCAGACATATGACAAAGTGCTCAACATCACTAATCATATAGGAACTGCAGATCCAAACCACAATGAGATAGCATCTCATACCTGTTATGACATCCATTATCAAGAAGACAAGAGATAACAAATGCTGCAAAGAATGTGGAGAAAGTGAAAACTTTGTATATTGTTGCTGGGAACATTAACTAATATAGTCACTATACAAAACTGTATGGAGGTCTCTCAAAAAATTAAAAATAGAAGTGCCATGTGATCTAACAATCTCACCTCTGGGTATCTACCTAAAGGAAATGACATCATTATCTGGAAGAGATGTCCACATTCCCATGCTCACAGCAACATGAGTCCCAATCGGCAGGGCATGGAAATGAGTGTCTGCTGACAGGTAAATGAAGAAAGAAAATGCGAGAGGCAGGGAGGGAGACAGGGAGGGAGGGAGGGAGACAGACACAAACAAGTAGATACTCAACCTTAAAAATGAAGGCAACCCTGTCATTTGCAATAGCCGGATGAATCTGGAGGACATTATGCCAAGTGAAAACATGAGCCAGACAAAAAGAGAACGGTGTGCAGAATCATTAACAGGTGGAATATTAGCAGTGAGACGTGGAGACACGNGTAGATACTCAACCTTAAAAATGAAGGCAACCCTGTCATTTGCAATAGCCGGATGAATCTGGAGGACATTATGCCAAGTGAAAACATGAGCCAGACAAAAAGAGAACGGTGTGCAGAATCATTAACAGGTGGAATATTAGCAGTGAGACGTGGAGACACGTGACAGCAGCGGCTTCCAGGGACGGGGCGGGGGCTGCAGGGAAAGGCGGCGGAAGGGCGCACAAGTTCAGTTACAAGACGGATGGGACCTGAGGATCGCCTGCGTGGCTTGGTAGCACCGTTTTGTATAACTGGGATTTGCTAAGAAAGGAGAACTTGAGTATTCTGAGCAAAGAAAAGGGAAAAATGTCGCAATGGATATCTTAACTCAGTGGGGGAAATCCTTTCACAATGAATATGGACAATGCCTGAAATCACCACATCATGCACTTGAAACATCACACAATTTTGCCAATTACCCCTCAGTACAGCTTGAAAAAAAAAATCCTGATTAAATAAAGGGCCCTGTGAAAAAATATTTTAATGAGAATTGCCTCAAGCATGCAAACAGAGGCCTACACAAAGAGCACTTTTTCACGGTTAGCAATTGGCAATAACTCCAGACTCTCAAAAACTCTCCTAGAATATTTAATAACAAATACATGTTGTGTTTGAAAACTTCTTACATAAAGTAATTATTTTGTAATATAATAACTTTCAAAGAGGAACAAAGGTACTTTCTGACACCATCAAATATGGGTGAAAGTATTTATATTTCATTTTAGAAGATCTTATTGAAAGATTTACTCAGCCCCTGTTAACACCACTGGGAGAAGAACTCCGAGTTCTTTGACAAATTCTCACAAATCTTTTGAAGTGGTTGAAACTTTTTCCATAAGTGAGAAATTCAGTAAACGTTCAATCACATGTGCCTGCTAAGTCGTTTCGGTCATATCCAGCCTTTTGAGATCCTGTGGACTGTAGCCCACTGGTCTCCTCTGTTGATGGGATTCTCCAGGTAAGAATATTGGAGTGGGTTGCCGTGTCCTCCTCCAGGGGATCTTCCCGATCCCGGGGGTGGGACCCACATCTCTCGCTCACGTCTCCTGCATTGGCAGGTACCAACAGAACCACCTGGGGAGTCGGATCAGTCACATACCTTGTAACATTTCCCTATGCCGTGTGACCAAAGAATGAATCTTACTTCCTGAGTGACTCTCTTGACTAATTGCAAATTTGCATTTCTAAAAGTAGAAATTAGATGAAAGTTCAAGCTACTAGGAAATTACAAATATCATCCCAGCTGGAATCTATTTAAGTTGAGAGATAGATTTTAGGAAGCTGTAAGTTTATGTGCTTATCATTGGGAAAAACGTAAAAGAAGGGACGCCTTGGGAATACTTGCCTTGGTGGATGTCTACGAGAGATACAAAACGTAAGTAAACACAAGTCCTGTCCTATGGGGCATAAAGCCTAGATGGAACATGTACACGTATCATCAAGACTGTGTGTTAAATGACTCTCTGGAGTAGTGATGGCAGTAAAAACATTGGTATGAAGGCCCAGAATTTCTTCTTTATATTCAAGTATTTTCCTGCTTTGAAAGAGTTTGCACTGTTATATGACCCAGCAATCCCACTGCTGGGAGTACACACTGGGGAAACCAGAATTGAAAGAGACACGTGTACCCCGATGTTCATCGCAGCACTGTTTATAATAGTCAGGACATGGAAGCAACCTAGATGTCCATCAGCAGATGAATG
>SJYV01014688.1:0-53692 GCA_006410875.1 Neotragus pygmaeus
TGGAAGAAAAGCTATGACCAACCTAGACAGCATATTAAAAAGCGGAGACATTACTTTGCCAACAAAGGTATACCTAGTCAAAGCTATGGTTTTTCCAGTAGTCGTGTATGGATATGAGAGCTGGACTATAAAGAAAGCTGAGTGCCAAAGAATTGATGATTTTGAACTGTGGTGTTGGAGAAGACTCTTTTGAGAGTCTCTTGGACAGCAAGGAGATTGAACTGGTCTATCTGAAAGGAAATCATCCCTGAATATTCTTTGGAGACTAATACTGAGCTGAAACTCCAATACTTTGACAACCTGATGATAAGAAGTGACTCATTTGAAAAGATCCTGATGCTGGGAAAGATTGAAGGTGAGAGAAGGGAATGACAGAGGAAGAGATGGTTGGATGCATCACTGACTTAATGGACATGAGTTTGAGTAACTCCAGGAGTTGGTGACGGACAGGGAGGCCTGGTGTGCTGCAGTCCATGGGGTTGCAGAGTCAGATACAACTGAGTGACTGAACTGAAATTACTACATGCATGCAAATTATGTTTATTACTTTTAAAAAGTGGAAACTTAAATTATTGTAAAGCAAACCTTGATTTAAAGAAAATATGAAAAATGAAGGTAGAAATTTTGCAATTCACCCAACTATCTCCTTGCACTTACAGGTTGTGAATTTAAAAGCATGTCTATTCTATTCCATTAAAGTGAATATATACTGGTAGTCAATTGTTAAGTATGTCCAGCAGTATCCTTGATCAAAATATTACACACATACATTAGAGTAAGCAAATACCATGTAAGGGAGACAAGACAAAAAAACTTTATCTAACAAGGAATAGCAGGTCCTTTATCCATTCCAGATAATCTACTTCTGCTTCAGTGAAGACTCTAAAGCCTTTGCCTGTGTGGATCACAACCAACTGTGGAAAATTCTTAAAGAGATGAGAATAGCAGCCCACCTTAACTGTCTCCTGAGAAGCTTGTATACAGGTCAAGAAGCAATAGTTAGAACCTTACATGGAACAACTGACTTGTTCAAAATTGGGAAAGGAGTATGACAAGGCTGTATATTGTCACCCCGTTTATTTAACTTCAATGCAGAATACATCATGTGAAATGCCAGGCTAGATGACTCAAAAGCTGGAATCAAGACTGCCTGGAGAATATCAACAACCTCAGACATGCAGATGATAGCACCCAAATGGCAGAAAGTACAGAGGAAATAAAGGGCTTCTTGATGAAGGTGAAGGAAGAGAGTGAAAAAAATGGCTTAAAACTCAACATTCAAAAAAACAAGAACATGACATTCAGTTCCATCAATTCACGGCAAATAGAAAGGAAAAAAGTGGAAGCAGTGGTAGATTTTTTTTTCCTTTGGGCTTCAAAATCACTGCAGATGATGACTATGACCGTGAAATTAAAAGACACTTGCCCCTTGGAAGAAAATCTATGACAAACCTAGATAGGGTATTATTGAAAAGCAAAAACATCACTGCGTCAGCAAAGGTCCACATAGTCAAAGTCATGATTTTTCTATTAGTCATGTATGGATGTGAGAGTTGGACCATAAAGAAGGCTGAGCACCAAATAATTGATGCCTTTGAATTCTGGTGCTGAAGAAGACTCTTCAGAGTCCTTGGAGAGCGAGGAGATCTAACCAGCCAACCTTTAAGGAAATTAACCCTGAATATTCATTGGAAGGACTGATGTTTAATTTGAAGCTCCAATACTTTGCCCACCTGATGAGAAAAGCCAACTCATTGGAAAAACCCTGATGCTGGGAAAGACTGAGGGCAGGAGTTTGTGCAAAATCCGGGAGACAGTGAAGGACAGGGAAACCTGGCATGCTGCAGACCATGGGATCACAGAAAGTCGGAAATGACTTAGAAACAATTGAAGGTAGGTAGTCGAAATATGTGATAAATAAGATAGAAGATCCATCGGAGGCAGCAACCTAAAATGGAATTAGACAATGAACTAAAATAGAAATATGCACTCAGTGCATATGTGTTGAAAAAAATGACTCACCCAGAGAATGAAGTAACATTACTATATAATGTATAGATACATTATATAAGAAAGCCAACATATTTTATTTAATATATTGCACATACAGTCATACTGACTCAGGCCTCATAAAAATGATTATTTTTTCAGTCACTAGGCTCTGTAGTTCTATGAAATTATTTTAAAATTTTCTTGCAATTATTCAGATACTTTTCAACAATAAACAATGTATTATTCTTCAAAAATACACTTTTGTTATGTTTATATATATATATATATATATACACACACACATGTACATGATTACACTAAATGCAAATTTGAAAGGGTTACTATTATTCAAAAGAGACCCTACATTTGTTAAAGAATGGATAAAAATATATATGGAGATTAGAGATGTTTGTAATAGTTATTCTTTGAACCATAAGCATAACATAATTTAAGATTTAAAATATCCTTTACTATATGGGTAATCATTTCTCTTAAGGCTATAAATCACTTCCAAATAATCTAACACTTTTATGGACTTTCATGAGGCTACACAGATATTTTACAGTCTATTTTAGGTCAGTAAGTGACAATGCTTGACAACTGCAAAATGGAAGGTTTTCCCTAATTTTTAGTTTATATTATAGGTTTTCTTACAATAGCAATCAGAAAATATCAAGACACACCAACAGCTAAATTATCTGTAGAAACAGATCAGGTGAAAACTGGCAATATAAGAATGCCATCAAAACAGATTGTACTAAATTCATATACTTTCAACAATATAATCAGAGTATTTGTTGAGCATTACTTAAAAATCTTTTCAATAAACTATAGAGATATTATAAAACATTTACTGTCACATGATTAAATAATATCTTATAGCTACATATTTTAATTCTGAAATAATTTTGATATATATATTAGAATCTATTATTATCATATCTTTCATCATAAATATATATGATACTGAAGCTGAAGCTCCAATACTTTGGCCACTTGATGTGAACAATTCACTCTGGAAAAGACCCTGATGCTGGGAAAGATTGAAGGCAAAAGGAGAAGAAGGTAGCAGAAGATGAGACGGTTAGATGGCATTACTGACTCAATGAACTACAGTTTGAGAAAACTCTGGGAGATAGTGAAGGACAGGGAAGTTTGGTGTGCTGCAGTCCTTGAGTTTGCAGAGTTGGAAGGACTGATGCTAAAGCTGAAGCTCCAACAATTTGGTCACCTGATGCAAAGAGCCAACTCATCAGAAAAGATCCTGATGCTGGGAAAGAGTGAAGGTAGGAGAAAAAGGGCATGACAGAGGAAGAGATGGTTGGATGTCATCACCAACTCAATGGATATGAGTTTGATCAAGCTCTGGGAGTTGATGATGAACAGGGAAGCTTGATGTGCTGCAGTCCATGGGTCACAAAGAGTCGGAAAAGACTTAACGGACTGAGAAGGCACACATATACAATTTAGAGAGCTTGCAGAAACATCCTATATAGTTATTGATTCTCAAGACTCTATGCTATGACCCAGTTCAGTTCAGTCACTCAGTCGTGTCCAACTCTTTGCAACCCCATGGATTGCAGCACACCAGGCCTCCCAGTCCATCACCACTCCCAGAGTTTACTCAAACTCATGTCCATTGAGTCAGTGATGCCATCCAGTCATCTTATCCTCTGTCGTCTCCTTCTCCTCCCTCCTTCAATCTTTCCCAGCATCAGGGTCTTTTCAAATGAGTCAGCTCTTTGCATCAGGTGGCCAAAGTACTGGAGTTTCAGCTTCAACATCAGTCCTTCCAATGAACATTCAGGACTGATTCCTTTAGGATGGACTGGTTGGATCTCCTTGCTGTCCAAGTGGCTCTCAAGAGTCTTCTTCAACACCACAGTTCAAAACACCACAGTTGCTATGACTAGGTTGAGATAAATGAATTGATGGCTTTATAGATTGACTTTATAGATTTTACAGTGACTTGTTTCAGTAAACTCTGCTTCAAGTTTCTGATTATCAGCACAAGGGCACAATCAGAACATAATTTACTGAAATTTTACATTTTTATAATTGTTAAATCAGTATAATATACATAGGACAATACAAGGACATTTGCAATACATATTTATGATTGTCAGTTATTATAGTCTATAATCTTTTGTAACAGAGTTAAATGGCTTTATCTGTCAGAAAGAAGGAAAAATGATTTCTTTCTTTCAAGTTTGAGAATAGCATCTTATGAGGCAAAGCACAAGTACTTTGAAACAGTTTGAAGGAAGTTTTAATTTGTATGGGAAAGAAGCATTTTATTTTATTTTTGTGTTTTGTCATTTTTTATTGTTAGATGATAAATCCTCATAATACCAATAAGCTGTTTCCTACTTTTAATAAAATACTTCACTAAAAGTACTAAAAAAGACTTCTGTTTTCTCAAGGTGAGAGAGAGGATAATTGACTTTTTTTTTCTTTGAAATAAGAAAACATTAAGGCAAGTGGGCCAATAAAGAGATAGAGTGTACCTCTGAGAAAAAAAATAGTGAAAAGATAGTGGGAAAAAAGTAAAGCAACAAGAAAAAATGTCCCTGGTCATGAAGTGGGACTGCTATTGTATATATTTTGCTTATGGGATAATCAGTGAAATCTGCACATAAAGTCAGGAGGAAAAAAGTTGAAGTACAGAAAGTTTACATAATATTTCATGATCCCAACTTTATTAATCCAAAGAGCTGAGAGAAATTGCAACATGCTTCCATTGAAAACATTGGATAGAAAGATTTTTGTTTCATTTTGCCGTTTTCTCTTTGTTTTTTAATCTGCTTGTAATTCAGTGGTGAATTTTCTTGGTATCAATGTCCAGAAAATAATTTTAATCAGAACAATGCAATGGCTGGCAGGGGCATTTGATTTACACATATGCATCACAACTGACTTAGAGACATGCTTTCTAGTACTGGAAGAATCCAATTAGAATAACATTTTGCCCAAAGAAAGATGTTTGCAGACTTTATTAGGAAATTCTTTCTGCTGATCATACTAAGATATTGGCACACTTATTGATAAATAATTCTGAGTAGAAATGGTTACAGTGAGGAACACTCCCTTTGTATCCTTGTATCCTGGGCTCACTTTGTTCTGTGCTCTCATAGAAATTAACATCACAGGTCACATTTGATCTTTCAGATTGTGAATGCTTCTGAGATGTTTGTGTCTCAGGTTAAAACAGGATTTCTTTAATGTCACAGACTTAGTTTTATTCATCTTTACATATTTATCACCTAATATACTATATTTCAGATTTTTAGAGATCAAAAAATTTAACCAATTTACCCCCTCCTTATGTCACTCTTTTGTGCCACTGTGTAGATAAACGTGCCACTGTGAAGATAAAAATATGAGATTATTCCTTATACAGGTAGACAGAATCTAATAGTATGCTCTAATTTGCACTAAAATGGTCTTAAAGGAATAGATAGCTGTGATACCTCTGAGATGAACCCCTAAATTGAAAACCATAACCTAAACAACACAGTAATGTTAAATTCAGTGACTTTGGGAGAGGATCGTTTAAACCATAAAAACATAAGTCAGTGATACAGCGATTGTTTTGACCAGAGGTTTCTTCCTGCTGGCCATACCTCCAGGGTGTATGTTCATCTGACTAGCTACAGCTCCACATGGTAGGAACTACCCTGGCCCTGGGATGAAACATCTTCCATTTTGGACCCATTGCCCTCAGTGCAAGATTTTCTTTTTCACACTGGTGAACCCATTCAGCCTCATGGAACTAACAGAGCCTCAGTATCTGACCCTCATATCAATACTGTTCAACATCTATTGTCTGGGAACCCACCTAAGTGCTTCTGGCCATAGGATGCCATATTATTAACACAGATCTTATTTTCTAAAGTATAGGCAGTAAAAAGTAGAGGCTAAAATTCATGTTTAATATATTAAAAATATATAAGGTCATCTTGATAAGTATACATAACATGCTATGTGAGTGTCATGCTTTACATNCTTCTGGCCATAGGATGCCATATTATTAACACAGATCTTATTTTCTAAAGTATAGGCAGTAAAAAGTAGAGGCTAAAATTCATGTTTAATATATTAAAAATATATAAGGTCATCTTGATAAGTATACATAACATGCTATGTGAGTGTCATGCTTTACATAAGAAACTGTACTTCTTATGAAGAAATACTGATGCAGACATAAAGCAAAAAGAAAGCCTAATCAACTGATTTCATGACTTTGCTTCTTTCATAAATCCAATTCCATTTTATCTCCCTTTTAAAAAAAGAAAATAATCATGTATCCCACATCCTCCGTAAATTTACTCATTTGTCTATGCCATTACAAAACAAATTTTTTTTTACCAGCAGTATGCTTACTCAAGCCAGATAGACTTTTTTAGGTATTCTATACATAATTATTTAATCAATCAGCATGATCAAAAAATTAAACTAAGCATAACCTCAATTTAGATGATTTACAGATCAGCTTCTTAGAAATCCAGGACAGTAAATACCATAAATGATATTTAAAATTATTTGCCAAGTTTTGCTTATATTTCACATTAGCAGGTACTCTTTATTTTAATACTTACATGGCTTACCTTTCCCACTTTCCACAGTGTTTGCCATGAGAAGATAGGTTGCTTAGGTTATTTTTTATTTGGCAATCTTGTCAAATAACTTGCCATTTATATTTCCTAGGCTAGTTTGGCAGGCTATAATCTGTGTTAATTTTATCAAAATTGTTTTAACTGATTAAAATATTATATAACTATTCAGAGAAAGGAAATATGATTTACTGAATCATTAATTGAAAATTGAAGTAAATATTTTTAGAGAAAGATTATGTCTATGTAAATCATTTTTAAATTTTTAATTCAGTTTTATTTATATTTTAATGGTTTTAGATAAAAGTAAAAAAATAGCAATTTTCAATAATGATTGGAAATAATCTACTGGGCAGCATAAAAGCAAATATAGTAAAAGATAATTCATTATGCCAAATTAGCCTCTCAATCTCAGATACCTCACTTCAAAAACTGAANTTTTCTGAATGTTGAGCTTTAAGCCAACTTTTTCACTCTCCACTTTCACTTTCATCAAGAGGCTTTTTATTTCCTCTTCACTTTCTGCCATAGGGTGGTGTCATCTGCATATCTGAGGTTATTGATATTTCTCCCGGCAGGGCTGCCATTGGAAGCTGCTGGGTGTGGTTGCTGCTGGTTGTCAGATACTAGAAAGCAGTGTGCAAGGCTGGTAATCTGGGACTGAACAAGCTGAAGTTACCGCAGAAGCCAAGTGCTGGAGAAGGCACACACAGGAGGAACTAGCTGAACAAGCACGCCGGAACCCAGAAACAAGACCCTTATTTCCTTCCAGCTTTCTCTAGCGCCCTCTATTGACAAAAGGAAAAATACATAATTAGTCCAGATCCATTTTCACAGAACAGGCAGAAGGGAAAGTCTCTTGACGCTCAGATGCAATAAGTTGATAACCGATGACATTAAACTGAATAAAAATATTCCACTGGCAGATAGTCCAAGTTGCTCTAAGAATGCAAGCTATATGCTATTAAAAAGACATCTCCCATTTATAACACATGTAAATTGTGATAGGCAGAATCCTAAAGGACTCCCCAGGATTTCTTAACCCAATTCCGAAGACTATGAACTTAATGAAATGGCATGCTTATGATTATATTTCATGGAAAATTAGCTTTTGCACACATCATTAAGGTTACTATTCAGTTGACTGTGAGTTAATTAAAAGGGAGTTTATCAAAAAGGAACTAATGTAATCACATGAATCTCTGAAAGCAGACTTTTTGAGCAGGTGCAGAAGTCAGAAAGATTCTAAACATGTGAAAGCTTTATGTCTGGTGAGGATAGAGAGGACATAGGAATAGGAATACATGAAGTCTCTAAATCTTCTGATCATCAGTAAGGAAATAGGGAGCTCAAGCTACAAAAACAAGTCACTACCCTCAAAGAGCTTAGAAATGGATTCTTTCTCAGAACTTCTAGACAAGAACCAAACCTGACCAACACTTTGATTTCAGTTTTGTGAGAACCTTAGCAGAGAATCTAGTGAAGCACATTTGTACTTTTTTTATAGACTATTTTTTTTACAGCAGTTTTAGTTTAAAATATATTTATCAGAAGGCATAGAGATTTCCCATATAACTCCTGCCTCTATACACACAGAGCCCCTCTCTTTACAAATATTCCCCACTGCATTATACATTTGTTACAACTGATGGATCTAAGTTAACACACCACTATCACCAAAGTCCACAGTTTACATTATGGTTACAGGGTAATTTCACTGCCCTAAAATTCATCTATGATTCACCCATTTATATATCCCACCTCCTCAATCCCTGACAGCCACTGATTTTTCTTTTTTATTGTGTCCTTAGTTTTGCCTTTTGGATATTATAGTTGAAATCAAATAATATGTAGCCTTTTCAAATTGGCTGCTTTCACTTAATAGTATGTGTTTAAATTTCCTCAGTGCTTTTGCATGGCTTATTAGCTCAATTCTTTTTAATGATGAGTATTTCCTTGACTGAATGTACAACAATTTATTATTCCAGTCAACAACTGAAAGACATTTTGGCTTCTTCTAGGTTTTGGCAGCTACAAATGAGGCTTCTATAGCAATCCATGTTCTGGTTATTGGGTAGATATAAGGTTTTAACCCATTTGGAAAAACTAAGGACCTGGATCACATGATAATATTGTTTAATTTTGTAGGAAACTTCCAAAGTGGCTATACCATTTTGCATTTCCATAAGTGGTAGAGTTCCTGTTGCTTGACATCCTCACCTGCATTTGGTACTGTCAGTGTTCTGGTTTGGGGCCATTCTAATAGGCTTGCATCTTATATCCTGTGCTTAGTTGCTCAGTCGTGCTCAACTCTTTGTGACCTCATGGATTGTAGCCCACCAGGCTTCTCTGTCCATGGGGTTTCCCAGGCAAGAATACTGGAGTGGATTGCCATTTCCTTCTCCAAAGGATCTTCCCTACCCAAGGATTGAATCCAGGTCTCCTACATTGCAAGCAGATTCTTTACTTTCTGAGCCATTAGGGAAGCCGAAGTGAAAGTCACTCAGTAATGTCCGACTCTTTGTGACCCTATGAACCATACAGTCCATGAAATTCTCCAGGCCAGAATACTGGAGTGGGTAGCTGTCCCTTCTCCAGGGGATCTTTCAAACCTAGAGACTGAATCCAGGTCTCCTGCATTGCAGGCAGATTCTTTACTGTCTGAGTCAGATTATTATTATTTTGTGTTTTTCTCATCACACATGATGTAGGCCATCTTTTCATATTTTTATCTGTATATCTTCCTCGATGAGATGTTTGTTAAGCTCTTTCATTCATCTTTTAATTGATTAATTTACTAAATAGCTGTGTTTTAAGAATTCTTTGTATATTTGAATAATTTGGTTTTTCATCAGACTTTTTTTGGCATATATTTCTCAGTTATGGCTTCCCTTTGTATTCTCTTGATTATGTCTTTTGCAGAAAATAAATTTTAAATTTTAGTGAAATGCAGCTTATCAATTCTTTAATTCATGGATCATGGCTTTAGTACTGTAGTTACAAAGTCATCACCAAACAAAATGTCACTTGGATTATTCTTATTATCCTCCAGGTCTTCAAGTGTTTAGTCCATTTTGAATAATTTTTGTGAAGTTTTTAAAATATTTTTCTAGACTCTTTGCTTGTTCAGCATTAAATCGTTCCGACATCATTTGCTGATTTATTGAACAGGCTATCTTTGCTCTATTGTATTGACTTTGCTCCTTGTCAAAGAACAGTTGACTCCATTTATGTGGGTCTATTTCTGGGCTATATATATCTTTAACTTATATAGATCTTTCTCATATAGATCTCATATGTATTTTTTGTTTTCTGGCTAACTACTTCATTTTGGGGAGGTACTAATGTGACTGTGTGATATATGATTATATCTCTGAACTTTAGTGAGTGTGTGCACAGTTTTCGTCACTTCTCAGAAGGGACAGGATGGCGAGTGGGTGGATTTGGGCATTTCCTTCCTCCCTGATAGAAGAAAATAGAGGACTAAGATTGAATATTTTCTCTGTTCCATACGGAAGGGTGAGGATGGGCATTTTTCTTCCCTTAGGTCAATTAGGCTCTGGCTAAACAGCTTAAAGGAAGACATTGTTAAGAAAGAAAGATCTGAGGGAAGACCTTGTTAAGAAAGCAGAATGCTCTGGACTTGTATCAAAAGATATAGTTCCTTTCCCCCTTTGCTTCTTAGAAGCATGAAATTGTTTTGCTCTGGTATCTACTGAAAGAATTAAAAGAGAGCAGCAGAAACATATATAAATTGTGTCCTCTCTCAATGTCAACTGGGGAGCCCCAGTGACTGGGTTCCCCAAGAGTTTTAAACTTCTGAGTTGCACATTCTGAGCCTCCAGCAATCCTTCAATTACAGTCTATGTTTTATTTTTCAAGCTCTGGTTTCTGCAGAGGTGTTGGCTCATGTATTTCTGTTCTGTCACATTGTGATTCTCAGATTGCTTCAGTTTGAGGCACAAGGTCTTGCCCTGTGAACTCACTGTTTATGAATCTAAGAAGAGTTGGTGATTTTAAAATTTATTCAGCTTTTGTTTGGTCAGAGTGGCAACTTCCAAACTTCTCACCTGCTGGACTAGAAATCCCCACCTGAACTTTCCTGACCCAGAGATCAAACCCAAGTCTGCACTGGCACACAGATTTTTTACCACGGTGCCACCTGGGAAGTCCTTTAAAAATCATACTTAAATAAAAATTCCATGCATAACTTACTCTTTTCTGATATTTTCAGCATTTGCCCCAGTTTAAAATTTTCAAATTTTCTTAAGGACTGTACAGTAGGCAAACCAAATGCTAAAATTAGATGAAAAACAGTGGTGATTATCCTACCTACACTTACTTCTGTTAGGGGAAGCACACTGATTGAAACCGCCCACCCTGGCCAGGCACCATAGTAACCATTTGCATGAGTTGTTTTATGACAGGAGATCCTGATGAGAAAGGAATACGGAACTAATAAGCCCCCACCAAACAAAAGAGTTGGGGAAAGTTCAAAAGGAGAGACCCTGTGTCTGTCCTCTTCCCAGAATCCTTCTCGCTAGTATCCACCTTGGCTAAGTGATGCATGCACCACCAGGAAAGACTCTGAATTAGAATGATTGGCCAAAGACCACCTGGAAATTAATCCCATCACCATAAAACCCTAGACTGCAAGCCACCTGGCAGAGCAGTCCTCCTGGGTTCCCTTACCCTACTGCTCTCCACCTGGGTGCCCTTTCCCAATAAAATCTCTTGCTTTGTCAGCACATGTGTCTTCTCAGACAATTCATTTCTAAGTGTTAGACAAAAGCCCAGTTTCAGGCCCTGGAAGGGGTCCCCCTTCCTGCAACATTTCCACTCACACATCTCCCTTGTGCTGTATGCATTAACATTTCAATATAGATTTTAATACTGGATATCAAATAGTACACTCCCCTTTTATATTCTAATAACTCTCCCATGTTAATGTGTAGTCAATAGTTTCCATCCTGGTTATTACGAATTCTGTATATCTACAGGAAATAGAATACGGATTGATATAATTTGAAATACATCAGATGACTTCATTGTCTATTAAAACTTCTTGTAATAGCAACTGTCAATCTAATCAGAGGCTACAAGAAGAACCAATGCATTCTATTGTGCAACATAGAATATAAAAGAAAGTTGCAGTGGAGGTAGGAGAATGCCTCATCTTTAAGATGCTGGAATACTATATGATTTAACAAATGAATAGCAGTTCCCTTGATACAGAGAAGCAAACCAATACAGCAGAAGCAAAAATCCAAGGTACTGTTAAAAAAATAATTTTACTTGAGCTGTAAATAGAAATATGAATTCAAACTGTAATGACTTACCATGATTTTAGCAAAAAAAAAAAAGAGAGAGAGAGAGAGAGAAAAGAAAAATATAATATTACCCAGCACCTGAAAGTAACTCAGCAATATTTTTACTGTCATGGCAGGATACAAAAAATCAAATACAAAATCACAACCAAAAATGAAAACTAACATTCATGCATAGTTGTAGCACAAAACATATTACTTATAATAGATAGTGTTTTACAGCAATGTAACTGTTACTTATAATGTATTTTGTAGTAATGGAGCTTTAACGTATAATGGATAGTATCTTGTTTAGAAAACTTAAAATCCATTTGGCTGCAGTGCTGAGAAAAAAATAACCTGAAAATTTTCATGCATAGGTAAATTAAATAAAAGCACACTTTAATATAAGCAATGCTCAAAATGTATGCAATTCATATTTTGGAATATACTTCTGGAGGCATGTGTACTCTCCTGGAATAATAGATTATGCGAAAAGACATCCTGCAAGCATTTTAAAGTATAAATGCTTGTATAGTATAAAATATGGCTGAGAATTGAAACAGTTAAAATAAAGATGGCTTTAATATTTAGGAAGACATACACTGTAGAAGTAAATGCAGCCCAGTGATTAACGACACTGGCTGAGAAATCAAATAGATCTCAATTCAAATAATGCAAATAGTCTTTGCTAGCTGTGTCTCCTTGGGCTAAGCTTTTAGACCCTTTTAGCAGCAGCAGCAGCTTTGGTGTCCTAATTTGTAAGATGGGGATAACATCATCTTCCTTCATAAAATGGTAAAAGTTAAATGACAGAGTATATGTTAATGCTTATCACACAGTCTCTCACTGATTAAGTGTTTGGGAAAAGCAGCCAGCAGAGATAGAAAACAGAAAGAGCAGTCCTGTAAAACTGTTGTAAATCTGTCTCTAAACACATTTTTAAGAGTGTGAACTGGTTACTTAAATCCTACATAATGAACACTGAGCAGTACAAGGTTTGACAAAGATTGTATGAGCTCAGACATCACAGCAACTCCCCAGATATGTCCTCTAAAAAAAAAAAACCTCTATAAAAACTAACATCTGTATTGGAGGGTTGAAAACTTTATTGGAAGAAAAAAAAATTGTTGATGCTACCTTCACTATTTCATTTCTGGGCTCTTTTATTGCTACTCATATGCTACTACAGAAACCAGTTGAGGCACCCCCATTATATAAGCCCTTATTCAGCTCTTTTTCTTTCCACCCACTCAATTGGTCTCCTGTAGATGTCCCCCAACACACACCTCTTTATTGCTTAATTGCACTCTGAGAATGATTGCCTTCTAGTTAAAGCTGCACTTTGCACTTGGTGTTTACTTCTCCAAGATAATAATCCCCAACACTCCTTTCCTTTGTGAACATTCATTTCAGAAAGAAGGAACCAGAACAATAACCTCAAGGACCACCAAAACCAGCTCTGGAATCACCTGATGACAGCCCTAATCATCTCAATGTCTCCAGGAGGAAAGAAGAATGCAAGACCATCAATCCTGATCTTTACCTATAGCCCTATTCTCGAACCTGAAGCCATAAGACACCTTCCTATTTTCCAGGAGGCAGTTAGCCTACTGTGGACCCCTTGCCTGGCAAAGTCATAAAACTGCTTTTTTCTATGCCTCCAACAGTGTCTCTCAGCATTTCTCTTTGGTACCAGTAAACAGAGGCTGGATTTTCAGCAATAATACTGAAATGAAGCAGGACCCTATGGTCCTCCCCTCTCCCCATGAGCTATACTTGCCTCCTCTCTGTGGACAACTTCAAGCACATAATTGTAATCAGGGAAGTGAGAAAATGCAGAAGCAAAGGAAAACAACCAAACAGGACAAAACAATAATAGTTTAGTCACTAAGCAAAGTTAAGAACCTCTAGATCCTTCCCAAGGGTTATAGATAAAATTCCAAGCCATATTCTATAAGCTATCTTGTAGATACTGAAACCACCACAAGGTGAAAAAGTTAACTACATGATGATCAGACTACAGCCATGACATAAGCTGCCACACTTCCAAGAACTGACCTTAAAGAACAAAGCCACCATGGAACTGAAGATTAACTATATTTAAAACAATCAGAATGATGTTGGCCACACCACTGTGCTGTGCTTAGCCACTCAGCCGTGTCCAACTCTTTGAAACCCTATGGACAGTAGCCTGCCAGGCTCCTCTGTCCATAGAATTCTCCAGGCAAGAATATTGGAGTGGGTTGCCATGCCTTCCTCCAGAGGTTCTTCCCTACCCAGGGATCGAATCTGCCTCAGATGTCTACTGCACTGGCAAGTGGGTTCCTTACCATTAGTGCCACCAGACCACTACATGACCAGTTTCAAGATGACTGGCAGTTGACTGTGCTGTTTCTACATGTATCCCCCTCCTTCTGGTTATAAAAGCTCTTGCCCACTGACTGTCAGTGGGGGAAGCTGAATTTTGGATAGGTGTCCACCCCCTACCGGTTGTTGGCATCTGAAGTAAAGCAAACCTTCCTTTCCACAAACCTTACTTCTTCATTAGGGCTTCCCTGGTCGCTCACATGGTAAAGAATCTGCATGCAAAGCCTGAGACTCTGGTTCGATCCCTGGATCTGAAAGATCCCCTGTAGAAGGAAATGGCAACTCCCTCCAGTATTCTTACCAGGAGAGTCCCTTGGACCGAGAAGCCTGATAGGCTACAGTCCATGGGGTCGCAAAGAGTCAGACATGACTGAGCAACTAATACTTTCTTTTTTCTTTCTGGCCTCTTCATTGGCTTTTGAGCAGTGAGTAGCTGGACTTCAAATTTTGGCTACAATAATACAAATACTTGGCACTGTACACTTACATATAAAATTTTAAAATTCTAAATGTATATAAAATATAGTAGAAAACATATTATTGACCTTAACCCTTGTTAAGGGAATATAAAGGATTTGTCAACCTAAAAGAAAAAAAGAGTACAGGTCAAGATGCAAAGCATTTATTTGGGATCAAAGAATTGCAATCTAGGGTACAAAGATTTTGTTAGAAACCCAAAGAGAATCTCTGTTGCAAGAGAGGGGCTCAGGGTTCTTATGGGGAAAGGAGAGGAAGGTAAGGTAACTTTTTTGTTTGTTAGCATTTATTGGTACAAGATGAGATAATCCATCTACTGAAGTGTCCTTGTGAGAGATGAGGTAAAACTAGATTTGTACTTTGTTGACTGGTTGAGTAAAGTGTTCACTGGATAAAAGTGAAAGATAGTAATGTGACCCTATATGTGAGACAACAAAGGAGACACAGACACATAGAACAGACTTTTGGCCTCTGAGGGAGAGGGAGAGGGTGGGATGATTTGGGAGAATGGCATTGAAGCATATGTACTATCATCTAAGAAACGAGGCCCTGGTCTATGTTCGATGCAGGATGCAGGATGCTTGGGGCTGGTGCACAGGGATGATCCAGAGAGACATTGTGGGGTGGGAGGTGGGAGGGGGATTCAGGATTGGGAGCTCGTGTACACCTGTGGTGGATTCATGTCGATGTATGGCAAAGCCAGTAGAGTATTGTAAAGTAAAATAAAGTAAAAAATTAAAAATTAAAAAAAAAGTTCATTCATCAGTCCTTTCAATAGGATATTCTAGTTTCTTTGGTATCTTAGAATGTTGGTGGTTTGGTCCATTTTAGAGGTACATAAAAGTGGACAGGCAAAGCAGGTCCTCTGGAATGGTTGCTCTGCCTATATTTTAAATGGCTCCACTCATTGTTTACAGAATGCAAATTTTAGAGTTCTGTGTATTTAAACAAAGCCTCATAACTCAAATATATTAAAGTAAAATGCCTCAGAATAACTATNATCTCTTGCTTCGTCAGGACATGTGTCTTCTCAGACAATTCATTTCTAAGTGTTAGACAAAAGCCCAGTTTCAGGCCCTGGAAGGGGTCCCCCTTCCTGCAACATTTCCACTCACACATCTCCCTTGTGCTGTATGCATTAACATTTCAATATAGATTTTAATACTGGATATCAAATAGTACACTCCCCTTTTATATTCTAATAACTCTCCCATGTTAATGTGTAGTCAATAGTTTCCATCCTGGTTATTACGAATTCTGTATATCTACAGGAAATAGAATACGGATTGATATAATTTGAAATACATCAGATGACTTCATTGTCTATTAAAACTTCTTGTAATAGCAACTGTCAATCTAATCAGAGGCTACAAGAAGAACCAATGCATTCTATTGTGCAACATAGAATATAAAAGAAAGTTGCAGTGGAGGTAGGAGAATGCCTCATCTTTAAGATGCTGGAATACTATATGATTTAACAAATGAATAGCAGTTTCCCTGATACAGAGAAGCAAGCCAATACAGCAGAAGCAAAAATCCAAGATACTGTTAAAAAAATAATTTTACTTGAGCTGTAAATAGAAATATGAATTCAAACTGTAATGACTTACCATGATTTTAGCAAAAAAAAAAAAGAGAGAGAGAGAGAGAGAAAAGAAAAATATAATATTACCCAGCACCTGAAAGTAACTCAGCAATATTTTTACTGTCATGGCAGGATACAAAAAATCAAATACAAAATCACAACCAAAAATGAAAACTAACATTCATGCATAGTTGTAGCACAAAACATATTACTTATAATAGATAGTGTTTTACAGCAATGTAACTGTTACTTATAATGTATTTTGTAGTAATGGAGCTTTAACGTATAATGGATAGTATCTTGTTTAGAAAACTTAAAATCCATTTGGCTGCAGTGCTGAGAAAAAAATAACCTGAAAATTTTCATGCATAGGTAAATTAAATAAAAGCACACTTTAATATAAGCAATGCTCAAAATGTATGCAATTCATATTTTGGAATATACTTCTGGAGGCATGTGTACTCTCCTGGAATAATAGATTATGCGAAAAGACATCCTGCAAGCATTTTAAAGTATAAATGCTTGTATAGTATAAAATATGGCTGAGAATTGAAACAGTTAAAATAAAGATGGCTTTAATATTTAGGAAGGCATACACTGTAGAAGTAAATGCAGCCCAGTGATTAACGACACTGGCTGAGAAATCAAATAGATCTCAATTCAAATAATGCAAATAGTCTTTGCTAGCTGTGTCTCCTTGGGCTAAGCTTTTAGACCCTTTTAGCAGCAGCAGCAGCTTTGGTGTCCTAATTTGTAAGATGGGGATAACATCATCTTCCTTCATAAAATGGTAAAAGTTAAATGACAGAGTATATGTTAATGCTTATCACACAGTCTCTCACTGATTAAGTGTTTGGGAAAAGCAGCCAGCAGAGATAGAAAACAGAAAGAGCAGTCCTGTAAAACTGTTGTAAATCTGTCTCTAAACACATTTTTAAGAGTGTGAACTGGTTACTTAAATCCTACATAATGAACACTGAGCAGTACAAGGTTTGACAAAGATTGTATGAGCTCAGACATCACAGCAACTCCCCAGATATGTCCTCTAAAAAAAAAAACCCTCTATAAAAACTAACATCTGTATTGGAGGGTTGAAAACTTTATTGGAAGAAAAAAAAATTGTTGATGCTACCTTCACTATTTCATTTCTGGGCTCTTTTATTGCTACTCATATGCTACTACAGAAATCAGTTGAGGCACCCCCATTATATAAGCCCTTATTCAGCTCTTTTTCTTTCCACCCACTCAATTGGTCTCCTGTAGATGTCCCCCAACACACACCTCTTTATTGCTTAATTGCACTCTGAGAATGATTGCCTTCTAGTTAAAGCTGCACTTTGCACTTGGTGTTTACTTCTCCAAGATAATAATCCCCAACACTCCTTTCCTTTGTGAACATTCATTTCAGAAAGAAGGAACCAGAACAATAACCTCAAGGACCACCAAAACCAGCTCTGGAATCACCTGATGACAGCCCTAATCATCTCAATGTCTCCAAGAGGAAAGAAGAATGCAAGACCATCAATCCTGATCTTTACCTATAGCCCTATTCTCGAACCTGAAGCCATAAGACACCTTCCTATTTTCCAGGAGGCAGTTAGCCTACTGTGGACCCCTTGCCTGGCAAAGTCATAAAACTGCTTTTTTCTATGCCTCCAACAGTGTCTCTCAGCATTTCTCTTTGGTACCAGTAAACAGAGGCTGGATTTTCAGCAATAATACTGAAATGAAGCAGGACCCTATGGTCCTCCCCTCTCCCCATGAGCTATGCTTGCCTCCTCTCTGTGGACAACTTCAAGCACATAATTGTAATCAGGGAAGTGAGAAAATGCAGAAGCAAAGGAAAACAACCAAACAGGACAAAACAATAATAGTTTAGTCACTAAGCAAAGTTAAGAACCTCTAGATCCTTCCCAAGGGTTATAGATAAAATTCCAAGCCATATTCTGTAAGCTATCTTGTAGATACTGAAACCACCACAAGGTGAAAAAGTTAACTACATGATGATCAGACTACAGCCATGACATAAGCTGCCACACTTCCAAGAACTGACCTTAAAGAACAAAGCCACCATGGAACTGAAGATTAACTATATTTAAAACAATCAGAATGATGTTGGCCACACCACTGTGCTGTGCTTAGCCACTCAGCCGTGTCCAACTCTTTGAAACCCTATGGACGGTAGCCTGCCAGGCTCCTCTGTCCATAGAATTCTCCAGGCAAGAATATTGGAGTGGGTTGCCATGCCTTCCTCCAGAGGTTCTTCCCTACCCAGGGATCGAATCTGCCTCAGATGTCTACTGCACTGGCAAGTGGGTTCCTTACCATTAGTGCCACCAGACCACTACATGACCAGTTTCAAGATGACTGGCAGTTGACTGTGCTGTTTCTACATGTATCCCCCTCCTTCTGGTTATAAAAGCTCTTGCCCACTGACTGTCAGTGGGGGAAGCTGAATTTTGGATAGGTGTCCACCCCCTACCGGTTGTTGGCATCTGAAGTAAAGCAAACCTTCCTTTCCACAAACCTTACTTCTTCATTAGGGCTTCCCTGGTCGCTCACATGGTAAAGAATCTGCATGCAAAGCCTGAGACTCTGGTTCGATCCCTGGATCTGAAAGATCCCCTGTAGAAGGAAATGGCAACTCCCTCCAGTATTCTTACCAGGAGAATCCCTTGGACCGAGAAGCCTGATAGGCTACAGTCCATGGGGTCGCAAAGAGTCAGACATGACTGAGCAACTAATACTTTCTTTTTTCTTTCTGGCCTCTTCATTGGCTTTTGAGCAGTGAGTAGCTGGACTTCAAATTTTGGCTACAATAATACAAATACTTGGCACTGTACACTTACATATAAAATTTTAAAATTCTAAATGTATATAAAATATAGTAGAAAACATATTATTGACCTTAACCCTTGTTAAGGGAATATAAAGGATTTGTCAACCTAAAAGAAAAAAAGAGTACAGGTCAAGATGCAAAGCATTTATTTGGGATCAAAGAATTGCAATCTAGGGTACAAAGATTTTGTTAGAAACCCAAAGAGAATCTCTGTTGCAAGAGAGGGGCTCAGGGTTCTTATGGGGAAAGGAGAGGAAGGTAAGGTAACTTTTTTGTTTGTTAGCATTTATTGGTACAAGATGAGATAATCCATCTACTGAAGTGTCCTTGTGAGAGATGAGGTAAAACTAGATTTGTACTTTGTTGACTGGTTGAGTAAAGTGTTCACTGGATAAAAGTGAAAGATAGTAATGTGACCCTATATGTGAGACAACAAAGGAGACACAGACACATAGAACAGACTTTTGGCCTCTGAGGGAGAGGGAGAGGGTGGGATGATTTGGGAGAATGGCATTGAAGCATATGTACTATCATCTAAGAAACGAGGCCCTGGTCTATGTTCGATGCAGGATGCAGGATGCTTGGGGCTGGTGCACAGGGATGATCCAGAGAGACATTGTGGGGTGGGAGGTGGGAGGGGGATTCAGGATTGGGAGCTCGTGTACACCTGTGGTGGATTCATGTCGATGTATGGCAAAGCCAGTAGAGTATTGTAAAGTAAAATAAAGTAAAAAATTAAAAATTAAAAAAAAAGTTCATTCATCAGTCCTTTCAATAGGATATTCTAGTTTCTTTGGTATCTTAGAATGTTGGTGGTTTGGTCCATTTTAGAGGTACATAAAAGTGGACAGGCAAAGCAGGTCCTCTGGAATGGTTGCTCTGCCTATATTTTAAATGGCCCCACTCATTGTTTACAGAATGCAAATTTTAGAGTTCTGTGTATTTAAACAAAGCCTCATAACTCAAATATATTAAAGTAAAATGCCTCAGAATAACTATTATGCTTATAGAAAACCACTTAAAGTTACTTTGATTGGGAGAACTTAGACAAAATTTAGTTATTCATTCTTTAAAAAGAAGTTCACAATAAACTCTTTGCATAATTGTATAATTACTATAGATGCAGTAATAAGTAACAACAGACAGTAAGTTCTTTCATTTACGTACTGGTCAGAATGATCTCACCAACCTACAATCCACATAAATACCATGAAACTGAGATCAGTGGATTTATCTCTTGCTTAACAAATTCTGGACCCATAGCATCTATCCTTACACAGGGCACACAGCCAACACCAACTTATGTGGTGCCCATAAGTTCACTCAGGAGATTAAAACTATAATGCACATGAATTTACTCAGAATGTAGCCTGCCCCAGTGAGTGTTCAGCAGTCACAGGATGTAACAAGGACTTGAGCAGCATTAGTAGAGGAAACTATGTCGGTGGACAACGTGCTAGCAAACCATCCAGGAGCATTCTCACATCCAGAATGCCAGAAACAAACTGCAAAAGAATCTTCCGCAGATAGAAAATTATTGCAGAAAACCCTTATTCTTGCCTAGTATCATGAAGAAGGTAGTCTTTGATTTAAAAAGCTCCAGTAAATCTATAATCATTTAGGAAATACATTCCATCTTTCTGATTTTGAAACTTTATATGTAGACTGAAATATGAATTAACTAAAGCATTTTTAAAGGTTTTATCTGTTTAGTGTTAGGATCACAACAATACTGATCAGAAGGTACAGACATTTCCCCATATGACCTCTGCACCTGCACATCCAGATTTCTCCCATTATCATGACCACCATCAGAGTGATGTGTTTGTTATAACTGTTTATTGACACTTCATAATCATCTGGTGTTCCTAGTTTACCTTAGGATTCACTCTTGGTGCTGTACATTCTATGGGCTTGGGAAAATGAATAATGACATATACCTATCATAATTGTATCACAGAAAGTATTTTCACTGGCTATTCATTCCTTCCTCCTCTGTAACCTTTGCCAATTACTGTGTCTATAGTTTTTCCTTTTCCAAAATGTCATATAATTGGAGGCATACAGTATATGGTTATTTAGACTGGTTTCTTTCACTTAATAATAAGCATTTAAGATTTCTTCATGTAGTTTCATAGCCCATATCTTTTTAATACCCAGTGATATTTCATAGTCTGTATATACAAATAAAATTTTGCACATGAAGTTGGACAAATATAAAAGCTCTTTGCTTTGATTTGTTACCGTTTGTCTTATTTCTTTAATTTTAGCATCTTAAAATGTCTTACAGAATGTTCTATAGTGAATGTTTGTTGATGATTAATACTTTCAGTATTTGTTTACAATTGTGTTTATTTTATCCTCATCGATGAATAATAATTTTGTTGTGTCTACAATTCAACATTGATAGTTGTCATTCATGTCTTAGCAGATATGAGTCCACTTTTGTTTAGTTTTAACTGTACCTTTTAAGAGGTCTGCTGCTGCTGCTGCTAAGTCACTTCAGTCGTGTCCGACTCTGTGCGACCCCATAGATGGCAGCCCACCAGGCTCTCCTGTCCCTGGTATTCTCCAGGCAAGAATATTGGAGTGGGTTGCCATTTCATTCTCCAGTGCGTGAAAGTAAAAAGTGAAGTCGTTCAGTCGTGTCCGACTCTTAGAGACCCCATGGACTGTAGCCCACCAGGCTCCTCCGTCCATGGAATTTTCAAGGCAAGAGTGCTGGCGTGGGGTGCCATTGCCTTCTCCATCATGATAATCTGTTATGTCTTTCATTTCTGACTTCATTAGTTTTTCTGATTTAATTTAGGTGTTGCACATTTTCTCTAGTATTTGATAGCCAGAGATTTATTTCTGTCTATCTTGTTAGGGGCATTCATGGCTCTTTCCATCAATTTTGGAATATTTACAAACAGGTTTTCAAAAGAAAATTCTTTAACATCTTTGATGAGTTTTAAAGTTTAACTATCACTTTTTTAATTTGTGAACTTTCTTTAGTTATTTGATAAAATTGGTTTGACAGAATTTATAACCACAAACATTTGCTTGAATTTTATTCCCAACTTTAATTTCTTTAAATATTTCCATGGGAATAATTTTATTACATCCCTGGCAATTTCCTGGCTATAGAAAAAAAAATTTTTTTTTTTCAGTTTACATATCTCAGTAATGGTTCTTTTTTTTTTTTTTCTCCTTGAAATGTAGCCAGTTTTTAGGTTTGTTTTTATTTTATTTTTGCATTGTGGGAATTCCAAGTGCCTAACTAGGAGATGTTTTCTTCTACTAAGAACTTGGATTTGCTCATGTGAGGAGTTTATACTATCATAAAAACCCATGAAAATGTGAGATTCACAATAAATCCCCTTTAGGCTGTTGCTGCCCTGATGGATGTTGCAGCCCTTAGACAGCCCTGACAGGAGCCTTGGGGGAACTCAAGATGGAAATAAAAGTGGCTGCCTGCTGGCAAGCCCTCAGCCACTGTAGTGACCCTTAATGGCACACCCTGAGGAAATTCAGCATGGGAAGGAACAGGTTATTTAGCAAATCAAGGGAATGATTTCGATGGGCCCAGACTTTTGGATCTTCCCAGACAGAGAAAAGTACTAAACTCATTAACTTGAGGTGGTGGTGGTTTAGCAGCTAAACTGTGTCCAACTCTCATGACTCTGTGGACTATAAAGCCTGCCAGGCTCCTCTGTCCATGGGATTCTCCAAGGAAGAATACTAGAGTGGGTTGACACTTCCTTCTCCAGGAGATCTTCCCAACCCAGGAATCGAAACTGGGTATCCTGCATTGCTGGCAGATTCTTTATCGACTGAGCTACAAGGGAAGCCTACTGAGGTAACTGGTTTTCTTTAATTAACAGTAATCTTTTGAAGTTCAGAATACCTGATCTTTGTGGCAAAAACTGCTATATCTCTTGGTTCCTCCCTTACCTTCAGTCTTTGGAGCAATCCCTCAGAGTTACTGGAGAGGCTGCATCTCAGGCTGAAGTCCTCAGTTTTGTCCACCAAATAAAACTCAATTCTCAATTTTTATACTGTGCATTTTTTCCAGTTGACACTTCTGTCATGAACTAACAAAGTACATTGCCTTCTGGCAAGTTTACTTAGCCGTAAAAAAAAAAAAAGGGAAGAAAATTCTGAAAATATAGAAATTTATAATATAGAAGTCATAATAGGTTTAATGAAGAAACGAAGAATGCAGAAGCCCACTACAAAAATTAGAGACAGCACATTTTTTCTAACAAATAAGAGTTATTAACAAAATTCACTATGTATTATATACCAAGTAACTTACAAACTGAAAGAATGTTTATTGTAACTCACACTTTCTGATAAAACATTAAATTATAAATTAATAATGAAATGTCCAATGTCCACCACAGCATTTATATTTGATACTCACACTTTCAAATATCTCAAAAGTCAAAGACTCATAGGACTCCCAAAATGTTAGCCATATGCCAGCCATGACATTTATATAATAAGGGTCAAAAACTAACCTTCATTTTTGCACTATCAGTTCAGTTCAGTTCAGTTGCTCAGTCGTGTCTGACTCTCTGCGACCCCATGAATTGCAGCACGCCAGGCCTCCCTGTTCATCACCATCTCTCGGAGTTCATTCAGACTCACGTCCATCGAGTCTGTGATGTCATCCAGCCATCTCATCCTCGGTCGTCCCCTTCTCCTCCTGCCCCCAATCCCTCCCAGCATCAGAGTCTTTTCCAGTGAGTCAACTCTTCGCATGAGGTGGCCCAAGTACTGGAGTTTCAGCTTCAGCATCATTCCTTCCAAAGAAATCCCAGGGTTGATCTCCTTCAGAATGGACTGGTTAGTTTCATGAATAAAAAATGAATAAAGAGTTTGTGTTCTGTTGGTTTGATAACAAATGGCCTATAGGATATAATTTGAAGTCTGAAAGAAATAGTCCAAAAGAATCACTGTAGATAAAACCTGTTCAGTGAATCTGTTGGCTTTTGATTTGTAGAAACTGAATTAAACCAAATCTCAGCTCCAAAAGAACCAATATTATTAGACTTGCTAGTTTTAAAAGTTGTATCATCTGGTTTCTTTACATTTCTCTAATTTCTATACAATTTCTTTTCCTATTTATCCAGAGAGGGCATTTTTTTTTTCCTTTTTCCTTTGGTCTAACTACACTACAAATAAGAAAGAGTACAATAATTTCAGTGGATATTAAGTGTTTTACATAGCTTGTGTGGCAAATTAGTTTATTTTCAGGGAAAAAAAATAGTCACTACAGAGCAATTCTTTTATATAAGACATTCCTCACACTTTGTATTTTTAATAGCCACTTTGAAACTTTTTTGATAATCAAATATACACGTTACATCTGGAATTATTAACAAAATAATATGATTTTGTTTACTAATGGAGTTTGGCAACAGTGATGAATATATAGTTGTGACATTTTTTATAACACTCTTGACAAAGATTATCAGACATATATTTTTACAAGTTAATCTTACACTGGTCTTCTCTGGTGGCTCAAAGGTAAAGAATCCGCCTGTAATGTGGGAGACCTGGGTTTAAACCCTGGGTTGGGAAGATCCCCTGGAGGAGGGCATGGCAACCCACTGTGGTATTCTTGCCTGGAGCATCCTCATAGACAAAAGAGCCTGGTGGGCTACAGTCCATAGGGTCACAGAGTCAGACACAACTGAGCAACTAAGCAAAGCACGATCTTACAGTAATTAAATTCTTAGTAAACACTGTAGTATTTGTTTCACCAAATTATTTGGGATTTGTTATACAAATTTATTATACATTGATTTGCCAAATCAAGAGTTAGTTTTCACAGAAATAAAGTTAATGTGTAAGATGTCTTAAATGAGGTACAATTGGACTTTTAATTTATCATAGCTTTTTTCCAAATCAGAAAGATAGTCCATATTTAATAATATAAAGGTTATTTTTGCAGTAGGTTTCTGTTCAAGTAGGATAAAAGATGCCTAAAAACATCTCTGGTATTTTTTTCAGTTCATATAAAAAGACCTATGTGTTTTATATAATATGAAGAAAATAATTATATTGAAGTTAAATGATAAACTAAATTAGAATTAGTATTTACTGAAAGTTTATTTTTAGTAAAAAGTTTATTTTTAGTAAAATTCTATATTAGGAGTGCTATAAAATTTGGCTTATGGATCTAACATTCATATCCACAATTTGAAAATAAGGAAGGAATCATGAAAAAGTTAGTTTGGATGGTTAAATAAATACTCAGAATTCTAAATATACATCTCCATCAGAATTGTACTTTTACATCTTTCATTATAGTTTTACTTTTGTCTCTTATGAAATTGCTAGAGGAATAGTTAAAAAGAGCAGTAGAAACTGAGGTAACTATTCTAAGTGCTAATCTCATCTCTCCCAATTACTACAGATGCAGTTTTTGGAAAATTGTTTAAATATCCCTATCATCTTTTTTTTTTCATTTCAGCGGTCACTGTACATAGAGTGTTCTACAACCACATAAGGTAGTGGAAATGGAGGTATTTTTTAGAAAATAAAAATTGAAAAATAAATAAATAAATAAACGGGGATGATATTATGAATTTGAAAAAAAAAAGAATTAAAGATTACAAAAAAAAAAAAAGAAAAAAAAAGAAAATAAAAATTGCATTGCAATTCTGTAATATGGACATGATGGTAGGAGATACACAGAATCAAAACCAGGGTCAAGCTGACATTCTTTCAGCCACCTCCTCTTTATTCACCAAAACCAACCTCTCCCTCACCTTTCTTGCCTTAAGGAGAAAAAACACAATGCTCTCTGTCATTGTTTACATTTATTGTTTAAATAACAAGTAAAAGGGAAGTGGAAAAATGATAATGAAACCACATCAATGGAAGAATATTCAATTTAGATGAGAAAACATGAGTTTAATTGCTGCCTCCATCTATGAATAATTAACTGATTCTTTCTGTAAATTATCTGCTTGCTCCACACCTACATTTAAACATTTACTATATTAAGGTGGAAACAGATAAGACTACCTGGAGAACAGTAAAAGTTAGGAGAGAAGCAGAACTAAACAGAAGCTAACCCAAGTGGCCCATTGATAAAGAATCCACCTGCAAAAGCAAGAGACTCAAGAGATGCAGGTTAGCTTCCTGGGTAGGAAAGATCCCTTGCAGTAGGAAATAGCAAGTTGCACCAGTATTCTTGCCTGGAAAATTCCATAGACAGAAATGCTTGGCAAAGAGTCAGATATGATTGAGCAACTGAGTGCACACACAACACGTATGTAATTAAAACCTAAATCAATGAAGAGAAGTTTATAAGTGAGATTTATCCAACAAAGATACAGGAAGACACTAGGAGTTCCTATTTAGACTAACTGGGAGGCTAGGGATGTACATGAGTGAATTTATGGATAAAATAGTTGAGTAGGCAGCCATAGCCCAGAATCCATATAGTGAGGCACTCAGTGGGTTTTAAAGCCTGTCCCTGGTACTACAGAAAAGATTTGGGTTAGACAATGTAGCTAGTAAAATGTCTATACTCTTAGAGGATAGGGATAAAAAATGTAACAAATCATGAGGGACAAAGAAGTTATACCCATAAACCAACAAATACACTTGAGTTTCAGAAAGAAATCAGAAAAAAATAAATAAATAAAAAGGAGATGACAACCATTAAACAAATAATAGGAGCTAGTGTCCCAAGTAAGAGAAAACAGATTTTTAATGTGCAGCAATCCCTCAGTGTAAGCATGAGGAATGGAAAAAATGACCCAACATTTAACTTCATGAAAATTTTACAAGTTTGAGGTCATAAAAAAAGGTGACTTGTAAAGAAATGTGACCAAGCCTTGGCATGAGAGAGTTAAACCAAAATAAGGTTTCCAGAAATCATGAGGAAAGCTTCCATGGTGCTTTAAGAAAAATTATCTAAGAGTTTGAGCTCTATACTCAGCCAGATAATCAATGAAGTGGGAGGGAAAGAACAAACCTTTTCCAGATATTCACAGACTCAAAAAGATCATGTGTAGCACTCCTCGTGCCTAGAATTACATGACTACCAAAACAGAAGACAGAAGAACCATTTCATCTTATTCTTAAGTACATGTGCCCAGATAACTGGTGGGGAACAAATTTAAAAAATACTGGTCAAAACTGGAGCTGAGTCAGACACCTGGGTGAATGAGGCAGAAGACACAAATTATCCTGGTGTTAGGTAGTTAGAATAGGAAATAGGAGTCCAATATGGTGATGGCTAAAAGACAAAGAAAGGAAAAAGCCAGAGAAAATGGAGCAAAAGAAACTCCGAGGACCAGAGTGAGAACCTCAGGTGAAACAGCCTTGCTGGCTACCACAATTTTCACAGGGCAGCCTCAGGGGGAGGAGACAAATCATATAAAAAGAGAAACCAAGACTCTCTCTTTTTATATGTGGCCCGCCCTCATGCCTCGAGGGTGTACTATCCTTTGTTTGCTGAATGAAACTGAGTTGTAACCAAGCTGCAACACTGGTCTGCCGTTTCAAATCTTTGTTGTGAAGAGACAGAACTGAGGAAATTACACACTCCCCCAATACTGGGAAAATGTGTTTTTAAAATGTTTTCCTCTCTGAGTATAGAGGAAGGCACATTATGCATGTGTATATTAGAAAAGAGATGGAAATTACAGAGTTGGCACAGAAATTATAAAATTATACTTCAAAATAAAGCAAAGTAAAATCTAGCTTGTTTGACCTTAATCTCTAAGAGAAACCTCTTTTAGGTATATGGCTAAGAGAAATGGGGCTTTAGAAATTGAAATACATTTTAGAAGCAAGTTAATTTTTCTGTAATTAGCAATAGTATATATTTATAGCAAATGAAAACTCTCTATATCATTTTTAACTTTTAAAATGATGAAAATAATTGTACTTCAGAAGAGGATGCACAAATTTTCAACTTTGAGGGGTGAAATAAGAGAGGTAATTAACAGGACAGGGTTGTGAAAATAACTCAGTTTCTGTAGTAAGGTATTAATCAGTCAGTTCAGTTCAGTCATTCAGTCTTATCCGACTCTGCGACCCCATGAATCGCACCANAAAAGGATAATTTTATATCTATGAAACAAGACAGGCTGATTTTAAACAAGAACATGCTATTACCAAGAAGAAATAACAGGGCCTCTAAGAAATAAATGACTTTTAAAATGAATGAAGTGATCATTTTAAAGGCTAAATGGAGTCAGAATATTGAAAAATTGAGCCCAGGATTTCCCTTTTAACAAGCCATGACAAATAAAAATATTTAAAATGTATTTTTAAAATGAGACACAGAAAACAGATTATAAAGGTACAGTCTTCCAAAGAAAGAAAGATTGATACAAAGAGAAGATCAAGTATATCCCTATGTGGAATAAGTAAAAGTACATAACCCTTCAGAGAAAAAGCTCAACTATATAGGCAAATTTATTTATCTTATTATATAATTAATGTTATTTATATTTATTTATGTTTATAACAAATAAATTTATTTATTTCAGTAAACTCTATAACGTCAAAGAAAAAGTGAAACTGTTTACTTAATATTTAAGAAACTATAATATTTCTCAAAGAGAGGAACAATTTAAACTTTTACTTAAATTTTTATTTAAATGAAGTTTTAAAACTATTTCAATGCCTGTTAAAAGCAATATTTGATGCAGAAAAAAAATACAGAATATTAAACAACTTTATAAAGCTTCAAAAGAAATAAAATTAAATAATTTTTAAATTTAGATGTTTTAAAATAAATGATATTTTTTTAAGTTGTGTGTCTTACAAATATGGCTAATTATTTTTAAAAACCTTTTAATTTCCCTTTCTCTGACTTTCTACACCTTCAATATAACATGAGGCTGCTTAGTAGTGGTTCTATTTTAAACAACAAATAGCATATTTGTGAAAGCATCATAGAGGGTTGAAAAGCACTGAAACCAGTGACTGCATATTCTTTGCCCAGTTGTCATTTCTCTGTATTTGGCCTAAGGTCAGTACCAAGTTTTGCTTTCCAAAAAAAGTTTGTTTTCATTAATTCAGTTGTTTGACTACATTTTTAATGACTGATTTTTTTGTATCACGGAAAAGAGAATTATCATCTTTATTACTGAATCATATCTTTATGGCTCAGAATAGGGTCAGTTTCGTGCTATAAAGTTATACTTCTTTTTCAGGCCACCCTGCAAGGCATGTGGATTTCCCTGCCCAGGGATGGAACCCATGCCCCTTGCAGTAGAATTGTACATTTCTAACAACTGGACCACCAGGAAAGTCTCACATTCTAAAAACTTATATTTTGCACCATAGACAATTTATGAGTCTATTTGAATAAAATAAAAATACCATAGAAACGTTAATCTCAATTCCCATATGAGCTATTGAAAATTATATCCTTAAAAATTACTGTGACATCTTTTTTCTTGGAGACATATAAATTTCCAAGTCTATATGTGACTATGATGGTATTAATAAAGGGCATCTTGTAGAATAATGTGTGGTGAAAATAACACAATGAATAAAGTCTAAGAAAGACAGCTTTTTAAAAATTCATCACAATTATATTAATTCAATAGATGCCATGAGCTATGCTGACTCTCTTGTGTGCATTTTTCATTATAATTCTTCAATGCTCATGATGGTGCATGAGGAAATTTTTGCTTCCACAAAATTTAAGTTCTTCTGTTGATGATAGTTTTGACTATCATCTCTTAGCTCTCCACTCTGTAAATCTATAGGAAAACATACACACGTAAACACACAACAATGATATATTTTCATTGGCAATACAATTACCCTAGTGAAGGAAAGCAATTATTATGTTATAGACCATTTTGGTGAATCATAAGGTAATGAATATCATGATATAGAAAAGTGTAATCTTTTAAAAATACAGTTTTCAAATACCTGCACCACTGTATTTTTTCTTTATTCTTAGGACATTATTTTAATGTATCCTATATTTAAAAATAAGTGGATTGATTATTCTCTTAACGTAATGCAGTTATAATTGAGAAATATTCTTGGCACATGGAATTGATATTTTTATGATCTAAAATAAACATGTTAAAAAAATAAAAGTAAAAAATAAAATATACATGTTAGAAAATTGTGCCAAATATTATACTGGTTTGTATCTGTCATTGTCCTTTAAAGCAATGTGATTTCAAACTGTTGAGGGATTACTTCTAGCCACTACTTTAGCTCTGTTATCCTGAAAGGACTTGCAGTGAAATAGAAACTCTGTTTTTCTCCTAATTCCCCCATGGTGTCCGTGGCACACAACATGAACCCTATAATCTGCTGTAAAGCAATACCATATAAATGATGTTTATCTGCATACATTTTTAATGGCCATTTGGAGGCTCCTATTCTGTGGGGAATCCATTTCGCTTTAACCAGGGGATCTTTTTTTCATCATGATTAAACAAAGGCACTCTCACCAGCACAGCTGAGATAAAAGGATTCATTGGATTTCCATCACATCAGGCAGGTGATGACAGATCCCTATCTATTTCAGGAACAAACTTTAGACTAGCCACAGGTGATTTCCTTTCTGTGCTGAATGGCACACTAGACATTATGTTTCCCACAACAGCAATCTCTAGCTTATTATTTAGCTCTGTGACAGGAAAACAAGTAAAAACTCATGATTTTAAAATATGAACAGACATAAAAAAGGGAAAGTTGTGCAGTTCTCTTGAATCTTCAAAGAGTGTTTCAACAAGCCTACTAATTTAAATGATTGGTTCTGCAAATACATTTCAATTTCTTATTCATCTACCTTACAGAAATAGGGACAGATAGGCTAGATACAGATGGATGGATAGATACATAGATGCAAAGCAATATATAGCTGAGCAAGTACAATAAATATAAACCCATGCACTCCACATGAAGCAGACAATGTTACTGAAATAATACTCCAGGAAAGAAAAAAAAAAAAAAACCTCTTAAAATTAGTTTCCATAGGATTTAATAATTCCTATGCACATTCAAGGTTCCAAGAAAAACAGAGGAAATAAATTGTAAAATTCAATCATCAAACTTGACTAGATTCACAATTGCCAGGTTTCTGTGCTTTTTTTTGCACATACACTGTAATTTACTTTGCTTCTCAACTCTTTGAGATGGAGCAAACAGAGCGTAGAGATATTAAATAAGCAGAGAAAGGTCACAAAGATGGAAAACTTGATTTGTAATAAAATATAAAACATCATTTTGCTTACTTGTGAACCACAGCATCACTCATCTATATCTAGGCAGTTGCCTGGCTGGATTATTTATCTTTTAAACTAATTATCAAATTCTTATATTGCTTCTAGTAATATGAAATTTTTCTTCTCAAATTACTTTCAGGAGGACATTAATTGCAAAAGATAATGATAAGTATTGCATAATCATAAATCTGAGAAACAATGCATTAAGGAAAATTTAAGCATATTTCTTTATTACAGGAATTATCTAAGATATTCAAATGCAAACATGTCTTGTGAAACACTGACAGTGGCATGAATTCTCCAGTCATATATGTCCATGGCAACATTTCTTTTGTTGTTTTAATGAAACATGTCATGTTATTAATAAATCAGTTTTCATGTGTTTTATGATTTTATAAAATACTGGCAAAACTGTATGTAGAATAAACAGAATAGCCGTCCTTCTCTATGCTACTTAATTTTACCTAAAACATGGATGCAGATACTATACAAAGCCAAGCAAGGCATTTGTTGGGTATATGTAATACCACAAAATACATGGTTCAATATAATGAACTAGTGGGGAAAATTAATATATAATTACATGAAAAAAGTGAATTTAAGGCATTTTCTTTAAAAACATATTTATTAATTTGATTAATACAGTTTTACTCTTGAGGTCATGATAAAATTATTCAGTATTCACATAATTCTACTTCATAGGAAAATAAGTTGGTTGAACCTAAATAGTATGATGATAATCCCATGGAAAATTATAATTCTGAAACCACATGTTTCAGAAATTGTATATTNAAACATATTTATTAATTTGATTAATACAGTTTTACTCTTGAGGTCATGATAAAATTATTCAGTATTCACATAATTCTACTTCATAGGAAAATAAGTTGGTTGAACCTAAATAGTATGATGATAATCCCATGGAAAATTATAATTCTGAAACCACATGTTTCAGAAATTGTATATTTATTTAGGCATTAATCTAGTTAACAATTTATATAATATTAATCAATAGTTTTTGGGTCCTCTATGTTATAGCCTAGCTTTGTGTAATAATACAAAACAATAATACAAAATATAATAATGATTAAAGAAGATAAATATTGGTCATATAACTAATAGGTTTAGCAATAACACTTATTTATACAATTATTTCTACTACTGATGATTAAAGTAATGGTTACCATTTACTTACTACATTAAACACTTGAAATACATCAAAAGGGTTGAGTAGACTGAATGGAAGGACCTATATTAGAATCAGATATGCATATTTATTAGCTGTATAGGCATGGGAGATTTATTTCACCTCTCCACACACTGTCTCATCTATTATAGAGAACAATAGAGCTGTTTGAGAAATAACTGAGATAAAAACAAAATAGTATATATATATATATATATATATATGGAGTCTAGAATAATTACATTGATGAACCTATCTGCAAGGAAGGAACTGAGATGCAGATATAGAGAATGGACTTACGGATACAGCAGGGCAGGAGAGAGTGGGACAACTGGAAGAAGTAACATCAACATATATACACTATCAGGTATAAGATGGATAACTGGTGAGAAGTTGCTGTGTAGCACAGGGAGCCCAGTTTGGCACTCTTGTGATGATGATCAGGAAGGGTTGGGTATGGGTAGAGGAGGAAGGCTAAGGATGAAGGTGATGTATATATAATCATGGCTTATTTGCATTGTTCTAGGGCAGAAACCAACATAATACTGTAAAAAAAATTTATATTAAATAAAAAACAGAAAAAAAAAACCTGAAACACAAATAAAAGGAGAAAACACAACTGCCCAGCTTACAAAATATCTTGTTACTGAATCATTAGGGTAGTACATTTTCTTGATAACTGTATCAGTATTTTAAAACTTCCTCCTGTGGCTACTTTTAATTTAACTCCCCAGAACAGAGCACCATAATGAGGTTAGAGCCATTCCTTAATTTTAAAGTTTTGGGTCAGGACTTCAATTTATGACAGCTGAGTTTGGAAAAGAGCACACACAGGAAGGTTTCTGGCAGGTGATTATTAGGAATGAATATATGGAACATGAAATTCTGGAACCTTATTTCCCTAATGCTTTCAATTGCCAAATAATCACTAAAAATTTTTAAGTACTTGAGGAGTACTCATATTTCATCTTAAAGAAAGCAGCATTTTTAGGTCTCAGTACAATTCTGTAAGTAAATACAATTATGTTCCTGCTTATAGATAAGAAAATAATGGCTTGTAAAGGTTAGATAATCTGCCAAGGTTGTAAAATTAACGAATGGCTGACTTAGAATTTATGCCAAGGTAGTCAATTATCAGGCTTATACTCAGACCACTACATGTGCTATACAAAATGTGTCTGAGCCATTATTTTAAAGTTAATAGTGAAAAGCACACAATTCCAGAGAAAGGAAAAGTAATGTTTATGTTAATCTTAAAAAAATTGGTAAATTAATTAAATCAAATAAGCTGAAGAAACTCTCTTCATAAAGTTTTCTGTATTTCTTTCTAGATCCGTTATTATTATCAGTCAATGAATATTACTTTTAAAATAGAACTTTTCCAATGATCTTGATTTTAACAACTTTCTTCTCATAATCTGAACTACTTTCATTAGTTTTTAAATAAAAACAATATATTTTTGTTAGTTATAAAATCTACTTGGGTGCCTTAAAATAATACATGGAAAATATTTAAGAAAAATAAGGTATGCCCCAAATAAATGCTGCAAATTAGCCATTTGGATTTATTTCATTACAATTAAATGTCAAGTGAGTGATACCATACATATAGCGTTACATTTTTATATAATTAAGTAATTTTATTGTCATTTATCCCATTGACTAACAATAAAATAATATGTTATAGTTCATATTTTATTAAAATATAGCAATAATTACTTAAATTTATGTCTTCAATTTTGAATTACAAACCTGCTTTCAAGTTCAGGGTTTTCTTTTCTTCTCTAACAGTTCTATAATTATTGACAAACTTCTATTAAAATTCTAGGACGATTCATTTTAGCAAGCTAAAATAGTGTCCATTTACTTTCACCTATGTAAACATTTTAATCTCTCATCATTTGACAGATTAAAAAAATATGAAATTGAAACTGAAAATAAAATTGAAAGGAAACCAATAAAACCAAAAGGTAGTTCTTAGAAAGGATTAATGAAATTAATAAGCTTCTCGAGAGGTCAACTAAGAAAAAGAGAGCAGAAACAAATTACAAATATCAGAAATGAAAGGCGGTCATTACTAAAGATACAATGGAAATTAAAAAGGATAACCAAGTAGTAGTATGAACAAGGCTGTGCACAAATTCAATAATCTAGATAAAATGAACAATGAAAACATTGCAATTTGATAAAAAAAAAAAAACTGGATATCTAGCCAGTAAATCAAAAACAAGACAAAGATATACTCTCTTACCACTAAACAACAAAAATATTGTAATTTGACAAGAAACTGGATACTTACCCACTAAAATAAAAAACAAGACAAGGATATATTCTCTTACCACTCCTTCCAACATAGTGCTAGAAGTCCTGACAAACACAAATAGTAAGAAAAGGAAATAAAATATATACAAGTAGAAAGACATAAAACTATTCGTTCAGATACCATGGTGGTCTACATAGAAAATCTGAAAGTCTGGCACTAATGACTAATTATACTGAGGGTATAGGATGTAAAATTAATATGCCCAGGTAATCAGTTGCTCAGTCATGTCTGATTCTTTGAGATGCCATGGATGGTAGCCTACAAAACCCATGGAATGTTTTAAGCAAAAATATTGGAATGGGTTGCCATTTCCTACCTCAAGGGATCTTCCTGACCCAGGGATCAAACCCATGTCTCCTGCATCTCCTGCACCTGTGAGCAGATTCTTTACTACTTACTGCATCACCTGGGAAGCCCAAGATTAATATACAAAAGTCCACTGAAACCAATACAATATTGTAAATTAATTAATATCCAATTAAAATAAATAAATTTATATTTTTTAAAAAGTCAACTGCTTTCCAACAGTGAACAAGTGGAATTTGAAATGAAAAAGAAAATCCCATTCACATTAACCCTAAAATAAGGTAGTTATAAATCTAACAAATAATGAACAATGTATATATAAGTAAAATTACTAATTTTGATAGGGAAAATCAAAGAAGAATTAAGTGAATAGAAAAATATTTCACTTTCATGAAGAAAAACTCAATATTGTTAAAACCTCAGTTCTTCCCAAAATAACCGTAGTTGAAATGTGAACTCAGTCAAAATCCTAGCAAATTAGTTTGCAGATAATGACAAACTTGTTCTAAAGGTTACACAAAGAGGTAAAAAATTCAAAATAGGCAACATAATATCAAAGGCTAAGAACAAAGTTGGAGGACTAATGCTACCATCCCATAAGATAAATCTCTAGCAATCAAGACAGTGTGTTATTAGCAAAGATGCAAATTGATCAATGGAACAGAATACAGAGTTCATAAACATCTCTCTCTAAATATAGCCAATTGTTTTTTGCAAAGAATGAAAGACAATAAAATATAGAAAAGACAATTTCTCTTCCACAAATGTAACAATTGGAATCCAGATGTAAAAAAAGATCAATTCAGACATAAACTTCACACATTTCACCAAAATAACACAGATCAAAGACCTACATGTAGTGCAAAAACATAAAACTGCTAGAAGATAAGGGAAAACCCAGATGACATTGAGAATGGTGATATCTTTATACATTTAACCCAAAGGCACAATCCATGAAATGATCAATAACAAGAAGTACTGACCTCTAAGAAGGCTACAAACTCTATGATTTCAACTATATGACATTCTGAAGAGAAGAAGACTACGGAGACAAAAAATAGATCAGTGTTTGCCAGGGGTGAAGCCTAGGAAGAAGGGCATGTAATATAGGCAGCATACAGAAGAATTTTAGGGCAATAAAAATACTCTGGCATTTTAATAATGTATATATGTTATTATAAATTTTTCCCAACACATATAATATATAACTCCAAGAGTGAACCAAAGGCAAACTATGTACTTTAGGTCATTAATAATAATTGTTCCATTCTGATAAGTAATGTTGATAATAGAGGAAACTATGCAGGTGTGGGGTCAGAGATATGGGAAATTGCTCTACCTTATTGTTAAGATTTTAACTTAATATTGCTCTTAAAAAGAGTTTTAAAGGGAAAAAAACAAACAGACAATCAACAAACAAATATGCAGAAACAGTTTGGAAGTCCCCTACATGTCATCCTATAAATAACAATGTAGGTTTCAGGAGACCTTCCTAGAATTCAAACAGGGAGAATTTCTCAAAAAAACCCCTAAATTTTGACTGAGTTCCTTCAATCTATTCTATAAATCAATTAATCTACTGAGCTAACAATTTTTGATTAGTTGCTTCTTTTCATAATTCTTACTAAGAGAATTTTGAAGTGTCATAAAATCCAGGAATTCCATGACTTGGAGAATTCCATTAAGTTATGTATTTAAAGGAAACAATATGTGCTTATTTTAAATAATATATATTTATTTGTATTTTTATCAAGTATGGATAATTTATCCAAAAACATTAAAATATCATTATATTTGAACAATGAGAGCTATCAGGATAAATAATACATAATTAATTACTGTAGCTGGTGTACTAACACAAATATTAGTTGTCATTATTACTTTTATAAAGAAGATTCAGTATATTCATACATCATTGAACAACAAATAAACATTGAGTGCCTAGCATAGCCCAGATAGTTGGCTATTAATCTAAGTTCATATATTATCTGAAATTCCTTGGATCTCAAACAAATTCCTTGGATTTGTTTCTACTGCATATGTGTGGTCTTGTACCTGAACATAATGAGAGAAACTTTTATCAAAGAGCATTTCATACCCTATGACATCAAAGTAGAAAATCAAAATAGTTTTATAAGTCAAATCCATAACCTTAGATTCCCTGTTGGTCTTTGAAATTTGTCTTTGTACAAATTTGCATGTCACTGGTGTGCTAGTCATACTAATTCTGGTCAAATTTTATGAGAAATATTGCCAAAAATGGCTAATTCTCCTAAGCAAATTGGAAATGAAAAATTCCAGAACAGTTCCAGAGTGTCATTTTTATTTGTTGTCGTTCTCAAAAACTTTTGCCTCTGGTTCATATTTCCTTATCTTTCTTTGTGACATTCAATTATATTTTCTATTACTATCTGTAGTCATGATTCTTAACATTTACTTTGACTGATGCCTTTATCTTGTCTGGAATTCTGATTATACTTTGAACGTTACTTGAAGTTTATGAATATTACTGTCTCAAGAAGACTTAGTCTTGCTTTCAAAACTTCTATTAATGTTATATTTAGCATTAAATTTAGCAACTCTTTCCTTTCTCACTAATCAGCTCAATTTGGATAACATAATAATTTCTAAATGTAAATATTAATATATACTTAAGTACATTTGATTCTTAAGGAACAGTCACTTTACATTAGGACTATTCTCTGTCTTATTGTTAAATTAATTAGTAAGTGGGCCGATAGACTGAGGTGGTTGTAATGCCTTGTTAGTCTGTGTAAATAAACTAGAACCTAAAAGCAATCAGCCACTAAAAATCAAAGGGGATTTGAGCTATAGCCAACCAATAATTTCCTTATTTTGCACTTTTTTGTTTTATAAACATCTCTCTCCTGAGTTCCTATGTGTTAAGTACTCCTTACAACTTCTGGTTATGTGATGTCCTATTAAAACAGATATTTGCTCAAATAAACTTGAAATACCAATATGCCTCACTTTAACTTTTAACACTATATTTGGTGAACCTTACAAAATAAAGTTAAGTTTTACAAAATTCTGGGCTTGGTTTTAATCTTTTAAAATTTTGACCTCACTGTGGTGACCCAAGGACAAAGGAGCAGGGTCTTGGAAAACAGGAAAAACCAGACTCTTATTGTCCTTCCCTCCGTCATGTTGTAATTATTAATGGATTGCAGGTCCTCCTGAATGGTATAGCCTGTCTCCCCTCCTACCCTATAGGGAGAAGGTATTTACCTTACTCATCCCCCCACCCAATATATGTGTCTCAATCAGCAAATGACCCACAAGACCCCTTTCCTACTCTTTGTACCCTGGGTATAAAAGTGGACTAAAGACCCCTGTTCATTGTCGGTTCTCCCTTGAGCTGGCCTGCTGTTCTAACAGCATTACCCACTCTAATAAACTTTATTTCCCTCTCATTCTGTCTCATGTCTGGAAATTCTAGTCCAGCCTGGCCTGGTCCAAGACACTCACCTTATAACTTATTTTAGCAAAATACTATGTTGAATGAATAATATCACTAAAGTATGCTTACTTGCTTAACAAACATTCTCTTAATGTTTTAAAAATATCAGAATATTCAAGCAAGAATTATCTTCCCTTGTTTTGTAGCTCTTTCAAATGATGGGATGATAACAGAGACAGAAGATTCTACAACAGGATATTAGGCATTTTACATAATTTATTTGAGCCTTTATTTCCTCACTTTAAAAATATTTATATTGCCTAACATTACCATTCTTCTTGAAGCCTTAGATAGTATTCTCAGGGGCCCTTTGGGGCCATTTAAAAGATTAACCCCTTTTAAGTGTCCTAAAGAAAATATATTTTTAATGGAAATTTGCTTTAATTAAGATCATGGCATAATTTGAGGCATGCTTAAATGGTGCTGTCCTGGTGAATCTTACATATAACTGTTAATTCTTAAAAGAAAGAAAATTAAGTCATGAGGGAAAATGAAGTTAGAGATTAGGACTATGGTTCCTGTTTTCTATTCCTCGAACACTGAAACTGAGTAAGACAATCAGTAAGGGGAGGAGGTGAAATTTCAAACCTTGGATCTTAGGCTCTGATTCATATTGGATATTAAATTTTAGATTCATGAAAAGGATATAGATACCCTCTGAGGTCCATGGGAGGCAGAAGTCTTTACTTAATATATAGATGTAATATGAAAATGGCAGGCTGTCCTTAAAGCTTAGAGAAGCCCCTGGTAGTAAGTCCTAAGAGTACAGGCATGAAAGAAGAAACACAGCAAACTAACTTATACATTAAGGAGATGAAATTGGGGAAGAAGCTGTCAGTACAAAAAAAAAAAAAAAAAGCCTTTGGAATATTCTAAATAAAGTTTAGAAAGTTTAAAACATTCTGAAGAAAGTCACAATCTCTATTTTAAGAAGATTCTGTAGAAATAAAAGAAGACCAACCTGTGTAGAATAAAGTAAAATAAAATAAAATAAAAAGAAGACCAACCAACTGAAAGAGCAAAGCCTATTTATTTAGAGCTTATAAGACAGTCAACCACTAACATATGCTTGCAGTGATTCAAAGAGAGAGGAATGGGAGAGCTTTATAGAAGTGATGGGCTTCAAATATGTCCTTATGGAAAGGTGTTGACATATGAAAGGTATCTTTGGAAGGAATGATGCTAAAGCTGAAACTCCAGTACTTTGACCACCTCATCGGAAAAGGCTCTGATGCTGGGAGGGATTAGGGGCAGGAGGAGAAGGGGACAACCGAGGATGAGATGGCTGGATGGCATCACAGACTCGATGGACGTGAGTCTGAGTGAACTCCAAGAGACGGTGATGAACAGGGAGGCCTGGCGTGCTGCGATTCATGGGGTCGCAAAGAGTCGGACACGACTGAGCGACTGAACTGAACTGAACTGAACTGATAGAAGTACTAGAAGACCGGAAAGCTATGTGATTGGTAAGGGATGCATATTTGGCTCTCTCTGATTGGTCTCAATTAAAAGTGGGGACAAAATTAGGAAGATGTTAGTTATGAACAAGCCTTGACCATTTGGGACCAAATGTCAGAGATTTTGTTGTTTACCTCACTTTCTGAATTGTCACTAGAGATAGCAATCTGGCTTCCTTCAGGTTCAACTGATAGCAAACTGGCTTCCTGAGTTATTTCCTATAAAGGGCTGGTTTCCTGGATGACTTGCCCCAGGCAGTGGATCAAAGTTTTATTTTTACATATGTCTAGCTATCATCTGTTTGTATATTCAGCCTCTTAATTACATGCAATGTAACACACATGAGTGAAGCTGTACCTTGGTGCAAGAAGTAATCATAAGACCCATCTTATATACTTTTGATGCTGGAAGTATATGAAAATAATGTTTTTTATAAATGTTTTCCTTATTATTTTCATATTGCTTAAGTAACATCAGATTTGAATTTTTTAAGATTATGCTGATCAATCCTAGAATAGAAATTGCACAATCACACCTCACAGACAAACACAATGGAAAAAGGAATAAAGAAAAAGCAAAATGAAGAATTTGCCTTCTAATATCATGGTAACAAAGAAAAGCTAGATTTGAAAAAATGAAAAGGTATGAGTTTGTGAATAGGGAACAGATCTAGTTATTTAAGGATTTGTTTCAGAACTACATGTTATATAACTAAAACCATTAAGATTCGTTGATTATATTTCGCTAGTGTTCAGTTTAATATTTATGGCATGATTCCTGAAAAATAGTCCATAAGAATTTAATAAAAACAACATTTAATATTTACTCTTATGAGAAAATGTGTCAATTCATCTAGGTTATTCACAAAAGAATCTATTTATAATTTTATGATTAAAATAATGTTTCTAATATTTGTAAGTATTCTGATTACAGCAAGTCAGAGTTTATTAAGATACTCAATAGTGTATTAAAAGATAAGCTGCTCATGAGTTTGGAAGTTCTAAGCTTGATCTATGATATTACAGTTTATTAAATTGGTAATCTCCATCAGTAAATCTGAAATTAAAAGTTGAAGAATGATAATGATGTCTACTCAGTATATTGTTCTTAATGAGTACCCAATAAGAAATTCCTGTGTAAAACAGAACATTCACTATAAACATAAGAGATCATTACTATTTCATTATTATTACTATTATAAAAGTATATTAACATAAGATGGGCTCGATAAAGGACAGAAATGGTATGGACCTAACAACAGAAGCAGAAGATATTAAGAAGNTGGGAAAGATGCCAAGGGCCTGAGGTCTTGAATGATCATGAGTAGGGCCTTGGGCTTTGAATGAGTGAGAAATAAACTTCCATTGGGTTCAGCCCCTGAGGTTTGGGGAACTGCTTGTTTCAGCAGCTAGCATCACTTAGCCTAACTAATATAGACTGACTGGACCTTCCTATGCCTCAGCAAACTTACATTTCCCATGGCCCTTGGGTCTTGCTTTCCAGGATCACCCAGAGCCAACTATGTGAGTTTCAGCCCCCTCACTGTGGTGGTATTACATTTCCAGCATTGTATGGTTATTGTATGGATCACAATAAACTGTGGAAAATTCTGAAAGAGATGGGAATACCAGAGCACCTGACCTGCCTCTTAAGAAACCTGTATGCAGGTCAGGAAGCAACAGTTAAAATTGGACATGGAACAACAGGCTGGTTCCAAATAGGAAAAGAGTACATCAAGGCTGTATATTGTCACCCTGCTTATTTAACTCATATGCAGAGTACATCATAAGAAACGTTGGGCTGGAAGAAGCACAAGCTGGAATCAAGATTGCCAGGAGAAATATCAATAACCTCAGATATGCAGATGACACCATCCTTATGGCCGAAAGTAAAGAAGAAGTAAAGAGCTTCTTGATGAAAGAGGAGAGTGAAAAAGTTGGCTTAAAGCTCAACATTCAGAAAACGAAGATCATGGCATCCAGTCCCATCACTTCATGGAAAATAGGGAAACAGTGGAAACAGTGTCAGACTTTATTTTGGGGGCTCCAAAATGACTGCAGATGGTGATTGCAGCCAGGAAATTAAAAGACATTTACTCCTTGGAAGGAAAGTTATAACCAACCTAGACAGCATATTAAAAAACTGAGACATTACTTTGTCAACAAATGTCTGTCTAGTCAAGGCTATGGTTTTTCTAGTAGTTGTGTATGGATGTGAGAGTTGGACTATAAATAAAGCTGAGTGCCAAAGAACTGATGCTTTTGAACTGTGGTGTTGAAGGCTCTTGAGAGTCCCTTGGACTGCAAGGAGATCCGTCCATCCTACAGGAGATCAGTCCTGGGTGTTCATTGGAAGGACTGATGTTGAAGCTGAAACTCCAATACTTTGTCCACCTGATGCAAAGAGCTGACTCATTTGAAAAGACCCTAATGCCGGGAAAGGTTGAAGGCAGGAAGAGAAGGGGACGACAGAGGATGAGATGGTTGGATGGCATCACCGACTCAATGGACATGAGTTTGGGTAAATTCTGGGAGTTAGTGATGGACACGGCGGCCTAATGTGCTGCGATTCGTGGGGTCACAAAGAGTCAGACACGACTGAGCGACTGAACTGAACTGAACCCCCATCTTAAAGCATAACATATCTTTTCCTTTCAAATTTATCCTCGCCTTCCTGTCCCCTCCTTCCTGACCCCATCTACCTCCGGTTCCTTGTCGGCTCTGCCCTTCGGAGACTGTCTCTCCCCTACAGTGTGCATCTTCATCTGTCGCCGGCTCCTTGTCTGTGAATGTGTTCAGGTAGCTCCTGTCTTTTAAAATAATGTCTCCATCCATCTTGTCACTCATGCAGCTCCTCACTCTCAGCGTCGGAATCGGCGCTCCCTCACTCTCTCCTCCTCTTTTCGCCCCTCGGCAGCGTGGGACCCGGTCAGCGGCCAGCTCAGAGGCCTCTGGGCTGCTGCACTTGCAGATGCCCTCACGGTCCCCACGCCTCATCTCTTCTGGGCCCTTGGTCCTCTGGCCAGGCCTTCCCTCTTGAGCCGCGCCGGCCTTTATCGCTGCTTCCCTGGAACTCTGATCACTCCGTCTCCACCACTGGCCAGTCCCCATGCAGGGATGGCAGGAAGGCATGGCGCCTGGCCTCTTCCCTCCTCCCTTCATGGTCTCTGTATTCCTGACTCTTTCAGCTGCAGCTGCCAGCTTCATGCAAAATGAAACAACCTAAATGTCCATGAATGGACAGATGAATGGATTAAGAAGATATGGTGTATATATATATATATATATATATATATATATATATAAAACGGAATACTACTCAGCCATAAAAAGGAAGAAAATAATGCCCTTTGCAGCAACATGCATGGACCTAGAGATTATCATACTAAGTCAGAGAAGGACAAATACATGCTATTACTCATGTATGGGATCTAAAAAATGATACACATGAACTTATTTACAAAGCAGAAATAGATCCACAGACATAGAAAGCAAATTTAGGGTTACCAAAGGGGAACGGTGGGGAGGGATAAATTAGGAGACTGGAATTAACATGTACATACTACTATATACAAAATGGATAAAGAAGAAGGACCTACTGTGTAAATCTACTATACTTCAATAATAAGAATAATAAACGATGACGTCTGGGTCCTGAGCCTGCTTCGGGGCAGCCTCTGCCCCACCTGTGGGCCTCTCGCAGGACGCTGAACACGCACCTGGTGGAACGCGGCCCGCGGCTGCTGCCTGGCCTCCACAGCTGCTCTGTCCACGGCCACAGCAACGCTCGCCTTGTCCTCTGCCCCATAGCTGTGCTCTTGTACCCTTGCCCCCACAAGTCCGCTATTATTTGGGAGGTGCTGGGGGTGACATGTCAAAGTCAGCAGCCACCCACCCACCCTCCATCATGCTGAGGGAGCCTCATCTGGGGGTCTGGCCCTGGTGTCTTTTTGCTTAATGGAGATTTTCATAGCAGCCAACCTACTGCTGTCCTTTCGCTCACCTCCCACCCACCCCATCTCTTTCCTGCCATCCAGCCCCTGGATCTGGCCATTTGTGAGGCGCTCCTGGACATGGTGCCCAGAGCTGGGAGAGTGTGGGTCACGGGCTGGGGCAGACCAGGATCACTATGCTGGCCCTGCCACCCAGGCGCTGTTGACTTTGGCAGCGACTGAATCTTTCTGAGATTTTGCGCATAAAGTGGTGATAATACCTGCTTTGACAGGGTTGTTGTGAAGATTGACTGAGGCAGGTTCAGGAAGCCCTAGGGCAGGTGGTTATCACCCCTTGCTTCTCCCAGGGGAGAACTGGGCTCTGTCCATCCTCAGGTCAGCTGTGCTTTCTGCTCCAGAACCTGCGGATCTGATGAATGACTTCAAAGCGTGAAATCATATTTTCATCTCTCATTTTTAAGCTCTTCTATTTCTAAAACATTTACAAACAGCGAATCCTTCCTCTAGACCTGGTCTTACTCCCTGGGAGGAAATGAGGCCCCTGAACAATCACTTCATGGCTGCAGAGGTGGAGGCTGGGGGAGCCTTGCTGAGGGACCCTGGGGTCTCCAGAACCTTCTGGTGTTGGGAACGCTGCCCGGGGCCACGTCAGGGCCATGATACCTCAGGAAGAAGGGTGGCCGCCAGGGCAGTGTCCAGGCTCAGGACTCGGGAAGGGAAGTTCTCCCAACTTTTAGGTCTCTGTAAGGAAACCAAATCTCACAGCCGCCTGAGGTCTGAAAGGTGTCCTCAAGAAGCACCAGCAGGCCAGTGCCAACCGGTGGTTAGAAGTCAGTGATTATCGTGTTGTTCCTGACTCTTTGCAACCCCATGATCTGTAGCCTGCGAGGCTCCTCTGTCCATGGGATTCCCCAGCCAAGAATACTGGAGTGGGTTGCCATGCTCTCCCACCCTGCAGACTCACCCCCATCTCAGAGCCTGTCACAGACAACAGGGCACCTTGGCAGCCAAGGGACAGTGCTGCAGCAGGGGGATCGCAGAAATGAGAGACTTTATAAACCACTTGTTTTTAAGAGGAAAAGGTTGCAAACAGGCAGCAGCACGGATGAATTCACTTGATATGACCCAGGGCCGAAGGTTGTCTACATCTGGCTTAATATCAATAACTGCTTAAAAAAAACCTTCTCTATTTGGTGTCACATGCAGCTATGTTCCGGCCATCCTCTTGTCACTCATCATGCCTGTGAAGGCAAAGAGCTGTGGGGCAGGCTGTGCTTGTGGGGAGAAGCCCGACCCCCTGTCGTCATCCTCACCTGTAGCCTCTGGAACGTTCCACAGCAGCACAGAGGGAAACGATACCTGAATACTTTTTTCACATGAGCTCTTGAGAAAAACGCTTTACAAACAGTCTGTTAGAGTAGTGGGTGTGGTTAATGTTACATCAGAGGCAAGTCTGAGCATAGACCTCTGTCATGGTTTTGGGTCTTGCTTTTGATTTTTCTCTGAGGACAAGGTGAAGTAAGGGATTCACGTTAAATTCCCTGGAAGTGAGTTCATTCGGGTAGGTGTAGTCATGGAACCCTTGACAGTGACTTTTACTTCGGATGCCCTGGGGAGCCACCACAAGGCACAGCTGGGATGTGAGGGGGTGGGGAGCCCTTGGGTGACAGGGGAGACCCACGAGGGCCCCCAAGGCTGAGAGGCACCCTGAGGGTCTATCATGGGAGCCTGTGGACTTTGGGTCTGTAGCTGGATGCTCAGCTGCCCACAGAAGCTTGCTTTGGGGTGAGGGGTGAGAGGCAGATGGGGACAGTGATGGGGGCTACTGCAAGGCTTGTGCTTGCCCAGGGAGCAGGGTCCGTGCAGGGCACGAACTGAGGGCTGTCAAGCCAGGGCCATGCGCAGGACGGGGCAGCAGGGGGCTCTGCAAGCAGCTCCCTGTGCCCCTTTCAGCTCCCACACTAAGGGCACTGAGCCTGCTAACCTGCTCAAAAGTGGAGACACAAATGCTATCCCCCCAAGGCAGGCACAAGGACCCAGTGTCCCCAAAGGCACCGCCTCAAGCACAGAGCAAGAAGATTTGTTCTGCTGCCACAGTCACAGCCCAAGCCTCGCCTACCAGGAGCCTCTAGACGGGAGCGGGCGGGGGAAGATGGCTGTGCAGGCCAGTACAGAGAATCACTTGAGCACTTGACCTTGAGGCTGAGTTTGACCAAACGAATTGGACTTTATCAAACGCAGAAGGATATGACAGGTAGAGGCACCCAACGAAAGGATGTGGCCTTTGGGGTCTGATCCACAGGATTTTCAGATCCACAGGATTCTCATTGTGGCTGGATGCCAGGTGATATTGGTCTCTAATAGCATGAGGGGCAAGGCTGGCCTGCAGGCAACTGGCCACACAAGATAGATGCTGTCTTCAAAGCAGTGGGGTCTGGGGGAGACTTTGAAGCACACAGACTGATGCACTGTAAATCTACTTCCTTGATTGAATTTTTCATACTTAGCCAATATGTGCAAAGCCCAGAAAATCAATACCCTTCTTTGAGGATAAGACCTCCTGAGTAGGAGGAGGGTGTTGTTTCTTTTTATTTTTGTGGTGGTTGTTACAGAGAATTTCAAACATGTTGAAGGATATGTGGGTCTGTCATCGCTCCAATGGCCACCAACTTGGATGTGAGTTTTCAAGCATAAACCTTGCGGTTAAAAGTGCATTTTAGGAAGCTGACCCACAGCACCTAGAGGCCCCCTGCAAGGAGCTGAGCTGGAGAGGGGAGAGGTGGCTGGCCTTGCAGCCTTGTCAGGTGAGGGATGGGAGAACCTAAACTGAGGCAGAGGGTAAGGCAGAGAGCAGGGAGCTTGGAGAAGGTTTGAAGCAAAACTAATAAGATTTGGTGGCCAACCAAGTGTCAGAATAAGGAGGAAGGTTCAAGGTGTGACTCTGTGACCTATGGGTGAGCATTGGGGCAGGAAAGAGCCAGAGTCCAACCACAGTCCTTGAAACCCCGTGAGACCCCATTTTGCATCACAGGTTGCTTCTTCCTCCTTATCCTCCACACGCTGTCTCAGCTTGTGTATGTTTGTCTCTCTTGTATTCGTCTTATGTTTCCAACATGAAACTCTTTGAAGGAAAGTGACATTTCTTCCACGTCAAGTATAGACCCTCAAGAATGTGTGTGGCTGATTCGGTGATTGGTGGTAATGTTCATGGACGATTGTGCTTTATAACCAGGCTTAAAAAAACAAAAAGCCAAGCTGATTTCAGAGATGGCTAGAACAAAACAACTTCTTAGAAGAGTATGGGGACCATCAAGGCGGTGCCAGCCCTCTGGGTCTGGGGCAATTTGGGGCAACACTGGTTTGATCTTAGCCATCTCTTAGTGATTCTTGTCTTTCAATGTGAAACCGAGTGGGGCTCCTCCACCCTTTGCTTCTTGAGAGATGTGGTGAGGAAAAGCCACGTGGCAAAGCTAAAGGCATGCACCACACTTGGTTAGAAGCTGTGGTTCTTGGGAATTCCCTGGCAGTCCAGTGGTTAGGATTCCACAGCAGGGGGGCACGGGTTCTATCCCTGGTTGGGGAACTAAGATCGTGCATGCCTTGTGGCGTGCCCAATAAATAAATAATTGTTAAAAAAAAAAAANGACGGAACTGGAGCGTCCCTCCGGACAGTCCAGACCGCCTGGGCCCCTGCCTCTCAAACCCGTCCACCTCCGTGGCTGCCTGTCACGAGTGCTGGGCGGCCCTCCAGCTCACAGGGGGAGGGAAAGAGAGACCGCTCCGCGTCCAGCCCATGGCCCCTGTGCCCGCCCCCGCACCGAGAGCCACCGTCCAGAGCCCCAGGTTCTACCTCCATAGCGCCTTCTCATAGCCATGCGGCCTGGAACAGCCCACTTCACTTCCCCGGTCCCAGTTTCTCCTTGTGTAAAGCCACTGGGTTGGAAGGGGTAGTTTCTGAACTTCCTTCCCCCTCTAGAGAGCTACCTCGTCCAGATCGACCTGTGAGTGGCTGGTGGTGGGGTGCGGTAGGTGTAGGGAGAAGAGGGTTGAAGCCCTGGGGAGCTAGCTGGGAGGTGATGGAGGTGATGGAGGCGAGGAGGCCCAAGGCGGCCCCCTAGGTACCTTCGCCAGCTCGCCCACCCCCACCATCCCCTACTCTTCTTGGCTTCCAAGAGTAGACTGGCATCGCTGCTACCCTAGGGAAGGCCCCTGTGGGAATCCCCTTGCTCTCTGGGTGCTGGTTTGCAGTCACTGTTTGCAGAGGATGAGGGAAGGAACAGGAAGGAACGTGCAGGCTGAACTGGAAAAGCCAGCTGGGCCAGAGGCAGTCCTGACTGTTCCTCACACCTGAGGCTGCACGGCAGGGCAGGTGCAGGCCGTGTCCCCTGCACCTGCCCTGCTGGACCCCGGGGAGCCCCGTTCTGGGCACACCGCTGTCACCAGGCTGAGAGCTCCGGAGCAAAAAGTCTAGTAGCTTTTAGCTTTGAGGCTGCACACATATGCTCCTAAGACTGTGTGGAAATGACATTATTTTCAGCTTAAATCTATCTTCCTGTAGATTTACTCAGTGAGTTCAAAGATGCTAGTTCCTAATTTATAAGCTCGGAGGCAGCTTCCAGCCCGTTAACCTCAAGGCCTTCATGTCCTCCCCCACCCACTCCTGCTCCCCTCTGCAGGAAGGAAAGCTCCCACAAAATGTCCAGATGGTTCAGAGCAGTATATAAGACGGTCTGGTTGCAAGTGGCAGAAATGCCTCTTAAAGATGTATGTACCTACGAAATACATACATCTAGACAGTATTTCATACGCATATTTTTCTTCAGTTCAGTTCAGTCACTCAGTCTTGTCCAACTCTTTGGACAAGGACTGTAACACCAGGCTTCCCTGTCTATCACCAATTCCTGGAGCTTGCTCAAACTCATGTCCATCAAGTCAGTGATGCTATTCAACCATTCCATCCTCTGTCGTCCCCTTCTCCTCCTGCCTCCAATCTTTCCCAGATCAGCGACTTTTCCAATGATTCATTTCTTCTCATCAGGTGGCCAAAGTATTGGAGTTTCAGCTTCAGCATCAGTCCTTCCAATGAATATTCAGGACTGATTTCCTTTAGGCTACAGAGTCTAAATATTTGGCTTATAGAATCTAAATAAAGGTTAAAAACTAATAGGAAGGACAAGGATGTTGTTGGGCNTCCGCTGGAGGAGGGAATGGCAACCCACTCCTGGGTTCTTGCCTGGAAAACCCCATGAACAGAGGAGCATGGTGGGCTTCAGTCTGTTGGGTCAGAGAGTCTGACACAGCTGAGTTTCTGAGCATGCATTATTAACATGAGATTACTTGAACATGAAATGATACTTCTCACAATCATGAAAATAATAATATTTACATGAAATGATTATTAATTTGTATGTTTTCCTCATTTCAGTCTGTAAATTTAAAAATGGCTCTATTGGCAAGACATCTTTGTAAAGAAAATATTCACTTTTTAGTATGTGAATATTAAATAGAATTTAATATTTCATTCCTATAATTTTGTAAAAAATTCTATTTCATTCTAGTCAGTTTAAAATTCATGTTTTAAGAGAATATCTTTTGTGTAATGAAAATGTAGTCCTTGTAATCACAATCAATATATTTTGCTAATTAAGGATAGCAGTAAAACAGGAATCCAAAGTTTCATCTAACTTTTTCAACATTTTTTTTTGCAATTAATATTCGAGAACTAAAGTTTGTATCTTTTATGAGAAAAATATGTTTAATCATCCAATATATTCAAAACAAGTTAGTATAAATACAACAATAATTCGCATAGTGGTACTCCTGGAGTTTTACTTCTCAACTTTGTCAGATTTATAGAACATACTGGGAGAAAACTAAGCATATGCTGTGTTCTCATAAACAAAGCAATTTGGAAGAAAATTGCCATGTTAGAAGAGAAGAAAAATACTTACATATTTTAAATGCTATGTTTAAAATTCAGGTGTAATTATAAAAGTTGACAAAACAAAATGATGAAAAACATCACAGAGCTAGAATAAATTATGTCTAAATCAATTAAAACACTGGTATTATAGAAATCTGCACAAATTATTAGAGTACAATATAGACTATTATAATTTATTAAATAATATAAATATTTTTATGGTTTTAATTATGGCAGTTAAAAGAAAATATAAAATATTATGGACTTATATAGGACAAAATGCAATCAGGTAAATTTTTAATTCTCCACATTTAAAATGTAATCAGCGTTATTAAAGGCTTCCTTCACCTATGAAAATCAAAAACATGAAATATAGTAGTGGTAACATTTGAGAGACTTGAAATTCTATTTATTGTTTTTTTTAATATTATAAAGTTTATACAGTAAAAGGGTTAAAATGGAGATTATTCAACCGAATTGTGGATCTATCAAGTACTCTCTCCTGGAAAATCCCATGCATGAAGGAGCCTGGTAGGCTGCAGTCCATGGGGTTGCTAAGAGTCAGACATGGCTGAATGACTTCACTTTCACTTTTCCTTTCCTGCATTGGAGAAGGAAATGGCAACCCACTCCAGTGTTCTTGCCTGGAGAATCTCAGGGACAGGGAGCCTGGTGGGCTTCCATCTATGGGGTCGCACAGAGTCAGACATGGCTGAAGCGACTTAGCAGCAGCAGCAGCAGCAGCAGCAGCAAGCTTCATAAGAATGTAGTTTTCTAAAAAGATATACTTTCCCTTTTAAAATTATAATNGCCTGGTGGGCTTCCATCTATGGGATCGCACAGAGTCAGACATGGCTGAAGCGACTTAGCAGCAGCAGCAGCAGCAGCAGCAGCAAGCTTCATAAGAATGTAGTTTTCTAAAAAGATATACTTTCCCTTTTAAAATTATAATTGGTATAGAATTCTTGCTGGCACCTAGAACTAAATAAATTAAAAACTCTGTCTTCATAGTAATTTTAAAACTTAACACAAGAATACCAGGTAAGTTTTTCTCTTTAACATTATTACCTCTTTGCTTGTGCAAAATTAATTGAGGTTTATGCTATTATGTTCTACATTTTCAAGATGTAAATAGGTTTTCCAACAGTCAGAGCATATAATCAGTTTCTTTTTTTTAATTAGACAGGTCTATTTTTAAAATCATACATACAAACATCTGTAAGCAAGACTCTGAGATTGTTATCTGAATGTTATAAAAAATTATCTTTCTTTAAAATGATTTGTCTATGCCAGAGTCCATACATCTTCAAACAATACAACTTAAAATAAGAGCACAATAAACATATAATAAATTAGTAAGTCAATGAATGAGTAAGGCAACTTTTCAAAAAATTATTAATTGGAGTTCTTTAGTTGCAAGCACCAAAATCAACTCTGCATAATTAAGCAAAAAACTAATTTTTTTGAATTATCAGGTAGTGTACACATTTCCTGAGAACTGAGCATAAGTCTTAGCAATAGTCAGAAGCTAGTAGTGGTAGACAGATTCTGTTTTAGGCAACAAGAAATGTTCACTCAAGGATGATAGTTAGACAGATGGCTAAAGAGATAGAGTATAATACATATATAATCTTCAACAGTTTTTCTCTTGGCCCTGGCATGGAGGATACATGCCTTTGTTTGGGTGAGGTGGACATTTATCATTCTGTCTTTTTTTGTTGTCCCATTTTGTTTTATAAATTAGGAAATTGAAGCTCAGACAGCAAGGGTATAGTAATCAATATTCAAAATGTGTAATAATTTTATGGTTACCTTATAATTTTCCAGACTAGAAATTAATAACTTGAAAGCAAAGCCGAAGATTAAAAGAACTGATGTAGGTAAATTTAAATAAGCTTAAAATGAGGGAAAAACAATTAATATTTCTACTTCAGTAATGAGGCTATATATAGTCACGAGCTGAACATATGATTGAGATAAAATACAGAATTATAATGGAAGAACGTTTTTTAAACAACCCTAATATATTTTAGGAGAGTCACTCAGATTCATTTTAACCAAGAATATAATTTTGTAATTCATGAGCTAATACTCATTTCTTTCCAGGCTTTTACATTTTCTTTGTCAATTAAATGAGAAGTATTTTGGATTATATAATATAAGAATATTATATTTATAAATTTAATTTATAAATTATAAATTTATAATTTATAAATATTTATAAATTCTTTTGTCTATAGCTAAAAGTCATGACTTTTCTTAAAGTGTCACAAGAATCTCTCATGCACTTGACATCTATTGATCTCATCTACTCAATGGTTTTCTTTTCCACTATAAATCTATGTCTTGGTCTTATTTCAAAATGGCAATGACTCTCTCAATTTTCTTTTATCTTAAAAATAATTAACTATGACATTTTAACATTGGAGTTGGACAGAATATAATTAGATATCATTTCAGTTACTCTCAAGTAAGTAATCTTGTTTTTTTCAGGTATATATACACAAATATTCCAGAAACAATCATCGATTATTTGAGCATGGATAAATATCAGTTTAATGTGGACTGGAAAGCACTAGTAGTCACAATATATATTTAATACTTATAAGCCTGTACCTGAACCCACAAGTCCCTCCTCGCAAATGCCAATATTTAACTACCTCGTTTATATTAAGAAAAGCTTCCAATACTCTTTCCCAGATGACAAAGGGAGTAGGGAATAAATATTGTGATGAACGTTTTCATATTTAATTGGTAGCTAGATCAAAATATATTCCCATCTAACATGGAGACTTTAGAACCAGATAAAATATTTAGGAGACTGAGAGACATTTCTCCAGTCATTAGAACAATTCTCTACAGAAGCAAATGATTTTTAGTTTCAAAGGGAATTCCACTGAATTAACCTGAGTTTTTGTTTAAATATATGTAGAATAAAAATTACACGGAGAGAGAACTTAGAGAGGTGAGTGGAGGGAGCTACAGAGATATCCAAATACCACTATAGCTCACTTTCCAGTTCCATCATGATGATAAAAGTTAAAGGCACATAGCTAGTTGGCTAGTGAAGATTAAAGTCGCTCATCCACCCTGCTCAACTGTTTGCGACCCCATGGACTATACAGTCCATGGAATTCTCCAGCCAAGAATACTGGAGTGGGCAGCCTTTCCCTTCTCCAGGGTGTTGGCTGGAGTTGCTTTCATTTTTTTAAAAATGCATTTTGTAGGTTATATACAGGAAAATAGTCTTATTCACTGTCATTCAAAATTTATGAATAATGATGCCTGGTGGTTTGAAGACTGTCAGTTTGGTTATACGTCTTCTTGCCATTATGCTACTGCTTTATGGTATTCAAAATAACATATTATATATTCAGCTGAGTTCAGTTCAGTTGCTCAGTCATGTCTGACTCTTTGCGACCCCATGAATCGCAGCACACCAGGCCTCCCTGTCCATCACCAACTCCCGGAGTTCACCCAGACTCGAGTCAGTGATGCCATCCAACCATCTCATCCTCTGTCGTCTCCTTCTCCTCCTGCCCCCAATCCCTCCCAGCATCAAAGTCTTTTCCAATGAGTGAACTCTTTGCATGAGGTGGCCAAAGTACTGGAGTTTCAGCTTTAGCATCATTCCTTCCAAAGAAATTTCCTTCAGAATGGACT
>SJYV01014688.1:53749-100686 GCA_006410875.1 Neotragus pygmaeus
AGGTGGCCAAAGTACTGGAGGTTCAGCTTTAGCATCATTCCTTCCAAAGAAATGGCAGGGTTGATCTCCTTTAGAATTGACTGGTTGGATCTCCTTGCAGTCCAAGGGACTCTCAAGAGTCTTCTCCAACACCACAGTTCAAAAGCATCAATTCTTCAGTGCTCAGCTTTCTTCACAGTCCAACTCTCACATCCATACATGATCACTGGAAAAACCATAGCCTTGACTAGACGGACCTTTACACATACTAAAAGATGTTATTTAAGAAGGTAATTCACGTGCCAGAATACTGGTAAGTTTACAAGTCACAGACTTAATTTCAATTGTCCTCCATTATAAGTCTGAAAGGAAAATAGAAGGTAAAGACAGGTAAGAAGAAATCACAGTGAGAAAAAAAGGAATTAAATTTCATTCATTTCAGTTCAGTTCAGTTCAGTCGCTCAGTCGTGTCCGACTCTTTGCGACCCCATGAATCGCAGCACGCCAGGCCTTTCTGTCCATCACCAACTCCCAGAGTTCACTCAGACTCATGTCCGTCGAGTAAGTGATGCCATCCAGCCATCTCATCCTCTGTCGTCTCCTTCTCCTCCTGGCCCCAATTCCTCCCAGCATCAGAGTCTTTTCCAATGAGAAAACTCTTCACAGTAATCAATAAATAAAATTAATATAAAATTATGTTGGACATACATAGTTTTAACTGTGTCTAAAATATAATATTTTTTAAAATTTATTGCACTTTAAAAGTTTTAATAAAAAATTCTTTAAAAAACCACTTTTCTTTTTCTCCTGTCAGGAAAGGTATTCTCTCTTGAGTATCTGTGTTCTATGCAATCATACTGATGTTACATGGTGATGTTATCAGGCATCAATGATTTAAAGGTTTCAAAATCCTCCTATAGAACAATAAAAATTTTGAGTAAATATTTCTATCATTAATATTATTTTATTAATAGAAGTGTATATGTGTCTTTGTTGAAGTGTGAAGCTAAAGATGTATATTTGTATAATTTTTCTTCCATGGTATTTGCATAGCAATAATTTAACACTGAAAATTTCCACTAATTATAAGCAGTTTATTATTTTTCATTTAAAATTATAAGTTATGTTAAAAATAAAAACTGCTCAAATATACTGGAGAAAAGTCAACTCTGGGAAGTTAAAAGGACTGTCAAAAGAGAAGTCCTATGTCAAAATACTATTGTTTTTTATAAATACTAAGTATATTTCTCTATTCTAGATCAAATACTCTTTATTCAAAATTGTTTTAGTGATTCATACATTCATGCAACTTATTAAATATATCAGTATTTCACATCTGAATGTTCATTATTAGAATTAAAAAAAGGATTTGCTAATGAATGATCTCATCATTTCTAGGTATACAAAACAGTGTACAAAAGTTTTACAGGGCTTACAGAAAAATAATTTTATAAAGAATATCCATCAAAGCAGGCTTTTATATGGCCCTCTCATCTATGAGATTTTACATAGAATCACAGATGATAGATAAAATAATTTACTTATTACTTTTTCCATGTTTCAGTCTTTTAATAAAACCTCTGCCAGAACTGTTTTTGTTCAACATAATATTTTTTCACTTTAATGAACTGATATCACAAAACAGCCAAACACTAAAAATCAGAACTAAAACCTAATTCTTCTTTATCAACACTAATCAAGATTCTGTTTATATCTCAATGCATAGTAGTAACTTTTATTAAGGTTTATAACATTGATGATCAGCTTCAGTCTTAGAATTTGATCAAACGATCTGTATGCAGAATTGCCCTAAGTCTTTGGAAGGCCAAATACCAATGTGGCTCAACTGGTAAAGAATCCGCCTGCAATGCGGGAGACCTGGGTTCGACCCCTGGGTTGGGAAGATCCCTGGAGAGGGGAAAGCCTACCCACTCCAGTATTCTGGCCTGGAGAATGCTATGGGCTGTAAAGACTATGGGGTCGCAAAGAGTTGGACACAACTGAGCAACTTTCACATCACTTCACACTTAAACCTCAGTTCAGGAGTCCCTGAACTTGGGATGATGCAGGTACTCATCATGTATTATCATTACAACACCAGAAATACAAACAAGGTATATCACCAGGATGAACTGTAGATATTTGAATATTCTCCTTTTAAAAGAAGCAAACATTCTAGATGTAATTTGGTGTAAAATATCTTGTAACATTAATATTCTACCAGTCAAAGCAGAAATGCTAATTATTAGAAGAGTAATAACCCAGTTATTCATTTTCCAAATATTGCTCGACAAATTGTCATACTGATGCTGATAGTAAAGGTGATTCTTTAGTAGAACTTAAGTATACTAGGAACGAAGTCAGTTAAGTTGCTCAGGCATTTACAACTCTTTGTGACCCCATGGATGCAGCACTCCAGGCCTCCCTGCCCATCACCAATTCCCAGAGCTTATCTGAACTCATGTCCATCAAGTACATGCTACCATGCAACCATCTCATCCTCTGTTGTTCCCTTCTCCTCCTTCCTTCAATCCTTCCCAACATCAGGGTCTAATGAGTGAGTTCCTCACATCAGGTGGCCAATGTATTGGAGTTTTAGCTTTAGCATCAGTCCCTTCAATGAATATTCAGGACTGATTTCTTTAGGATTGACTGGTTGGATCTCCTTGAAGTCCAAGGGACTCTCAAGAGTCTTCTGCAAAACCACAGTTCAAAAGTATCAATTCTTCAGTGCTCAGTTTTCTTTATAATCCAACTCTCACATCCATATATGACTACTGGAAAACCCGTAGCTTTGACTAGATGGACTTTTGTTGGCAGAGTCTTGTCTTTGCTTTTTAGCATGCTCTCTAGGTTGATCATCAGGAAGCAACAGTTAGAACTGGACATGGAACAACAGACTGGTTCCAAATAGGAAAAGGAGTACATCAAGGCTGTATATCGTCACCCTGCTTTATAACTTCTATGCAGAGTACATCATGAGAAATGCTGGACTGGAAGAAACACAAGCTGGAATGAAGATTGCCGGGAGAAATATTAATAACCTCAGATATGCAGATGACACCACTCTTATGGCAGAAAGTGAAGAAGAACTAAAAAGCCTCTTGATGAAAGTGAAAGTGGAGAGTGAAAAAGTTGACTTAAAGCTCAACATTCAGAAAATGAAGATCGTGGCATCAGGTCCCATCACTTCACGGGAAACAGATGGGGAAACAGTGGAAACAGTGTCAGACTTTATATTTTTGGGCACCAAAATCACTGCNCCAGTCCTGGGTGTTCATTGGAAGGACTGATGCTTAGGCTGAAACTCCAATACTTTGGCTACCTCATGCAAAGAGTTGACTCATTGGAAAAGACTCTGATGCTTGGAGGGATTGGGGGCAGGAGGAGATTTGGATGACAGAGCATGGGATGGTTGGATGGCATCACCGACTCGATGCACATGAGTTTGGGTGAACTCTGGGACTTGGTGTTGGACAGGGAGGCCTGGCGTGCTGTGACTCATGGGGTCGCAAAGAGTCAGACACAACTGAGCGACTGAACTGAACTGAACTCAAACGTTTATCTTAGTTTAAGCCTTGCCAAAGATTTTGTTACATGGATATTTTGATGTAAAGTGATTATTTCCAATAGAAAGCAAATCTTCTATTTAAACATAAATGTCTTAATTTTATAGTCTAAGCAGGATATCACAATGAAGCACATTACTGGCTTACTTGGCTGCCTGGATTTCTATATAATTTCAAGTTCCTATTGGAGAATTATTTTCCTAATTCTGGATCCCTAGATTAGAGTTTCACCTCTCTATAGACACTTCCAAAGTTGCCCCACATCCAGCACTTATATCCAGTAATCATTGATAATAACCAATTGTCTGTTTAATGCTAGATTCCCTAGACATTGTTGATGTTAATTTGTTATAAAATATTTTCCCCATAAGATTTTTTTAATCAATCTTATTTTCATGAAATTGTCAATAAATAAAAAATAAATTTAAGTCTAAAACTAGTTTATTAAATGATTTATGTATTAGTTCAGCTAGTAGCTTTCATTATGCTTAGGATTACCTGGTGGGATGTTGGATTTTTTTAGAATATAATTTCTGATTTCATGGTGCCTTTGATTGCCATGAATGTGTACTGCTTACAATCTGACAAAGAACTATTTTTCGTTATAATCCCTTTGTGTGTGTGTCTCGAGTAGATTTGTATTTGAAAACAGGCAATTTCTAATAATTTTCCATAGAAATTGTGATGTGCACAAGCAAACAGTAATTTGAAAGTCACAATTCATTAGTTTATGTTCTATAAATACACTTGAAAACAAGATTGAAATTTCTTAGATCAAATTTGTAGACCATTATTTTGGTGGAAGCCCCCTGTTGTAGCTGTAGGTACTATGAACCCTCAAGTGTGCAAACCAATATGTATCTTCACCAAGTTCCACTGTGTGGTGGCTAATTCGTTCATTTCTGTAAATATGTGAGCAATGGTGAAGTCTGTGGTCCATGAAATTCTGTTAGCTTAGTTGGGGCCTATGGATTTTCCTAATTCAACACTCAACAGTATTGTAAATCTTATTGAAGTTTTAATGTAATTCTCAATTCATCATCAGTCCAATGGCTGTTTCTAGCTTTTCATTACTAATTTACTGCCTCACTTTAACTGGCAAGCTGACCTTCAGTAAAACAACTAATATTAACGCCTCCCTGTGGCCTGTGGATACTTCTGCCTCCAACCTGTGTCACACATCTACCAAGAGTAAGCCAGGAGCAGGAACCCAGCAAGTGCCTCTAGCTATCACATCCTCCCACTGCCCCCCCACCCCCATGCAGCTCTGCTTGATAGGCTATTTGATAGGTTGCTCTATTTGATAGCCTCTGTTTGATGAAAGGATTCATCAGTGTGGTAATCTTTTCTGAGATTTTAAATAAAGAGTAGAGGACAAGCTCTTATATATGTGATTTTCTTCCAAATAAATCTATAAATTATCTCCAATGGATTTTGCACAAAAAGGGCAAAGCAAGGATACATAGATGTCACTGGTTGCTTTCTGTAACTGTTCAGCTTATCTCTTTCCTTTCATGCTTACCCCCTTCAGAAAATGACTTACTTTCCCTTCCTATCCTAAAACTATTCTTCATCTTTCTTTTTTAAGAGTTAACATTTACTGTCCTACTTTTACTATGACCAAAAAGGTGAAGAAATTATAAGAAAAATCAAAGATATGGGAAAAGAAAAAATCAATAAATCTTAGACATGTTTTAAAATTATAAATATTATTTCCACTATATAAGACTCCTTTATAGAAAAAGTACTTTCTGAGAATATGAGTGATAACAAAGGCATGTGGCATAGAACCTGGTAAAAAACAAACACTTAAAAAATCAGATGAAATAACAGCAATAGATAAAAAATAAGATAAACATATAGCTATGCACTGAATGTATTGTTTCATATTTTTAAAAATTTCAATGCTATTTTATTATTTTATTTTTAAATATTTGTTTCACAAATCAGCTTGTATTTATTCTTTGATTATGTATATTTTATTTTTAAAAATAAACTTGCTTTTGTTTCAATCTAGATAAATAATATCTCACAACAATATTTAGCAATGGAGGGAGAAATAATCCTAAAAGGGCAAATGTTGTAACTCAAAAGTTAATGACAAGTCACTCAAGCTAAGTAATTCTAATTAATAATATGACAAGAAATACACTTACTTTGCAGGATAATATTAAGACACAAACAAAACACGTTATTCTCTTTTCTGATGGAAGTTTTATTCCATGTCAATAAAATAACTGCTTTATAATTTGTTGGGCTATTTATCAAGAAGAGCACAAGATATACTTAAAGCATACCTCTTCTATTTTTTAATGATCTGATAGTAGATCATACTGGCCAAATTTAAGCTTTACACTGGGTCTTCCATGCATTGCATTAAAATTTATATTCTGACAACATAAAAGCTTATTTGCACTTTATAGGCACTTAATACAAATATGAGAACCTGATCAGACCAAGATTTTGCCTTCTTCATGGAGATAGATGTCTTAATAAACCTCCCTTTCATCTTCATCTAAGTTTTACATGCGTGCCTGGTAGTTCATTTGAATGCAGAGAACAGTAAAAACTAGTCTATTGATATAATGTCTGAATTTTAAATCTCTAAACCAGGCTAGTTGCTGTAACTAGTAATAAGTAATGCTCTTAAAACAATATATTTTAAAATGAGAATTTAATTAAAGAACAAAAGGAAAACTTAGTTAAATACAGATTTTCTTAAATTATTATGTAATGCTAATTATACACATTATTAATATTCTACGGCAACCAATTAAAGTCCACAATTAGTCAGATTTAAGGGTTGGAGTAATATAGATATATTAATTGCTTTATGTTTAGACACATAGTAAAATAAAAATTATTTTATGTGGTTTTACAGGTAGCAGCATAAGCACAGAATATTATTTAAAAAATTATTTCTCTACTGTCCCAAATTGGTTAAAATATTAGACTATGAATAATATTTACTAAATTTTGCTAAAAAAAATATACAGTGTTTCCTTGATGAGGCAGTCCGAACAACTGCCTCTTTGTAGTCATTTGTCAGCAAACACACACACACACACACATCCTGTCTAAAAGTAAAATGAGAAGACTAGTAATAGACAGTAACCTATGTTGTAAAGTCTTGAGCATCAGTGAATCCTCAGCTCCTAGGAATCCTTAGCACACTTACATGATCACTAAATATTTGTTGAACTTATAAATGGATAAGAAGCTGCTCTATGTGGTAGTTTTGATAATTTACTGATGGGAGAGATAGTAACTTTTAATTATATATGTAAGTGATTAATTTATCCTAATAAGTAATAACACACATTGTCTGTAATATTGAGCATTAAGATAATTAGATCTTCCCTGGTGGCTCAGATGGAAAAGTGTCTGCCTACAGTGAGGGAGACCTGAGTTCGATCCCTGGATTGGGAAGATCCCCTGGAGAAGGAAATTGCAACGCACTCCAGTACTCTTGCCTGGAAAATTCCATGGACGGAGAGCCTGGTAGGCAACAGTCCATGGGCTCACAAAGAGTCGGCCAAGACTGAGCAACTTCACTTCACAAGATTATTAGAAGCCAATTTATACAATTTTTTTTAATTTTTTATAAATTTAAATTTATTTATTTTAATTGGAAGCTAATTACTTAAAGTGTCTTAGTTTGTCTTTAGTAGTTTGAAAACTTCAAAAAAGGATTGCCATTGCCTACAGGAAGTTTCAGAAGATCATTTTATCATATCAGTGATTTTCAGAAATACTGATTGTGTGCAGATACAATAATCCCATTACACAATTATGGAATGATGGAAGAATTCTTTCATTAATGTGAGTAGGCTTAATGAATTAATTATTAAAATATTTAACTGTATAATTTCTTAATGATATTTTTTTTTCTATTTTTCACTCAAGTAATATGGAGCAAAAGTTTCTGACTCATGTTTCAAATTCTACTCTCATTAGAACATAAAAAATATATAGGCAGAGCCTCCTTCATTTCACACCATTTGTATCTTCTTTTGAATTTTTTGCTATGATCAATATTAAATGTGAAATACTTTCTTACTCTCTCCTTTTCACAAAGCATGTCTATTAATGCCTGGATTACTANATTAGAATATAAAAAATATATAGGCAGAGCCTCCTTCATTTCACACCATTTGTATCTTCTTTTGAATTTTTTGCTATGATCAATATTAAATGTGAAATACTTTCTTACTCTCTCCTTTTCACAAAGCATGTCTATTAATGCCTGGATTACTATTGCTATACATTACCCAGCTAGAAGTATGAAAATTTATTCAATGTTGCTTTAACTGATAAATTACACATGCTCTAAATCAGTAATGATGTTTAATAAAGTGTTTTTTTAAGATTTCCTTAACAATTTAGGTTACTATCAGATGCTGTTATTTAGTCTCTTTTTGTGCTGGAATTTTGAATAAGTGGTTATTTTAATGGCCAACTGACTTTTAACTGTCAGTTTTAGCAACTGTAACATGTACTCAAATTCCTGCTTATACCTGAAATATCTGTTTCCCTAGTTAGGTGCTGCCCTCTAAAGATGATCTCATATCATTTCCAAGTGGAAATTACTCTTTAAAAATGTCATTATTTTTCTATTCATAACAGGTCATTTTCTGCTTTGAATATAATCATATCAATAGAATTATAAGTTTCCAAAAATTTTTATAAATAAAAATCAGTATTTATTTTTCAATGTTTTTCTAATAAGATAGTTTAGCTATTACCATAATACTTAATATAAAATATGAAAAACTATCTTTTTTGAGAAATGATTACAACAAATTGAATCAGTAGTATGATTTGTAAGAATATATAATAGATATATAAATTATGTTAGAAAATACATAAATAAATGTTAAAAGCAGACAAATATTCATGAGAATGAGACAAAGTGCAAATACTTTTGGCATGAGAGTGAATATATGGTATTATGTAACTGCATTGTTCAAATTCTCTTGTTCAACGGTTTTAACTGGGGGATATATTACTAAGTGAAAGCCACAAGAACTAACTTCACAAAATAAGCTTTTCTTTAGGGATACTGAAAATTATTTAAAGGAAAGTATTGTATTTTATGCTTTTAAAAATGCTAACTTACAGAAAAATATCTGAAATATATATCATGCTGTTCACAACAGTTATAAGCTTCTCTCTTTGAAGTTCTAAGTTTAAAAAATGTAGATACAGAGAACAGAGAATTGAAGGAGTAGGGGAAGATGATATGAATGAAGGAGATCAGCTGTAGTGATGTATAGAAATTAAATTTTTGGAGGCAAGCACACTGTATGGTATATAAGAGTAGAGATATAATGTACAACGTGAAATTTATGTAATGTTATATCAACAAGTGATACTCAATAAAAAAATAAATGTAAATTTTAAATGTGAAAGAAAAACAAAATTTTTGATTTAATTGTATTAGACATTTCTTGATAATGTTTTTACTGTAATAGTTTCAAGAAAATGAATTGGTTGATTTTCAACTTGTGAATAAATATTATCAAAAATCTTATCATATTATAAAATATTTTGAGAAATTTTAATTACCCAGTAAATATTATCCACAAAACATACAAGCCATTTTAAATTTAGGGGCCCAGGAAATAGTATCATAAATATGTCTATGATATCATAAAAAAAAGCATTTTTAAATTAATTAGAAAGCAAACTAAATTTTAAGATAATGAATATGAATTTCCATATTGGAATGTATGTAATTTGCCTAAAAATTATAAATGACACTGTTTTTCACTAATTCAAATTATTAGTACTACTTAATTATATGTAGGGTATTTTAGTTAAATTTATGATGGATAAAATGGTTTCAAGCATTTAGAACACATATACTACATTAAGGAAAAAGTAAACTAAGTGAAAGGAGTCCACATACTCAATTTAATTAGAATTAGACTTTTTTGCTAGAATCATCTCTAATATTATTAATCTTATCTGTATAAGTAATCATAGATAAAGTATATTTGTAACTTGGCTAAATAAGGAGAAACAATCTTGAAATAATATACCCAAATTTATGTTAAATTCCTTAATATTATCATACCTCGTGTATGTACGTGTGTCTGCATCTGTTCAGTTCAGTTCAGTTCAGTCGCTCAGTCGTGTCTGACTCTTGTGACCCCATGAATCACAGCACACCAGGCCTCCCTGTCCATTACCATCTCCCAGAGTTCACTCAGAATCGCGTCCATCGAGTCCGTGATGCCATCCAGCCATCTCATCCTCAGTCGTCCCCTTCTCCTCCTGCCCCCAATCCCTCCCAGCATCAGAGTCTTTTCCANTGGCTCAAGAAGATCTTTTTTGTACAGTTATTCTGTGTATTCTTGCCACCTCTTCTTAATATCTTCTGCTTATGTTAGGTCCATACCATTTCTGTCCTTTATTGAGCCCATCTTTGCATGAAATGTTCCCTTGGTATCTCTGATTTTCTTGAAGAGATCTCTAGTCTTTCCCATTCTGTTGTTTTCCTCTATTTCTTTGCATTGATCGCTGAAGAAGGCTTTCTTATCTCTCCTTGCCATTCTTTGGAACTCTGCATTCAGATGGTTATATCTTTCCTTTTCTCCTTTGCTTTTCATTTCTCTTCTTTTCACAGCTATTGTAAGGCCTCCTCTGACAGGCTTTTTGCTTTTTTGCATTTTGTGTCCATGAGGATGGTCTGGATCCCTGTCTCCTGTATAATGTCACGAACTATGTTTCCGTCCATAGTTCATCAGGCACTCTATCTTCAGATCTACTCCCTTAAATCTATTTCTCACTTCCTCTGTATATTCATAAGGGTTTTGATTTAGGTCATACCTGAATGGTCTCATGGTTTTTTCTACTTTCTTCAATTTAAGTCTGAATTTGGCAATAAGGAGTTCATTTTCTGAGCCACAGTCAGCTCCTGGTCTTGTTTTTGCTGATTGTATAGCACTTCTCCATCTTTGGCTGCAAAGAATATAATCAACCTGACTTTGGTGTTGATCATCTGGTGATGTCCATGTGTAGAGTCTTCTCTTGTGTGGTTGGAAGAGTGTGTTTGCTATGACTAGTGCATTTTCTTGGCAAAACTTTATTAGTCTTTACCCTGCTTCATTCTGTATTCCAAGGTCAAATTTGCCTGTTACTCCAGGTGTTTCTTGACTTCCTACTTTTGCATTCTAGTCCACTATAATGAAAAGAACATCAATTTATATACATATTCAAATTTATTAAACAAATAACATATCAAGCATACATTACTCATTTTCCTAACAATATGTGAGCTAAATATTGTTACCTCTATTTGTTAAGTGCCAGAATTGATACATAAATCTCCAAGTGACTTATTTACATTTATTATCAGTAAACTGAAATAACTCCATTAAAAAAAATCTACTTACTTTAAGTTCTCCCTGGAGGAAGCATAATGTGTTTCTCTCTTATTTGTGTTAAAAATATTTTAAAATATATAGATTTTCATAGATGTTATATAAAACCAGCCATTCAAAAATTAATTTGTGAATGAGCTGGGTGCTCTACGTGTACTACATGTGAGTCTGAATGAGATAGCCCAGTTCTTCTCTTGCTTGAAATTCCTAGCCACAAAATATTTTATTGGAAAAGTAAAGTATAAGGTTATTCTTCCCACTCTATGAAGAAGATTAAATGGCTATTGTAAGAAAGCATTAGGGATGAGATTACTTTAGAATCTAGAAAAGAACCTTAGACAGCTTGTTATAGATTGGTTCTAAACCTAAGTAGTCAGGAAGTTAAAAACAAACTCAAGATTGATTTAGTTGTAGAACTAGCTGCAAGATAAAAATGAGAAAATAATACTAATTTTTCTAAAGCTTGACAAAAGGTTATAGGTGTTTTGTACATTACTGAATGCTAATCAATTTTACCTATTTATGAAAACAGTTTAAAAAACACGGTCATAATAAAATTACTTAGACAGCTGAAATCACTTTATATATACACAATATGTCCCTATGCGTTGCCTCAAATTTTAAATTTCTATGAATGCACCATGCTTATTAACATAATTTGATAGTATATATGTTAGTTATAATGCACAATGGCTAGCCTTTCAGCAGGAACTAAACACAGCCCTGCAGTAAAAATACAAGATATGCATTGTTTTACAACACAAAAAAGAAATAATGCATTATTACTTTAAGGACATTTATTCTGCATGCATTTCTGAACTATTTCCTTCAGATGACAAATAATTCAAGTAGAAAACAGTGACAAAAAAGAGATAAAATATTTTCTTCAAAGTTCATATTCTAATAAAGAGATAAAGACATCAAAATAAATATATAATGCCTGTATTATGTTAGATGATGATATGAAATATATATATTAAAAAATAACAAAGCAAATGGTAATAGCCAGTTGTAGGCTGATTTCAACTTTAAATACGATTAGGGAATGCCTTACTGAGAAGATGAAATTAAAAAAAAATAGACTCTGATTAAATAATTGTAATATATATCTGATAAAGACTCTGACACAATAATAGATAAACAACACCTAATGCGAAGTTTTAAAAAATGGGAAAAAAATATGATGAGACATTTCACTAATGAAGGTATAAAAACTTTTAATGAGGGCATAATGAAAAGATACTTAACATTTCAAATCAAAACTCAATGTTTCACTATAAGAATGGCTATAATAAATAAAAGCAAATGATAGTGAGTATATAAAGTGAAGTGAAGTGAAGTTGCTCAGTCATGTCCGATTCTTTGCGACCACATGGGCTGTAGCCTACAAGGCCCCTCTGTCCATGGGATTTTGCGGGCAATAGTCCTGGAATGGATTGCCATTTCCTTCTCCAGGGGATCTTCCCAACCCAGGGATCAAACCCGGGTCTCCCACATTGTAGACAGATGCTTTACCGTCTGAGCCAAAAGTAAAATGGTTCAGTTATTTCGCAAAATGCTGTTTCCTAGAGAATCAAACCCTCTTACACTGTTGGTGGGAATGCAAAGTAGGATAGCCACTATGGAGAACAGTGTGGAGATTCCTTAAAAAACTGGAAATATAACTGCCATATGACCCAGCAATCCACTGCTGGGCATACACACCAAGAAAACCAGAACTGAAAGAGACATGTGTACCCCAATATTCATTGCAGCACTGTTTATAATAGCTACAACATAGAAGCCACCTAGATGTCCATTGGCAGACAAATGGATAAGAAAGCTGTGGTGCATACACACGATGGAATATTACTCAGCTATTAAAAAGAATGCATTTGAATCTGTTCTAATCAGATGGATGAAACTGGAACCTATTATATAGCGTGAAGTAAGTCAGAAAGAAAAACACTAATATAGTATATTAAAGCATATATATGGAATTTATAAAGATGGTAACAATGACCCTATATATGAGATAGCAAAAGAGACACAGATGTGAAGAACAGACTTTTAGACTGTGGGAGAAGGACAGCAAGGGATGATTTGAAAACATTGAAACGTATATTATCATATGTAAAATAGATCGCCAGTCCAGGTTCGGGGCATGAGACAGGGTACTCAGGGCTGTACACTGGGATGACCCCGAGGGATGGAATAGAGAGTGAGGTGGGAGGGGGTTCAGGATGGGGAAAACATGTACACCCATTGATGAATCATGTCAATATATGGCAAAACCCACTACAATATTGTAAAGTAATTAGCCTCCAATTAAAATAAACAAATAAATAAATAAATATACACCCAACCATGGAAAATATCACTCATCCTCAGATGGACACTGCTATAAGGACTCTGAAGCTTGAGATAGCAAGAGGGAGAGGCCCAATGCCCCTCATCATTCCAGTTCAGCAGGAAGTAGATAGATAGACCTCAACACCCCTATTCCCAAAGACTTGGGCCTCCCATATCATTACATTTCATGCAAAGATGGGCTCAATAAAGGACAGAAATGGTATGGACTTAACAGAAACAGACAATATTAACAACAGGTGGCAAGAATACACAGAATTGTACAAAAAACATCTTCATAACCCAGATAATCACGATGCTGAGATCATTCACCTGGAGTCAGACATCCTGGAATGTNGCTCAATAAAGGATAGAAATGGTATGGACTTAACAGAAACAGACAATATTAACAACAGGTGGCAAGAATACACAGAATTGTACAAAAAACATCTTCATAACCCAGATAATCACGATGCTGAGATCATTCACCTGGAGTCAGACATCCTGGAATGTGAATTCAAGTGGGCCTTAGGAAGCATCACTATGAACACAGCTAGTGGAGGTGATGGAATTCCAGTTGAGCTCTTTCAAATCCTGAAAGATGATGCTGTGAAAGTACTGCACTCAATATGTCAGCAAANTGGAATGTGAAGTCAAGTGGGCCTTAGAAAGCATCACTATGAACAAAGCTAGTGGAGGTGATGGAATTCCAGTTGAGCTCTTTCAAATCCTGAAAGATGATGCTGTGAAAGTACTGCACTCAATATGTCAGCAAATTTGGAAAACTCAGCAGGGGCCACAGGACTGGAAAAGGGCAGTGTTCATTCCCATCCCAAAGAAAGGCAATGCCAAAGAAAGCTCAAACTACTGCACAATTGCACTCATCTCACACACTACTAAAGTAATGCTCAAAATTCTCCAAGCCAGGCTTCAGCAATATAGGAACCATGAACTTCCAAATGTTCAAGCTGGTTACAGAAAAATCAGAGGAACCAGAGGTCAAACTGGCAACATCCGCTAGATCATGGAAAAAGCAAGAGAGTTTCAGAAAAACATCTATTTCTGCTTTATTGACTATGCCAAAGCCTTTGACTGTGTGGATCACAATAACCTGTGGAAAATTCTGAGAGAGATGGGAATACCAGACCACCTGACCTGCCTCCTGAGAAATCTGTATGCAGGTCAGAAACAACAGTTGGAAATGGACAAGGAACAACATACTGTTTGTTGAAGTACGTCAACAACCAACAACAAAAGGAGTACATCAAAGCTGTATATTGTCACCCTGCTCATTTAACTTATATGCAGACTACATCATGAGAAATGCTGGGCTAGAAGAAACACAGGCTGGAATCATGATTGCCAGGAGAAATATCAATAACCCCAGACATGCAGATGACACAACCCTTATGGCAGAAAGTGAAGAAGAACTAAAGAGCCTCTTGATGAAAGTGAAAAGAGGAGTGAAAAAGTTGGCTTAAAGCTCAGCATTCATAAAACTAAGATCGTGGCATCCAGCCCCATCACTTCACAGCAAATAGATGTGGAAACAGTGTAAAAAGGTGCTGACTTTATTTTTGTGGGTTCCAAAATCACTGCAGNGAGGAGTGAAAAAGTTGGCTTAAAGCTCAGCATTCATAAAACTAAGATCGTGGCATCCAGCCCCATCACTTCACAGCAAATAGATGTGGAAACAGTGTAAAAAGGTGCTGACTTTATTTTTGTGGGTTCCAAAATCACTGCAGATGGTGATTGCAGCCATAAAATTAAAAGTCACTTACTACTTGGAAGGAAAGTTATGACCAAACTTGACAGCATATTAAAAAGCAAAAACATTACTTTGTCAACAAAGGTCGTCTAGTCAAGGGTATAGTAGTCATATATGGATGTGAGAGTTAGACTATAAAGAAAGCTGAGTGCCAAAGAATTGATGCTTTTGNCAAAATATAGGAGCATCTCATTCAGCTCAATACTACAAATACGACCCAATCAAAAAGTGGACAGAAGACCTAAATAGACATTTCTTAGATGGCTAATAAACACATGAAAAAATGGTCAGCATCACTTGTTATTTAAAAAATGCAAATCAAAATTACCATGAGATATCACTTCACACTGGTCAGAATGGCCATTGTCAAAAAATCTACAAAACAAAAAATGTTGAAGAGGCTTTGGAGAAAGTGAGCCCTCTTACACTATTGGTGGGAATACATATTGATACAGCCACTATGGAGAATAGTATGGGGAGTCCTTAAAAAACTAGAAATAAAACTGCCATATGACCCACCAATCCCCACTACTGGCCATATACCCTGAGGAACCCATTATCGATATGCACCCCAATGTTCATCACAGCACTATTTACAATAGCTAGGACATTGAAGCAATGTATATGTCCATCGACAGATGAATGGATAAAGAATTTGTGAAACATAACCACAATGGAATGTAACTCAGCCAGAAAAAGGAATGTATTTAACTCAGTTAAAGTGGATGACCTTGCAGCCTATTATACAAAGTGAAGTAAGTCAGAAAGAGACAGACAAAAATCATAGACTAATGCATATATATGGAATCTAGAAAGACGATATTTATTGACTAACCTCTCTCTAGGACTGCAGTGGAGACACAGGTGTAGAAAGCAGACACAGCGCAGCGGGGCAAGGAAAAGAAGGGGAGGATTGAGAGAGTAGCATTGAAGCCTGTACATTACTGTGCCAGTAGAGGTGTACTGTATGATGCTGGGAGCTCAAATTCAGTGTTCTGTGATAAGCTAGAGGGGTGGGAGAGGGTGAGAGGTGAGAGGGGTTTTCAAGAGGGAGGGGCATACGTATACCTATGGCTGATACATGTTGATATATGAAAGAAATACAATATTGTAAAACAATTATCCTCCAATTAAAAATAAATAAAAAAATAAGTATCTGTCTAATTATTGATTAATGCAGGAATCCAAGTTTTATCATAGAATTTGAATGCAAGAATTAAGTTAGAGATCATCTAGTTTTGAGTTCTCAAATTGTTTATTCTAGAATTACCTGAAAATCTTAAAAACTAAATTTATTCAGCTCCATGTTTAGAGATTCTACTTGTGTATCTTTTGTGAATTCCAAGAATCCCTGTTTTGAACAAGCTGCTTGTGAGATTGTGGTGTACACTATGCATGAGATCACTGATGCAATGAGTTGACAAATTCTAGAAAATATGGTTNAAACTAAATTTATTCAGCTCCATGTTTAGAGATTCTACTTGTGTATCTTTTGTGAATTCCAAGAATCCCTGTTTTGAACAAGCTGCTTGTGAGATTGTGGTGTACACTATGCATGAGACCACTGATGCAATGAGTTGACAAATTCTAGAAAATATGGTTGAGAACTTGATGAAAATTTCTGAGTCAATAGGGTTCTAGATTCAAAGCATAGTAACATATTACTAAGATTTTTCACTTTCTCAATTGAATTTTAGGACTAAGACTTTCTATTTATTGTTTATGTGCACATGTCTTTTGTGAAGTGACAAAAATTTCAGCATAAGCTACATTTTGTGAATGCTTTATGGGTTTATTTTTTCTAATGCTATTACAATGGTTGACATTGTTATACCCTGAGCTTCCCTGGTGACTCAGTGGTAAAGAATCTGCCTATAATGCAGGAGACATGATTTCGTTTCCTGAGTGGGGAACATTCCCTGGAGAAGAAAATGGCACCCTACGCCAGTATTCTTGCCTGGAAAACCTGATGACCAGAGGAGCCTGGTGGGCCACAGTCCATGGGATGGCAAAGAGTCAGGCTCAAATTAGCAACTAAACAAGAACAATAATGTTATATGAATACAAGTTAAGATTGAATGTGGCATATTAAGCTAAATCAAGAAGAACTATATTAGCAATGAAAATGAAAGTCACTCAGTCGTGTCTGACTATAGTCCATGGAATTCTCCAGGCCAGAATACTGGAGTGAGTAACCGTTCCCTTCTCCAGGATAAGTGAGTTAGTGTGTGTTAGTCGCTCAGTGGTGTCCGACTCTTTGCGACCCACCAAGCTCCTCTGTCCATGCAATTCTCCAGGCAAGAATACTAGATTGGATTGCCATTCTCTTCTCCAGGGAATCTTCCCAACCCAGGGATTGAACCCAGGTCTCCTGCATTGCAAGCAGATTCCTTAACATTTGGGCCACGATTAAAGCCCATATTAGCCATACTGTTACTAATATGAAACGTTTCATTTAGGATGAATCAAGTTTCAGTAGAGTGAATTATTTGTTGTTCCCACAAATTTATGCACTTGAATTTAGCTTCTAATTTTAATAACTTTAATTCAAAATAAAATAGTTCTTTTATCTATATGGCAAAATATTTAGGTAGCTGTTTAAAAAATAATCATCTGGAACATGCATCATAATATCTCTTCAAGTTGAATATCATTATATTTTTAAATGATGTCTAAAAATCTCAAATGGAAACTCAGGAGAAAAATAAATGATGACCCTCATCAATTTAAAATTAATGACAGTGATGAATAGCTCTTAAACATTTTAATCAAAATGCAAAAATTTTACCCTGAAATATGCTTTAGTGCCTTGACTGCATACACCAACAATTCTTAGCCTTCAAGTTCTTACAGAATCACCAGCATATATTAATTGCATTTAAGTAATAAAAAANTGATGCTGGGAGGGATTGGGGGCAGGAGGAGAAAGGGACAATCGAGGATGAGATGGCTGGATGGCATCACAGACTCGATGGACGCAAGTCTGAGTGAACTTCGAGAGATGGTGATGAACAGGGAGGCCTGGCGTGCTGCAATTCATGGGGTTGCAAAGAGTCGGACACGACTGAGTGACTCAACTCAACTGAACTGAACTGAAGATGTGTGAATAAAAGGTGGAGACATCTAAATAAGAGAAATGGAAATTCATTTATAAATAGCAATGAAGAGCAAGGAGGATTTCCCTCCCAATTTTACTTTCATAAAGTCCCATGTAGAAAAGCATGCTCTGTTTTAACAGTCTGCATGAGGACTGTCCTCCAGAAAGAATCAGATTTCAATCACAGAACATGAAGAGACAAGTCTGAGGAATAAACATTTATCCTATAAATGAATGCAAAGCTGCTGTAGTTGTGAAGTATGATCTCAAACACAAACTTTTTTTTTAATCCTCTCCCTGAGCAGTTTGGTTTTTAATAGATTTAAAATGAGAAGTTTCTGAGGCTAACGTTCCTTACAATCTATGTCCTCTATCCTTGTATTGGTAAACAGAATATTTTAATTATTCTCACCCCAAAGCCTTTGTGTAAACTTTATTTGTAAACATTTTGGAAGCGATATTGCCTGTATTCCTCTACTATTTCCTACAAGATGTTTATGTCTTGTATAAAGAGTAGCAGTTATATCAGTCTCATTATTCAAACAGAATGGTCATAAAATTTAATTAAAATTCTAACACTAACTTGGTGTAAAACTGTGGGCAACTCTAAAACTTGTGAGTTAAATATTCTACAATGTAACTTAGTGATGAGAAAAATAATGCTGACTCATATACTTCTTTTGTAATAACTATAATACAATTGAAGAGTCAAACATCTTATTTATATTGTGAGAAAAATATATTAAAAAATGGAAAACAATTTCCCCTTATAACAATCTGCTTCACATTCAGTTATATCAAAAGGACTCAAACTATAAAAATAAGGTTTATAATATAAGCTCTAGTGTTCTCTTGGGTAGGATCCATACATAAAATATATTATACATTAAAATATATATGCATATATAGATATATATGTATAAAACATACACATAGAATGTATAGATATATAATTTATATTTTATTTAAACCTCAGTTCAATGGGTTTGTAACAGATGCACTTTCAGTAATCTGACAAGTCTTCCAAGTGACCATTCTTAGATGAACAGTGATAGAATCAGAGACAAGTTAAAAACTGTTGAATTCATGGAATATTTTGGAATACTACCCTTAACATTCGTTTAATTTGAAATTACCTTCTTAAAGTGTAAATTCAAGATGGAAGACAGAAAATGGATTGTCTCCAATCTTCATGATCTTCGTGAGTTATTATAAAATTTTGGAAAAATCAGGGGAAAGGTTAATTTTTTTTCATAGTACTTAAAGAAGAATTTAACTCCCATTTCCAACTTTTTTGTCTAGACTATTTTCTAATACATTTTTAACTGAAAAAAATAGGTATTATTACTATTTGATACTAATTTATTTGACTGAAATAGTTCATACAAATTCACTCTACTGAAAAAACAAATAACAAGGGAAAAAAATCAGAATTTAAAACCAAAACACAAATTTTATACTATTTTATTCTTACTTTCACAGATCAGGAAGAATATTACTTCAAAAAAGCGAAAACTGAAACAGTTCCTCTCATGTTGGAAATCACATATTTTCCCTATAAGCATAATTACTCTCTGGCTTGTAGCTTGTATGAAAGATGAACTTTTAAACATTCTTAAGATGAAAGCTTGGCTATAAAATTATAAAGCATGTTTGAAAAGCTTTAATCAAGTAATTGTTCAAAGTTTCTAAGGTTATACAAGATTTCTGTTCTGTATAAAATCTGAAAAATGACAAATTAAAAGTGAAGCAAAAATTCTAAGGAATGTAACTGACATTTAACAGCCTTGGGTTTTCATTGTCTAGGAAAAAAATGATATTAAATTTAATATCAAATGGAATACATAGTCCTTTATAATTAGATGACTTTAATTCAAATACCCAAATAGAACATTTTAAAGTAATAAAACTGTTCTACAGAAAAGCAAGATTTTTATTCATCTCAAATTTTCATCTCACAAAATAATGGGACTTCATTTTTTTTTTAAAGAAAAAGGATATTCTGAATTTTCTTCTATTTATAATGATACATGACTGAGAGAATAAAACTTCATTTTAAATCAACTTTATTATTTTATTTAAAGCTTATTAATTGGATCTACAAAGATACTAGATTAGACAATACTTTCTATTCTTTTTTCTTCTTCTGTGTTAGCTTCTAATAAGAGAAGTCTCTAGCTTCAATTAGTGCCTTCTTGTTACCATGAGTAAGATTTGAACATGTGTAAGAGGACAATGCCCTTGGTTATGCTGAAATAACAAAACATAATATAAACCTGTGTCCTTGAATCACTTATCTCCAACAAACCCAAAGGAGAGCAACTGCTACTGCTTCCATCCTCAGAGATTCATCTTATTAGAGCACACTCTTTAGGAAATTCTGCTCTTTTTATTAACTAAAATCCAACTGAGTAGCTTTCTTAACTACGTCTGAAAAATACCTTCACACTGTCATAGGTCATCACCTAACCATGGAGGCTATACCCTATCATAAATTCAGGTCCTGTCCATATCTGGGGAGTTGACTATGTCAGGGCATAGGTATTTGAGGAGCATGGTGTGGGAGACTTAAAACATTAATGAAATAAGCTTCATTTTCTACAAATGCCATACAAAACAATGTAAACTGCAAGTTGCACTGTATTATTCACTTTTCATCCTAATAAATTTATTTTAAAAATGATATAAATTCTTATCATATACCATGAATCATCTAACTTACCAGGATTTTAGCACCTAACAACATAGAAAAAGTCCCTGATCTATTGAAGAGATACCATTTTCACACTAGGAAATAAACTAGATAAAACAAGTTTTGACACATTTCATGAAGATGATGACTTAAGGAGAGTTATGAGGCAGTGACTGTAGTTGGGGGTGTTAGAGGAGGTCTCTAAATAAATATATTTGAAACATTAAAAGAGGAAGAAGAACTTCCCTGGAAGTGCAGTGGTTAAATTTTTGCCTTCCAATGCGGGTGGTACAGGTTTCATTCCTGGTCAGGGAATTAAGAACCCACATGGCTCATGGCCAAAAAACCAAAACATAAAACAGAAACAATATTCTAACAAATAAAATATAGACTTTAAAAAATTTAAACAAAGAGAAAGGAATTTATTGTGTATATGATGAAAGAGATGAAGAAGGAAAGTAGTATAAGGTAGCAGAGAAATAGGCAAAAACTAGATGATCTTATAGGCCATGAGAAAACATTTGCTTTTTAAACCTACTGCAAAGGAAAACTACTGGGAATTTGTGCAAGGAAGGGTCATGATAATGAGAATATGTGTGTGTGTGTGTGTGTGTGTTTAAAGATAGCTTTGGCTGTTGGGAAAATAGTATTTTAAGAACTTAGAAATGGAAACAGGAAGAACAAATGGAAGTATCTATCAAAATTTAGGAGGTTTGAGTTATACTGGTAAATGCTAATATAAGATGGTAGATGGATTTTGAAAAAACATTAGCTGTATAGCAAACTTTGAATTACACTGGTGAAGAGAACAAGTAACTGTATCTGTTGCTCACTTAAAGAACTAATTCTATTCAAAAGGCAATTCATTTTGTCAAGTTCAGATTTATAATTTCAAGGGCACACTGCTAGAGAAAAGACAATTGATCAACAAGGGAAAATTTAATTTAAAAAAATCCCATGTAAAAGAGAAGCAGCAAAGATTAAGAAGAGGTGGCAAGATTACAGAGAACTATACAACAATCGTCTTAACGACCTGGATAACCATGATGGTGTGATCACTCACCTAGAGCCAGACATCCTGAAGTGAAAAGTGAAGTGGGCTTAGAAAGCATTACTATAAACAAAGCTAGTGAAAGTGATGGGATTCCAGCTGATCTATTTCAAATCCTAAAAGATGATGCTCTTAAAGAGGTATACTCAGTATGCCAGCAAATTTGGAAAGTTCAGCAGCAGTCACAGGACTGGAAAAGCTAAGTTTTCATTCCAATCCCAAAGAAAGGCAATGCCAAAGAATGTTCAAAGTACCATACATTTGCACTCATTTCACATGCAGCAAGGTAATGCTCAAAATCCTTCAGCTAGAGTACTTCCAAATGTATAAGTTGGACTCAAAAAAGGCAGAGGATTGGCTACCAAAGGCAGAAAATGCTATCAAATTGCCAGCCTCCATTTGATAATAGAAAAAGCAAGAGAATTATATTAAAAAACAAACAAACAAACAAACTAAAGCTGCTTTGCTGACTACACTAAAGCTTTTGATGGTGTGGATCCCAATGAACTGAAAATTCTTAAAGGGATGGGAATACCAGATGACCTTACCTGCCTCTTGGGAAATCTGTATGCAGGTCAAGAAGCAACAGTTAGAACCTTACATGGAACAACAGACTAGTTCAAAACTGGGAAAAGAGTCCATTAGGGCTGTACACTGTCACTCTGCTTATTTAACTTTTATTCAAAGTACATCATTAGAAACGCCAGGCTGCATGAATCAGAAGCTGGAATCAAGATTGCCAGAAGAAATATCAATAACCTCAGATATCAACAAACATCCATAGAGTCAAAGTTATGTTTTGGTTTTGTTTGTCTGTTTGTTTGTTTGTTTGTTTTGTATTCATGTATGAATGTGAGAGTTGGACCAAAGAAGGCTGAGTGCTGAAGAAGTGATGTTTTGAATCGTGGTACTGGAGAAGACTCTTGAGAGACCCTTGGACAGCAAGGAGATTAAACTAGTCAATTCAAAAGAAAATCGACCCTGAATATTCACTGGAAGGACTGATGCTGAAACTTCAAAACTTTGGCTACCTGAAGGGAAGAGCTGACTCATTGGAAAAGACCCTGATTCTGGGAAAGATTGAAGTCAGGAGAAGAAGGGGGTTTCAGAAGATGAGATGGTTGGATGGCATCATTGACTCAATAGATATGAGTTTGAGCAAACTCCAGGAGACGCTGAAGGACAGGGAAGCCTAGCATACTGTATCCACGGGGTCGCAAAGATTCAAATGCTATTTACCAACTGAACAACAACAACTGAAAATTCACTTTTCAAATGTTTAGTAATAAAAATATATAACATTGTCAGAGATTAAATATAAAACTAAGGAAACATGATGACAATTTTTTCCTAAAAATTTAATACATAATGGTCACAACTACCTCGAAAATCAATATAAAGAAATGCTACATAGTATAACTAATGCTCTTGCACCAAACTTGAATGGCTGTTTGATTGTTCCAGTCTGTGTCTTTAAGAGATTTACATGACAGGGTCTGAAGCTGAGACCTGACTCCTGAAAATTCACCAGAGAGTACCTGCTGCGCTTCAGAGAGGGAAGAGAATTAACATGTTTCTAAAATGACCAGGTGAACTTCTCAACAGGATCAGACAACTTCTGCTAAAACTTAAGTTGATAAAATATTTAACAAGTTAAACTGATAAACTATTTAATTCCTTTAGAAAAATTATCTGCATGTCTTGTTATTTTCATTTAGTAATTTTGCAGGTAAATATCAGGTATTAATCTCTGACAAATCTTTACAGATTAGAAAGCATAAATTGTCAATTAATTAGAACACTTGTATATTAGAAACCACTATTCCCATCTCCTCCTCTATAGTAAGTTTCTAAAGGCTTAGAATAAATCATATTCATCTGTGCTTGTCAGGTGCTAGAATAGTACAGTTATGGTGAAGAAGTTCAGTAATGTCTGATAACAAATGGAAGTGGAGAAGAGAAGGAAGAGATGGTGGCAAGAAAAAGGAAGCAAATAATGCATATCCCTTCTACTAAAGTTGTCTCTTTCCACACATTATGAGTGTTTCATGCATAGGTAATGGATACCAGTCACTTAGTACCATCATCAGTGTGGGAGAGTGAATATACTCTGCCCAGAGACAGAGGGCACAGCAAAGTAGTAGGAAGTCCAGTCCAGTAATCCTACAAGGTACCACAGGGACTACTAGTGCTACTACATATACATAGAAATGATTTACTTTGAAATCAATGCCTCTAAACATCTACCACAAAACACACAGGCACACATATTTAAACAAGCACACTAAACACATACACAAATACACACATGCACAATGATTTTATTCTACTATTGAGAACAAATTCTTTTAGAATTTAGTAGGGACATTACACTATTTGGGGGAAAAAGGAATTTATAATCAAGTCTGGAGAAGGCAATGGCACCCCACTCCAGTAATCTTGCCTGGAGAATCCCATGGACGGGGGAGCCTAGTGGGCTGCAGTCCATGGGGTCGTGAAGAGTCGGACACAACTGAGCAACTTCACTTTCTTTTCACTTTCACCCACTGGAGAAGGCAATGGCACCCCACTCCAGTGTTCTTGCCTGGAGAATCCCAGGGACGGGGAAGCCTGGTGGGCTGCCGTCTATGGGGTCGCACAGAGTCGGACACGACTGAAGCGACTTAGCAGCATGATCAAGTCTTCCTTCATCATGTAGTACAAAGAACATAAGCCTCAAATCTGATGGTTATCATTTTCTTGTGTCATGAGTAAGTCATTTAACCATCATGAGTTCCAACTTCCTCATGTGTACTAAGTGAACACCATATTTGTGAACTTGTGTAGTTTAAATCCTTTTCCTTTTCTCATCTCCTGCTATTCTCATCTTGAGAATATGCTATCTCCAGATGCTGATAGTCTTTGCTAGCCTCGTGCTTTAGGAATACTGAAGTAGAAAAATCTAAGCTTTTATTTGCAGAGATGTACTTGAATACCTAAAAGTTGATTGAGGAATCATTTAGGCTAATGTCTAAGGCAACTTTTTGTGGGTAAATCAAAGAAAATAAGATTATACATTTCTCTAATACTACATTTTTAAATGTTATTATAAAATTAACTTAGCTTCCAAACAAGCCATGTATGTAAAGTGTACTCAAGCACTGAAGCAAATTTTCATAATTTCTAAAAGTGCAATCAAATCTATTCTTAAGGGAGGTTCAATATTTTAAGCCATATTTTTCTGTTATTATTTAGAGGACTGGTCATTTATTTGAAAATTTAGTTGTTATATTAGAAGAAATTACATTTGCTATATTACCAATTTACTGAATGATAACCAACTTAGCAAATTTAAAAGTTGATTCATTGTGAAGGACTTTGTTTATGATTATCTTACATTTTTTTTTCAAAACAGGAATAAGAGAACTGCAAATTCTAAATATGTGTCTTACATTTCATCCTTTAGTTTGGATGAGATTTTAAAGTTTTTTTGTAAGACAGAAATAATACATCCAAGTTGTTATCAATATTAACAATTATTCTATCTATTCTGCCCCAGGTTATGGTTTAAGCAACAAGGATACAATAGTAAATACATACACACACACACACACACCCCTTGCCTCCAATTCCAACTTGCAGGGAGACCCTGTAGCCACAGGTATGCATGCCAATGACCAGGGGGCATGCTCAGTTTCTTGTGGGACCACATTCTACCTCCCTGTCTCCTTTCCAGGCCTCCACTACCTGCAGCAAGCCTCTCCAGCTGCATCTGCTCACCCTTGGTCTGATTCCCAGCACCAGCCTCCACTGTCCTGGGCATTTGGAGAGATGCAGCAGTACACCAGGGTCCCTACAAACGCAAGTGAGCCTGCAGCTGGCCCCAGCCCTTGCCCCTAGCTGGGAGACCAGCTGTAGTTGAATCCAATGGCGCAAACCCAGGGACTAGAGAGAGGAGTGAATGCGGGCCCCCAGGCAGTTGTGGAGGCTGTCAACATGCACTAAAACAACTATAGGATCTCTGTGATCACACATGTGGAAGAGAGGCCAGTGAGGTCAGGGCATCAGGGAGCAAGTGCACAGCTGGAAGGGCTGATGTCAGAGGTGTGCCAGGCAGGGAGGGTTGACTGCAGGCTAGCATCCTGCACTCATCCAGCCATTGAGGCTTGGGTTGCTGCCATGTGGATACTAGGTCTACCAAAGGCAGAGAGAGCAAAGCAGGATGGGAGACTCAGGTGGCAGGCATCTGTCAACACAAATAACTGTCTGTGAAAACTGATGGAATCTGCAAGGAGTGGGAGGAAGCTATGCTGGACCTGGTTTCACATGGCAATAGCTCCGGGGGTCCTCTGCAGAGCTGGACACTGGAAACCCCAGTTCTTCCTGTGTGGCTGCTGCACTTCCTCCTTTTCCTAGCATCCTCTGCTTGTCTCAGCTTTGCTGGTGGCTGGGTGGAGTTAGACCAAAGCAAGTCCTTTGAGTGGTGCCCTGGAGAAGATGGTCTCTCATCTCATTGTCACTTTTTCAGCAAGGGAATCTCTTGTAGCTGGTGAGCTTCCTTTCGGTACTGAGCTGTGCCAGCTTGGGAACAGGAGAATGCAGGAAACATGAGGTTGTCTTCCTTCCTTATTTCTGTGGTTTTTCTTGGTGTTTTCTCGTTCCACTGGCCTGCTGAAGTCAATTACGTGGGCTCTCCCAAAGCATTTTTTGTTCGTGCATAGTTTCCAAGTGATTGGTGTCCATGAAGGGCTGAGGCTGGTGGTTTCTTTCTTTACCATCTTGGTGACAGCACTCCTTAATTGACCTTGGTTTTTTAATCTCTTTGACATATAATATATTTAATAAACACAGACCTAATAACTTTGCTGCCATGGATAATAATTAAAAGGAGATAATAAAACCCAAATGTCTTAATTTTCATGTTTTTATTGTGTAATAGATATGGCCCTTGAATATGTACAATCATTTATATTTATCTAATTTTACAAATAGAAATAATATTCTCAAGTATTTATCTCAATATTTATCTGCGTTACCTAGGTTTAACTATTATAATAATAACCCACTCTTTTTCTAAGTGTTTTACAAAAGTCTAAGAAATTACCAAATTTTGGTAGTTTATCTTTGACGAACACAAACTGTTCCCAAATATTTCATTTATAAAGTTTATTTTGAAAAGCCCCAATACTGCTGATACTTATATAACTCCTCTTTGTTTCATTCTTGCAAAACCCAGAAGGCACCAGGGAATGACTGCAATGAATCACAAACATGAATATTTCAGTACTTTAAGGACGTTTTCTCAGCATGCTGTAGAAAACCAAGTGCTGTTTACACCATGTCAAGGGAAAAAAAAAATAGCGAGTATAGGATTTTCCAAAGTAAAGCCAGCCGATTCCAAATCTTTTCTTAATGAAGAGTTACTATGAGAATACAGTAGGGTTAAGGAAGATGACCAAAATGGATCTAACTGTTTTTAGAAACAAAAGAAAATTTGGGGGTCATTTAGCAGCTTTAGGAAACGGGATATCATGACCCCAACTGAAGTGCTGGGGGAAAACTGGGCCATAGATTTTTCAATTAGTCTCACACATGCACATTTCATATCTATTATGTGTGTTAAACAGATTCTATTAACAGACTTGACATTTAATGGGTATTTAAATACCTGTCTAATATAAATACCCATCTAATATAAATATCCACTGACATCCATTTCCTTAAAATTAAAATGATAAAAAAATAAATGATAGGCAGAGTTCCAAAGAATAGCAAGGAGAGATAAGAAACCCTTTCTCAGTGATTAATGGAAATAAATAGAGGAAAACAATAGAATGGGAAGGACTAGAGATCTTTTCAAGAAAATTAGAGATACCAAGGGAATATTTCATGCAAAGATGGGCTCAATAAAGGACAGAAATGGTATGGACCTAACAGAAGCAGAAGATATTAAGAACGAGTGGCAAGAATACACAGAACTGTGCAAAAAAGATCTTCATGAGCCAGATAATCATGGTGGTGTGATCACTCACCTAGAGCCAGACATCCTGGAACCTGAAGTCAAGTGGGCCTTAGGAAGCGTCACTACTAACAAAGCTAGTGGAGGTGATGGAATTCCAGCTGAGTGATTTCAAATCCTAAAAGATGATGCTGTGACAGTGCTGCACTCAATATGTCAGCAAATTTAGAAAACTCAGCAGTGGCCACAGGACTGGAAAGGGCAGTTTTTATTCCCATCTGAAAGAAAGGCAATGCCAAAAAAAGTGCTCAAACTACCGCACAACTGCACTCATCTCACACGCTAGTAAAGTAATGCTCAAAATTCTCCAAGCCAGGCTTTAGCAATACATGCACCGTGAACTTTTAGATGTTCAAGTTGGTTTGAGAAAAGGCAGAGGAACCAGAGGTCAAATTGCCAACATCTGCTGGATCATTGAAAAAGCAAGAGAGTTCCAGAAAAACATCTATTTCTGCTTTACTGACTATGCCAAAACCTTTGCCTCTGTGGATCACAATAAACTGTGGAAAATTCTGAAAGAGATCGGAATGCCAGACAACTTGACCACCTCTTGAGTAACCTGTATGCAGGTCAGGAAGCAATAGTTAGAACTGGACATGGAACAACAGACTGGTTGTAAAGGAAAAGGAGGATGTCAAGGCTGTATACTGTCACCCTGCTTATTTAACTTATATGCAGAGTACATCATGAGAAACGCTGGGCTGGAAGAAGCACAAGCTGGAATCAAGATTGCCAGGAAAAATATCAATAACCTCAGATATGCAGATGACACCAACCTTATGGCAGAAAGCAAAGAACTAAAGAGCCTCTTGATGAAAGTGAAGAAGAGTGAAAAGGTTGGCTTAAAGCTCAACATTCAGAAAACTAAGATCATGGCATCTGGTCCCATCACTTCATGGTAAATAGATGGGGAAATATTGGAAACAGTGTCTGACTCTATTTTTTCAGGCTCCAAAAACACTGCAGATGGTGATTAGAGCCATTAAATTAAAAGATGCTTACTCCTTGGAAGGAAAGTTATGACCAACCTAGACAGCATATTAAAAAGCAGAGATATTACTTTGCCAACAAAGGTTCGTCTAGTCAAGGCTATAGTTTTTCCAGTAGTCATGTATGGATGTGAGTGTTGGACTATAAAGAAAGCTGAGCACTGAAGAATTAATGCTTTTCAAACGTATTGTTGGAGAAGACTCATGAGTGTCCCTTGAACTGCAAGGAGATCCTACCAGTCCATCCTAAAGGAGATCAGTCCTGGGTGTTCATTGGAAGGACTGATGTGAAGCTGAGACTTGAATACTTTGGCCACCTCATGCGAAGGGCTGACTCATTTGAAAAGACCCTCTTGCTGGGAAAGATTGAGGGCAGGAGGAGGAGGGGACAACAGAGGATGAGATGGTTGGATGGCATCACCGACTCAATGGACATGGGTTTGGATGGACTCCGGGAGTTGGTGATGGACACAAAGGCCTGGCGTGGCTTGGTCCATGAGGTTGCAATGAGTCGGACACGACTGAGTGACTGAAGTGAACTGAAGTATGATTTTTGAGAACCATGAGAGCTCACTTGTTCTTTTCCTGTGTGTGTGTGTGTGTGTGTGTGTGTGTGTGTTTCCCCTGATTGGAAAGCAAGCAAGAAATAGGCTGTATTAAAATCATGGGAAATTCTATTACAGCTTAAAATGAGATTGATAAAAAAATTAGTAATTCCTTACCAAGAACACCTAAAGATAATAGAATATCACTTGAGAAAGATATTCTATAGAGTATAGTCTCAAGTTAAATCTATTAATCATATGTAAGAGCAAGGAAAATGCTAAATATATATCGAACACCAAAAATAACAGAATAAAGATCACAAAAGGAAATGCCTAGATTGCAGTAATGATTCAACATGGAATCACTTTATCTGCTGCTGCTGCTGCTAAGTCGCTTCAGTTGTGTCCGACTCTGTGCGACCCCACAGACGGCAGCCCATTGGGCTCCATCATCCCTGGGATTCTCCAGGCAAGAACACTGGAGTGGGTGGCCATTTCTTTCTCCAATGCATGAAAGTGAAAGGTCAAAGTGAAGTTGCTCAGTCGTGTCTGACTCAGCGACCCCATGGACTGCAGCCTACCAGGCTCCTCCATCCATGGGAGTTTCCAGGCAAGAGTACTGGAGTGGGATGCCATTGCCTTCTCTGCACTTTATCTAAAATAACATGGAATTTCCTTTTCTGAAGATATTCAGACTAGGTTATATATCAGTCCTAAAATGATGGAATGAGTGGCTATATATAAAGACCGTCTCTTAGCCATAGTGCTTCAAATCATCTGTTACTAAATAAATGGACAGTCTTGCTAATAAATTATTTATCAATAACAACAAAAGTGTGTATGTATGTGGGAAAAAGACCTGTTTCTTCTGTGTTCTAGACTGTTGCAACACACTGCAGCTTTCACATTGAAGCCAGATCCACATAAATATCCTAGCTTCACTGAAATCATCAGAGAACAAATATCCAAAAAAGAAAAAGAGAGAAATTCTTAGAGAAAGTGATCCACATCCAATAAGAGATTAGAGACCTACGGCTCTTTTCATCACGGGAAGAGCTCTGAGAAGAGGAAAATCTACCAAACAGGGAGATGATAAAAACGGGGAGTGAAACCTCTCTTATACAAATCCTTCAAAAACATGTTTCTGGGCACAGAAAGCATAGTCAAGACTGAACAGAAAGAAAAACTGCACCTTGAACGGAAAGCTGACAGTAGGGTATAGAGCATAAAGAGATTTATAGAGCACAAAATGGAGACTCGGCAATAAAGCACAAAAAGATATACTGAATCTTATCTTACCTCATATTTCCCAGAAAAGGAAATATTCTGATATCATTGTTAAAAGTATTTGAACCTATTAGTAAACCAAAACAAATTAAACACCCAAAAACATTCCAATCCTGTCCAACTAATGATCAGATTGATTCAGTTCTCTACTAAAGTAATCTGGCTCAAGAAAGGGCATGTCATTTTAAAAGGTCATAGTATTACCCTAGTACCACACTACTCAGGAATAGGTAAGAACATATTACACATGGTTATAAGAAAAGCTGTCAGTAGAAGCAGAAACAGAGATTCCCTTGATACTGATGTTCTCAGAAGGTGACTTTAATTATAAATAAAAATACCCAAGTACTTACTAAAAATTGTGAAAAATGTATATCATGATACAGGAAAGTTATCAGAGACAAATAAACTAATACAAAGAATAAAATGGCAAAATGTTAAAAATATCATGAATAAAGAATTCACTGATGAATTTTTTAAGTGTACTAAAAAGTGGAAATTGAAATTGAATTAATAATTTTTAAAAATCTGTTACAAAAAAGGTTTTTTTTTTTATGGCTAAAAAAGAAAATTGGAGATCTGTGATGGAATGTAATATGGCTTAATATAAAACTTGGTTGCCATGCAAACAGAGACCAAAAAAAAGCAGGAGTGGCCATNTAAGAACTTGTTTTACAATGTTTAACATGATGTTGGTTAAGGAATCTTGAAGATAATACTCTAATTCATTTAGAAGTAACAGCAATGATAAAATGGTTGTACATTTTTGTGATCTAGATGCAGTTAAACACATGATGGTTTATTATATACTTGAGGAGCATGGTTTATAGAACTTGCTGGTGAGGAATTAATTTAAAAAGCATTGTAGAATAATAAAGTGACTTCTGGCTTTTTACAACTAGTACAAGGAGAAAAACAGAGCAAAGCTTGCAGCATTGTAACTAACTTTTCTTTCAAAAAAATAAAATTAAATTAATTGTATGTAATGAGTAGTTCATCTCCATTTTATCTATATTAATTAAGCAATCACGTAAATGTATTTCAGAAAAGGATAGCTTCTCTGGCTTTTAGGAAAACAAAAACAATATAAGACTCTCATTTAAAAATTTTCAAAATATTCTGCAGAAAGTTTTCAAGCTATTCTTACGTTACTACTTAAATTTAACTCTGTTTTAAATAAACTGCTTCTACTGATCCTACNTTCAGAAAAGTCTGGCTTTTAGGAAAACAAAAACAATATAAGACTCTCATTTAAAAATTTTCAAAATATTGTGCAGAAAGTTTTCAAGCTATTCTTACGTTACTACTTAAATTTAACTCTGTTTTAAATAAACTGCTTCTACTGATCCTACTGTTATTTTTCCTGGATTCAGTATAATATTTTTCTTGCATAATGGTAACATAAGATAAATTAATCAATCTATATCCTAGAGTTTGAGAAGTGTGTGAAAAGTGTGTGTGTGCCTGCTTATATAATGTTTTGTTAATTTCATTTGCTTTTTGAATGAGACAATCTCCCATATATTTTCTAACCAATGATTGCATGTATAAGCTTACATAAGCATACACACACATCACTGTATACTTCTATATGTAGTTATATAAGAATATAATAACAATTTTAAAATTTTAGAAGATTTCTTATATTTTAAAAAAACTGCATTATGATTAAAAACTTGGATTACAAAGAACTAAAAAAAAAGGTCAAGAATTCTAAAACATTGTTTGGCTTGTGCAATGCACTCATTTGTGTGTGTCTGCAGTTGCCCTTCANATAATAACAATTTTAAAATTTTAGAAGATTTCTTATATTTTAAAAAAACTGCATTATGATTAAAAACTTGGATTACAAAGAACTAAAAAAAAAGGTCAAGAATTCTAAAACATTGTTTGGCTTGTGCAATGCACTCATTTGTGTGTGTCTGTCTGTTTGTATGTCTGTAGATGCATAAAGTAGCAAGAATTGTAGGACAGTAAGGTCCACAAAGATTCAGTGGAATCTTCTTAGAATGGATTAAGGATTTAGATAAACTTTAAAGGCAAGTCCTTAATCTTCAGAGTATTCTAAAGAAATCTAATCAATGCCTTATATGATTCCCCTTATTCAGGTCTACTCTGAGTCTTCATACACAGTATTATGCCAACAGATGATATCAACTCAAACTCCAATTTTCTGTATAAAAGTTTAAATTTTAACTGCCATCAAAGCTGTATCCTAAATGGATGTCACTGCATATAAATTCTGTGTGTGTGTGCATGATTGGTGGGGGCGGGGTGGTCACAGGGCCTCCCTTATCCATAGAATCATTCTGAAAAGAAAATTAACTTTCTCTTCTCTCATTTTCCTAGTCGTAATTGGATATCCAGAATACTCTTCTGACAGACTCACTTGATTAGTTGAGATACCACCTGTTGTACCTTGTGCAGACAAAATGTAATGTCTGAACCTGTGACCAAGTAATATGTAAAACTTATTCCTGATTTCCAGTATTATGTGCAGAAAAGTCTTAAAAACAGTTTANAGTTGAGATACCACCTGTTGTACCTTGTGCAGACAAAATGTAATGTCTGAACCTGTGACCAAGTAATATGTAAAACTTATTCCTGATTTCCAGTATTATGTGCAGAAAAGTCTTAAAAACAGTTTAAATACTATTGACATTCTTTTAGGATAAGGCTTGAATAAGAGAAGATTACTAGGAGGAAAAGGATGATAAATCTTCCCTTGAGAACTTATGCGTAAAGTCATATAACAACTATCCTATTTTATTCATTCATTTCATTCATTCAATCTTACTTTTGTTCAACAAATGAGTATTTAAGTACTGTATGCCAGGAATCTAAGTTACTGAGGCTCTTACATGGTACGTCTTACTTAGAAAAGTCCTCATATATTTTAAGATTCAGAGATTATAAAATTATTAAATTTATCTTTTTAACCCATCTAAAGGTTATCAAGTAAATGATATGAGGCAGAAATACAACACTTATTATTTATTAGAGTTTTAATTTTTGTCTATTTGATTTTTATTTTGGTAAAATGGATGAGTGTTATTCCTAACCGTTTGTTAAGTATCCTGTAATTTTCCCATGTAGTAAGAAATGCAATATTTATTCAACACTAAAGATGATACAGTGTTATGGTAATGGGCTCAATTTCCAAAGCTAGATTTTCTAGGTTGAAATTTTGATAATATTTATATGCTAATTTCAGGTTATTTAATTTTTCTGTGCTTTCATTTCTTTANTAAGAAATGCAATATTTATTCAACACTAAAGATGATACAGTGTTATGGTAATGGGCTCAATTTCCAAAGCTAGATTTTCTAGGTTGAAATTTTGATAATATTTATATGCTAATTTCAGGTTATTTAATTTTTCTGTGCTTTCATTTCTTTATCTAGAGGCCTGTTGCCATTTTTGTCTTTGAAATTTTTGTTGCCAAGAAAGGCAAGATTACATTTTTTTCCTTCCAGATTGAGTTGGTGTAGTGTATTCTTGGTTATCAAAATACTCATAGTTTTGGGACTTTGAAATGGTAAATATTCATGATGTGTGAAACAGCATGATACATAACTGTGCAGTCTTAATTACATAAAAATGGATGCTTACTTGTGAAAATACACAAATGAGACCTAGAAGGACATGTCAAATGGTAAACTGCTTGTGATTGTGAATGACTTCGTTTTTTGCTTCTTGTGCTTTTTGGTTTCCTATTATGTATATGTTAACTTTTAAGAAATAAATGTTATTTTAAAAACCTTAAAAAATAAAAATGATACAAATAGTTTTGCTAGTTTTCTTTATGTAGTTACTTAGCATTTAAAATATAAGAGCAGAATCTAAAATATAAAAGAATAAACCAAAAGAATAAAAGAATATCAAAGAATATATCAAGAATATCAAAGAATATAAAGAATCAACTAATTACTTTTATTCCTGGATTCACAAATATTCCTGGTTTAGTTTATTGGGTCTATGCTTCTCTATCTTTTATGTACTTGACAGTCTTGTATTCAACCCACTATAGTCTTGTATTCAAACCATAAATATATATTTTTTTATAGACAAGACTTAGTTTCCCACCTCCTTCTGTTCTTTGTTACCCACCCACCCCCACCAGGGGGCAAATTTGTTCACTATTTAGTCTATTTCCATCCCCAGTAAAACAATTATCAACTCAACTACTACTTTATATTTACATGAGAATTATGAACTAATTTTTAACAGAATTCACAATTCTCAATGTTAGTTTCTGAGATGTAATATGCTTCAAATTAATCCAGACATGATCTTCTGTGTTTTAATAAAGTTTTGCTCTTTTAACAAATAATACACAATTATTTTACTTTTTAGTTTAGGCATTTGATGATTTTATTTTCACATCAAATGAGATAATTTCCCACATATCTAAAAATTAACTATTACAAACATACTGGAACTTCCATCTTTTTGTTTATATGTATTTAACCACATTAGACCTTCTTTTTAGATTATAGGTTTCCCCATTGATATCTTAAATCTGTGAATACAGTGTTTCTTCTGAGCACTTTAGATAATTCAGTGTGTGATAAAGCACTCTTGGAATTTGGGTAAGATTTTATTTATACATATCATTTCCTCCATTTCCCAATACAATACCTATTTTTNTACAGGTTTCCCCATTGATATCTTAAATCTGTGAATACAGTGTTTCTTCTGAGCACTTTAGATAATTCAGTGTGTGATAAAGCACTCTTGGAATTTGGGTAAGATTTTATTTATACATATCATTTCCTCCATTTCCCAATACAATACCTATTTTTTCCAGCTTTCTTTAATTTAGCTATGATTCAGTTTTCATATTTGCCTACTTAGAAAAAAAGAATTGCATATGTGCCTCCTAAATCATTTTAAATGTGATGAACAATTCACATGTGTCTACACATGACACATAGCCTGGGTTCCACCATGATCCTCCAGGGAACTGACTACAGAGACATGGTGCGGCAGTTTTCAAAGAAATGTTGTTGTTGAGGCAAGAAGTTGTGTCCAACTCTTCTGACCCCATGGACTATACAGCCCACCAGGCCCCTCTGTCCATTGGATTTCCAAGGCAAGAAAACTAGAGTGGTTGCCATTTCCTTCTCCAGGGGATCTTACCGACCCAAGGATTGAACCCGCATCTCCTGCAGTGGCAGGCAGATTCTTTACCACTGAGTCACTAGGGAAGCCCTCAAAGAAATAGTACTGGTGAAATGAATGAACTTAGACAATTTCAGAAGTTTATATTACATAAAATGAAATCTCTATGAAAGCTGTGTATTTCTATTGACATAAATTTATACATAAAATGGAAAACCATTCATAATAATCAGGAATAAATTGTTCATAGAGACAGAATTTGCAGCTTTACCTGCTTTATGAGATTTTTCCTTTCCTTTCAATACCATAAGATTTATAGTGTTAAGAAACTAAAATTAAATTCTTGTAGAATTACTGAAAGACTAAAAACATAAAAACTACAGCTTATGAAGGTATAAAAATGAGAAAAATAAAAACTAAATCATTATAATAACCACTTTTGCTTTACATGTATTTTTAGTTTTACACCTATGGTGTGTATATATTTGGTTTCACTAGTTTTTGACAATGAGTATAACACTTAAGAGAACTGAATTCATTTGCTTCAAAATTTTAATTAGAGAGATAGATCATTTTGCTCAATAATTTTGTAACCAATCTGTATGTATCTGGAAAATACTATTTTATTTAATCCATAATTTTAAATAATAACTAATGCATTTTAAAATTTAGACAGATGTAAATCTTACATTTAAACAAATATTAATCATTAGAAAATCATCTGATTAATTCAGTGCTAAGCAAAGTCAAAACAGTAAAGAGTGCTTTTCTTTTTAAATTAGAGTCATCCACACATTAACTAACAAACTGATATCTTCCCAAAACTAGTATTTTTAAAACTCTGGTGGCTCATAAAGACAGAAGCAATTTTTATATCACATTTATCCTGACAAACACCAGCATTAGATGAATATCAGTCCTTTTAATATATATTCTAGATGGTGTGCTTAATAACAAAATCATGCTATAGAATTTACCATGATTAAAATCCACCAGACTAATCTCCTTAAGATAAAATCTCATAATAGAGAGTCAATGAATTGTGACTGCATTCAGGAGAGCAACTATTGCTATTTTGTGCTTCATACAAGCTAGAAATTAATACTAGACTTTCTAGTGCCCAAACATCCTTCATTTTTAAATTATATACATGAAGAAATTATGTGCCTTAATTATAACAAGAAGAAGGACTGAAAGTAATATACTAGATGTGTATAAGTGCTCTTTTTAAAATTTCATTAATGAGAGAAGTAAATTTCCCCTTCACTTTACAAAATATCTGAACACAAAATCCTGAAAAATTTCCTTATTAAAGGACTAATCCAGTGAACTGAGAAAGCACAACATAATTAAAACAAAAACTAAGAGACAGAACTGTCACATATGTATAGGGACCACAAAAAAATAAACATCTGTAACTCATTTAATCTCCCTCATGATTCCTTTTTGGTCTCCCTAGTTGAATAAGGTACATAAAACATCATAATATATGAATGAATTCTCAGTGTCTTTTAGCAGTTGGATAAATATTCAGGTTCTTTTGTTGTGTCTTAAGACTGATGATCCTCCTCTGCTCACTCAGCCCCCAGTAGCTCTTACCACAACTATGGAAGCTTCTGCATCACTTTAACCTTCTCCTTCTGGCCCCTAGATACTGTCCTCATTATCTGTAATGTGGTCATCTTACCACTTGCCATTCAAATGAAGATCCCAAACTTTCAAGCTTTGGAAAATTACAGTTCAGATAAAATAAAAATATCTCTAGCAAAGACCTCAATAGATGCTATTGTTAGGAAAGGGTATGAAGGCATAACCAAGCCAAGAAAATATTCAGCAATGGCGCTTAGTAGTCAGTGCAGAGAAGGATATTGCATATGAAATACAGTTCTGAGAGTCATAGAGGTGCTTTACAACAAGGATCTCACTCTGTTGAAGACTAATATTTGCATTATTTGAATTTCCAGGACTTAAAGTAGGTCAGTCAGAATTCGGCTGTTTAGGAATGTTCCCTAAATCTGCTTATTTAATTTATATGTGGAGGACATCATGCAAAATACCAGGCTGGATGAATCACAAGCTGGAATCAAGATCNAGGCTCCTCTGTCCATGGGATTCTCCAGGCAAGAATACTGGAGTGGGTTGCCATTTCCTTCTCCAATTCTTTATTATTAGGAAATTATATTTAAATTGTATGTAGAGCCTGCCAATTTATTTATGTAGCTATTTAAAAATTATATGTTTAGTTACCGTAATTTCTTATCCTGTAAATCTTTGAAATTGGAAATTTCCCCCTAAATTTTAATTTTATAATGGAAGAAAATTAGTATCCCAATTCAAATTAGTATGGATGCAAACGTTTATCATTTGGGATAACAGAAAAAATTTGCATTCTTCTTTTATTGTAATACTTGATAGAATGAATACCTAAAACAACTTTATGACAGACATAAACTTTCAGGAGAGTAAATTAATGCTATAAATTATTAATACTATCAGTTTAATGTCTAAGAGTTAGGAATTGAATTTTTAATATAAGAATCACAATTTCAACACAGAATAAAAGAAAGCTTATGAAAATTTTAATGTATTTTGATGTGTTAAGTGTATAAAGACAGTCAAACATCTAAGTAAACATATATGTTTAAACAATTTTCATTAGTATTTTCTAACAGCAGAGGGAGATATTGAACTACAAATTAAATATTTTTCAATACACATCTTTTGCAGAATGCTTTGTAGGCAATTAGACTCCTAGTTTGAACTTAATTTTCCTGAGAAAATGTCTTCTTTATTTTATAAAGATGTCTTTTCCCCAGAATCTGTTTCAAAACCAACAAAGTCCTTTAGAAAACCTGAATATCCGTTATGCCAATAGGAATATCACTGATGTTTTATTTAAATAACTCAAGTAAAACATTAAATAACATACATCTTAAGCATGTTCTATGTTGTCAGAACTAGTTGGTGCAGTAGAGAATGGTTTTTTTACCCTGAGCCAGACTGGAATGACTGTCTCTGTTATTTACTAGCTGTGAGACTCTCAGCAAGTTATTTTTCTTTCTTAGTATCATTTTCCTTATCTTTAGAATGAGAATAAAATATTGTCTTCTATAATGCTGCTGTGAAAAATTTTTAAAAATTGAAATACAGTAAGTGCCCAGTAGTAATCTCCCATTAAAAATTGTCAATATATATTTATTAAATTATCATTACTACTTTTGGAATTTAAGAAATATTTATTAAAGTAATGAATACATGAAAAATATGCCATTATGCAATTATTATCATATGAAACTAGATTACCTAAAACATTTCTGACACTCTGCATTTATATTGTATAATAATTTGTGTATGATAAACACAAATGTGTCTGATATGACTTGAATACTAAACATGCAATTTAAATGTTTCTGTCCTGCACAATATAGTCATTCTAGTATAACATTTCTCTGTGTTTTCGGTTTTATTATAATAGCTAATTATTCATTTAAAGATTTCAGTAAGTGTGATCAAAATGAAATTATAATTTTAACTAATATATTTGCAAGTTATGGTGTATTAGTCTGGTCACTGTTAGGAAACAAAAGTCATAATAGACCTAAAACACACACACACATATTAATCAGCAAAATGCTCTTTTTACAAAATTCATGTTCCTTTATGCCAATAAATAGGTATATAACAGCAGACTTCAAGAACTACCAGGCGTGTGACCTGATCTTCTATGGAAATATCTAGTGAAAAATAAGAAAATAAAATATTTTGGGAGAACTTCTACTAAAGTATGAGAGAATTATTTTTATAATAGGTTTTTTGGGTTTAGGAGTCTAAAGTTTAATCCAGTATTTTAAAATTCATATAATAAGGCATTACTTTGATATCAAATCTATTTTATTTTGTCATCATGAAATTTAATTGGAAATAGTTAACTATTCAGTTCAGTAGCTCAGTTGTGTCTGACTCTGCAACGCCAAGAACTGCAATACACCAAGCTTCCCTATCCATCACCAACTCTTGGCGCTTGCTCAAACTCCTGTCCATCGAGTTGGTGATGATATACAACCATCTCTTTTAAACCCCATGGACTGCAGCATGCCAGGCTTCCCTGTCCCTCACAATCTTCCTGAGCCTACTGAGACTCATGTCCATCGAGTTTGTGATGCCATCCAATCAGCCCATCCTCTGTCATCCCCTTCTCCTCCTACCTTCAATGTTTCCCAGCANGCATGCCAGGCTTCCCTGTCCCTCACAATCTTCCTGAGCCTACTGAGACTCATGTCCATCGAGTTTGTGATGCCATCCAATCAGCCCATCCTCTGTCATCCCCTTCTCCTCCTACCTTCAATGTTTCCCAGCATCAGGGTCTTTTCAAATGAGTCAGTTCTTCACATCAGGTGGCCCAAGCTGGAGCTTCAGCTTTAGCATCAGTCCTTCCAGTGAATATTTAGGACTAATTTCCTTTAGGATTGACTGGTTGAGCTCCTTACTGTGCAAGGGACTCTCAAGAGTCTTCTCCAACACCACAGTTCAAAAGCATCAGTTCTTCGGCACTCAGCTTTCTTTATGGTCCACCTCTTACATCCATACATGACTGTGATTATAGTGGTATTTTTAACTCTTCATTAAAGCATATATTAGAGGGAAAAAAATACCATCCCAATCACATACATTTCCTAAAAAGGATATTATGAAATGAATGGTGGAGAATGAGATAATACTGGTACCACACAGCTGTATCTTGGAGCAAGGTTACTTTCATGACTTCAAATGGAAGTGTAAGATCGAATTTAATTATAATGAAATTAGTGGCTGCAGTTTTCCTTTGGGGTTTATATCATTCTCAGAACTTCCCTGTAGCTCAAATGGTAAAGAATCTCCCTGCAATTTAGGAGACCAGAGTTGCATCCCTGGGCTAGGAATATTCTCTGGAGAAGGGAACGATAATCCACTTCAGTATTCTTGCTTGGAGAATCCCATCGACAGAGAAGCCTGGTGGGCTACAGTTCGTGGGGTTGCAAAAAGTCGGACACAACTGAGCAACTAATATGCACACACTGTATCATTCTCATTGGTAGGATTGCTGTATTTTTCATTTAGATGAAACATTATTTTATATAGAATGTTTAAAACTTGACTGGATGCTTGGGACTGGTGCACTGAGATGACCCAGAGGGATGGTACAGGGAGGGAGGGGGGAAGGGGGTTCAGGATGGGGAACACATGTATACCTGTGGAGGATTCATGTCAATGTATGGCAAAACCAATACAATATTGTAAAGTAACTAACCTCCAATTCTTGTTAAGTACTTCATTTTCTGAATTGTTTTATTATGTTATTATACTTTACAAAGAATTTTTCTAATAAGTTCCTATTATAGAAGAATGTTTTCTCCACTAGCAGAACCAACAACCTTAATTTCTACCAGTTAATTCAAATAACAGAGTAAACAAGAATCAAGTATTCCTCTAGATGCTGTATTCAAAATCAGTCTTAAGGGAGAGAAAGGACTTTGATAGGCAAGATGAGCAAAAGAAAGCAATACGTATTTCAGTCAGAAGGAACAGCTTAAGGAAATAATGGAGGAAAGAGAGGAAATGAGGGAATCAACACTAACTATGATCTACTGCTAGATCTACTTACATGGAGGCATATAAGAAGTATGTAAGGATTTAGGAGTCAAATTATGTAGAATTTCTAATGCCAGGTTTAATCCTTCGGTTAATAAAATGGTAGAAATTCCCTGGTGGCACAGAAGGTAAACAATCTACCTGCAATGCAGGGGACCTGGGTTCAATCTCTGGATCAGGAAGATCTCCTGGAGAAGGAAATGGCTACACACTCCAGTATTCTTGCATGAAAAATTCCACAGAGAGAGAAGCTTGGTGGGCTACAGTCTACGGGGTCATAAAGAGTTGGACATGACTGAGCAACTAACACACAGAAAATCTTAATGATCTACTCATGAATTTATTTGCCAGCCATTTGCTCATGAGTCTGAAAATGATAAGGGCAGGTCATTCCCTCTAGCCACTGACACTGTTCAAGGGTACTCTAGTCAGTTAATGACCCATATGCTTCTACTGCATGATTTCAAGGAAGAAAATGTAAAAAGTGTAACTTTTACCTCTGATAGATCAACATGATATATTTCAATAAAATAAGTAGAATTAAATTATGCTTTGTATGTTGTTAAACATATATTCAAATTCATAAAATATTTTAATTATTTTTGCCAGAAGCCTATTGGAAAATATAAATCTATTTTTATGTGGGTACAAGTTTCCAACTGACACTCTAATTTGCCAACCAATAATCAATTATGTTAGATTAAAGTCACAAGGATGTTGTGAATTCACTTGTACTGAATGCATTTACTTAAAACAGTGTATACTCTTTTTAAGCCTCACTTTTTGTAGTGGCCTAATGGATTTCTTTTATATTTTTATCTCTGAGGGAACTATAAAATATTTCAAAATTCTGTTAGTACACAGGCAGGAAATGTTAGAAGAAATATTTCGAAACAACTCAAAAGAGAAGATAGTCACTGACTGACAGAAACAAATTAAAGACTCAAATAGTAAGTGTTTGGTAAAAGCTATAGGACAGAGGATAAGGAGAAACTAATATTTTTTGAGGCATTAAAGAGGTATTCCCTAACTAAGGTCTTCACGTATGTAAATCTTAGGTATTAGAGGAGTATTTTTAATAGGTGAGAAAAGAGAAGATTGAAGGAAACAAAGTTAAGTGCCCAAAAGTCTATAGCTATCAGAAAAGTCAAAGCTAACAATAACAACAACAAATTCAATTCTTTCATTGAAAATTTGTGAGCAGTAGAAAACAGGCTTAGTAAATAAAAATTGTAGTGATGTGTAGCATCTATTAGTGAAAAGAAAAATTTGAATTAGAAAAATTATCCTAAATGTATGTAAGAAGAAATATTAAGACTACTGAATAAATAGTGTGGATAAAATGCAAAACCAATGTGAGAAAGAATAAACATTTAGGGAGAAACAACAGAACTTCAGAATAAATTGAAAGCTGCATTGGTAAAAATAAAGAGGTTCTAAGGATTGATACTGAGGTCACTGGGAAGATAAACTGATGTCAGTCATAACATCAGAACAAAGATAATGAGCAGTCCTCTGGAAGATTGTGAATTATTTTCTGAAAATATGCTTCACTATATATTAGGATGCATATTTCAATTACAAAGAAAAAGGCACTATTTCAATTTTCTACTTTTTTCAAATCTCCTATATATTAAAACTTATAGCAAAAAGAAGATGTGTTTTCAAATATATTTACTAGAAATGTACTAGGTATCTGTAATCTTTCTAGTTAAGAGAATTTAGACCAATTTAAAACACTAAGCATTTACATTCAGTGTATTGTTAAAATTACTATCACCTTATGATGCTATCTTTATATATATAATATATATATAAAGACAATATATATATAAAGTCTATATGTATTTAAATGAATACACATAAACTCTGTTCTACTTTGCTCATACAATATTAAGTTTAAACAGACAACTAGAATCTTTGCTTAATATTTATATAATAACTATCTGTATATGATATTTAAAGATTTAAAAATAGGCATGATAATATACTGGCTTCCCAGGTGGCTCTAAAGAACCTGCCTGCAGTGCAGAAAACATGCATTTGATCCCTGGGTTAGGAATATTCCCTGGAGGAGGGCATGGCAACCCACTGTAAGATTCTTGCCTGGAGAATCCCATGGACAGAGGAGACGGGGGGCGGGGTGGAGGGGTGGCGAGGCACTGGGCTACAGTCCATGGGGCTGCAAAGAGTCATACACAACTGAAGCGATTTAGCACAGCACATGATAATATACATTAATATATAATCCCTAACTAACAATAACATAAACAATGCAATATACATCATACATAAGTAATATACCTCTCTATATATTCCAATCTACATGATCCTGCCTACTAAGTGATATAAACTACCATGTACAATGGTAATTGTTTAATATTAGATGGTTTAATACATAATTAAATACATAAGTAAATTTAATATATCTCTCTCTAATTCATTAAAAAAAAAAACTAAAATCTATAGGTTATCCAAAGTTTTACTAAATGTCTCAGTCAAGATTCAACCAGAAACTCTAGTTAGAAGGATCACTTCAGTTCTGCTGCTCAGTGTGTCTGCTGTTTGCGACCCCATGAATCACAGCATGCCAGGCCTCCCTGCTGCTACTGCTAAGTCACTTCAGTCATGTCCGACTCTGTGCGATCCCATAGACAGCAAGCGGTCAGGATCCCCCATCCCAGGGATTCTCCAGGCAAGAACTTTGGAGTGGGTTGCCATTTCCTTCTCCAATGCATGAAAGTGAAAAGTGAAAGTGAAGTCGCTCAGTCATGTCCAACTCTTAGCGAACCCATGGACTGCAGCCTACCAGGCTCCTACATCCATGGGAGTTTGCAGGCAAGAGCACTGCAGTGGGGTGCCTGTCCATCAACTTCCAGAGTTTACCCAAACTCAAGTTTATCCAGTGGATGATGTCATCCAGCCAACTCATCCTCTGTTGTCCCTTTCTCCTCCTGTCCCCAATCTCTCCCAGCATCAGGGTCTTTTCCAGTGAGAAAACTCTTCACATGAGGTGGCCAAAATATTGGGAGTTTCAGCCTCAGCATCAGTCCTTCCAATGAACACCCAGGACGGGTCTCCTTTAGGATGGACTGGTTGGATCTCCTTGCAGTCGAAGGGACTCTCAAGAGTCTTCTCCAACACCACAGTTCAAAAGCATCAATTCTTCAGCTTTCAGCTTTCTTCACAGTCCAACTCTCACATCCATACATGACCATACAAGACCATAGCCTTGACTAGACGGACCTTTGTTGCCAAAGTAATGTCTCTGCTTTTGAATATGCTATCTAGGTTGGTCATAACTTTCCTTCCAAGCAGTAAGCGTCTCTTAATTTCATGGCAGCAATCACCAATGCAGTGATTTTGGAACCCAAAAATATAAAGTCTGACACTATTTCCACTGTTTCCCCATCTATTTCCCATGAAGTGATGGGACCGGATGCCATGATCTTTGTTTTCTGAATGTTGAGCTTTAAGCCAACTTTTTCACTCTCCTCTTTCACTTTCATCAAGAGGCTTTTTAGTTCCTCTTTACTTCCTGCCATAAGGGTGGTGTCATCTGCATATCTGAGGTTATTGATATTTCTCCCAGCAATCTTGATTCCAGCTTGTGCTTATTCCAGCCCAGCGTTTCTCATGATGTACACTGTGTATAAGTTAAATAAGCAGGTTGACAATATACAGCCTTGACACACTCCTTTTCTGGAACATACTCCTTTTTGGAACCAGTCTGTTGTTCCATGTCAAGTCTTAACTGTTGCTTCTTGACCTACATACAACTTCCTCAAGAGGCAGGTCAGGTGCTCTGGTATTCCCATCTCTTTCAGAATTTTCCACAGTTTATTGTGATCCACACATTCAAAGGCTTTGGCATAGTCAATAAAGTAGAAATAGATATTTTTCTGGAATTCTCTTGCTTTTTCCATGATCCAGCGGATGTTGCCAATTTGACCTCTGGTTCCTCTGCCTTTTCTAATACCAGCTTGAACATCTGGAAATTCACTGTTCACGTATTGCTGAAGCCAGGGTTGGAGAATTTTGAGCATTACTTTATGAGGGTGTGAGATGAGTGCAATTGTGCGGTAGTTTGAGCATTCTTTGACATTGCCTTTCTTTGGGATTGGAATGAAAACTGACCTTTTCCAGTCCTGTGCCCACTGCTGAGTTTTCCAAATTTGCTGGCATATTGAATGCAGCACTTTCACAGCATCCTCTTTCAGGATTTGAAATAGCTCATATGGAATTCCATCACCTCCACTAGCTTTGTTCGTAGTGATGCTTCATCAGGCCCACTTGACTTCACATTCCAGGATGTCTAGCTCTAGGTGAGTGATAACACCATCGTCATTACCTGGGTCATGAAGATCTTTTTTGTACAGTTATTCTGTGTATCCTTGCCACTTCTTCTTAATATCTTCTAATTCTGTTAGGACCATACCATTTTTGTCCTTTACTGAGCCCATCTTTGCATGAAATGTTCCCTTGGTATCTCTAATTTTCTTGAAGAGATCACTAGTCTTTCCCATTCTGTTGTTTTCCTCTATTTCTTTGCATTGATCGCTGAGGAGGGCTTTCTTATCTCTTCTTGCTATTCTTTGGAACTCTGCATTCAGATGCTTATGTCTTTCCTTTTCTGCTTTGCTTTTTGCTTCTCTTCTTTTCACAGCTATTTGTAAGGCCTCCTCAGACAGCCATTTTGCTTTTTTGGATTTCTTTCCATGGGGATGGTCTTGATCCCTGTCTCCTGTACAATTTTAGGAGTGTAGAGATAAATGAATTTGTCTAAAAGAGTGATCTTACACAATCTTGGGAGCTAGTCAAGTAGTCACCATATCACTGATGTTTCCTGTGCATCCAATGCTGCAGCTTAAAGTCCACAAAGCAGGCAATCAGAAATAGAAGATCACAGGCTGGAAATCCAGACAACTGCATGCTGGAACCCCATAATAACAAATTAAGAGTTTAATATTTTAGGAATTTAACAAAGAATAGAATAGCACAATTAATCCTCAGGACAATAAAAGCAGTATTAAATTACTTATTATGTTTATTGTGAGAAGAAGAACTAAGTGATCAGAAATCAATAATAGCACTTCCCTGGTGGCCCAGTGGTTAAGAATCTGCTTTGCAATATAGGGGACACTGGCCAATCCCTGAAAGATCCCACATGCTACAGGGCAACTAAGCCCAGTGCCACTACTACTGAGGCTCACGCATCCTACAGCCTGTGCTCTGTGACAGAAGCCACTGAAACAAGAAGCCCACACACCATAACCAGAAAAAGCCCACACAGAAACGAAGACCCAGAACAGTCAAAAATTGCAAAAAGAGAAAGAAACTGATAACACTTCTGTGCTTTGTCATGTCTGCTGGGCTTGTTCTCACAAATCTCAATCCTGCTCGTGTTTGTTATTTCAAGAATCCAGGGGTCTGGTGGATGTCCACTGATATCATTAGCACATGTTCACCCCTTTAATTACTAAAATACACCTGT
>SJYV01014688.1:108329-124101 GCA_006410875.1 Neotragus pygmaeus
GTCTTTTACAATGAGTCAGTTCTTCACATCAAGTGGCCAAAGTATTGGAGCTTCAGCTTCAGCATCAGTCCTTCCAATGAATATTCAGCACTGATTTCCTTTAGGATTGACTGACTGGTTGGATCTCCTTGCAGACCAAGGGACTCTCAAGAGTCTTCTCCAATACCACAGTTCAAAAGCATTAATTGTTCAGCACTCAGCCTTTTTTAAGGTCCAACTCTCACATCCATACATAACTACTGGAAAAACCATAGCTTTGACTAGATGGACCTTTGTTGGCAAAGTAATGTCTCTGAATTTTAATGTCTATGTTTGGTCATAGCTTTTCTTCCAAGGACCAAGTGTCTTTTAATTTCATGGGTGCAATCACCACCTACAGTGATTTTGGATCCCGAGAAAATAAAATCTGTCATTGTTGCATTGTTTCCCCATCTATTTGCCATGAAGTGATGGGACCAGATGCCATGATCTTAGCTTTCTGAATGTTGAACTTTAAGCCAACTTTTTTGCTCTCCACTTTCACCTTCATCAAGAGGCTCTTTAGTTCCTCTTCTCTTTCTGCCATAAGGGTGGTGTCATCTGCATATCTGAGGTTATTGATATTTCTTCCAGCAATCTTGATTTCAGCTTGTGCTTCATCCAGCATGGCATTTTGCATGATGTACTCTGCATATAAGTTAAATAATCAGGGTGACAATATACAGCCTTGACGTACTCCTTTCCCAATATGGAACCAATTCAGTGTTCCATGTCTGGTTCTAACTGTTGCTTCTTGACCAGCATACAGATTTCTCAGGAGGCAAGTAAGATGGTCTGGTATTCCGGTCTCTTTAAAATACCTTCACTTAATATACATGTATTTGCTGTTCTATTTCTATGGGGAACAGGCTAGAGCAACGATTCTCACAAAGGAGTGAGCATCAGAATTACTTGGAAGCCTATTAAAACAGAGTTATATGGCCAACCCTAGGATTTCTCATTTAGTGAATCTAGGCTGGACCCTGAGAATTTTAATTTGTAATAAGTTTCCAGGTCATGCCCAGGAGTAAGTTTGGTGGTCCCAAGGAACCATACTTAGAGAACCGCTAGTTCAAGATACTGGCAATGAAAGGTGTCCGAGTTTATGATGGTTAGCTTCATAGAAATCTATGGAACAGGGGACTTCCCTGGTGGTCCAGTGGTTAAGAATCTGCCTTTAAGTGCAAGGGACACAGGTTTGATCCTTTGTCCGTGAAAATGCCATATGCCATGGAGCACCTAAGCCCATATAACACACTACTGAGTCAACACTCTAGAACCTATGATCTGCAACTACTGAGTACACGCACTGTTTCTACTGAAGCCCATGTGCCTTGAACCTGTGCTCCACAACAAGAGAAGCATCACAGTGAAAAGTCTGCATTCTGCAACTAGAGAAAGCCCACGTGAAGCAATGAAAACCCACCACAGCAAAAATAAGTAAATATATCTTAAATAAAAGAAATAGAGGAAAAGAACAGAAAGGGAAAGACTAGAGATCTCTTTAAGAAAATTAGAGATACCAGGGGAACATTTCATGCAAAGATGGGCTCGNAAGAATCCACCTGCAATGCAGGAGACCCCAGTTCAATTCCTGGGTCAGGAAGATCCCCTGGAGAAGGGAGAGGCTATCTCCTCCAGTATTCCTCGGCTTTCCTTGTGGCTCAGCTGGTAAAGAATCTGCCTGCAATGCAGGAGACCTGGGTTCATTCCCTGGGTTGGGCCCTGGAGAAGGGAGAGGCTACCCACTCCAGTATTCAGACCTAGAAATTCCATGGACTGTATATTCCATGGGGTCACAAAGAGTCAGACACATCTGAGCTACTTTCACTTCATTTCACTGTGAATGTGTTAAGTTGTATATTATTAAGTTTGAGGCAATACCAAGTAATGCATTATTAATATTACTCCTTTGAATTAAGTTAAAAGTTACAGAATTCTTCTCAAACAGAATGCCTACCTAACCATTATGTTCCCAACAAAGAGAGTTATTTCAAAGACTTTTATTCCCTTTTCCCCCTGACTATTGTGTAGTTTACCAGTAACTTATGCATGAAAAAAATGACATGTTACATATAGGTAAAATACTCAAGATAAATAACATCAAATATATGCTAGGTATACATTATGAATAAAATCAACACATCCTCCAGCTGGAGAAGATATTCAATTTACCAAAAATTTCATTCCATTTGTTATATGGCTATTTGAACAGCTTTTCCACCATAGACTATATTTCAGAGCATTTCTCCTGTGATTTTGCCTCTAAAAACTAAGTGAATGCATTTGGAGAATTATGTCTACAGTGTTCGGAGGGAAATTATTCTAGTTCCTTCTTTTCTCACTGATTCTATTTTTTGTCACCACCTATCTAAAGCATTAGACTGATTTAAGTTAACTTGACCCTCAGCTAGCAATAGACTGTGCCAAAAAGTAATTCGCTTCTTTTATTCCCTTTATTATCTCATTCCATATCCTTACTCTCTACCTCCACACTCTCATCCATATTATAATCTCTTTCTACTTTAAAGCACATAATGCTATTAAAATAAAAGATGAACTTAATGCATGAGAAACTGTATAATATAGGAAACTGAGAATATTATAAATTGCCTTAAAATCCTTAGCTTTTAAAACAACTATTCCACAGATGTGAGAACTTTGTGAATCTGAGTGCATAACTGCAGACAGTCACTAAATAACAACCTAATCTTATATTTTCCTGTTTTATTAATATAAGCTGTATAAAACCTCTTTTTTAAAAAGAATAGCTGTTGCTGAAATGGGACCTAATAAAATATAGGTAACCTCTAGAACCTATAAGCAAGAGAGTTTCTAAACATAGACTGTTTCAAAATGAATCAATGACAGCATTTAGTATATTAATTTTGGCTGTGGAAAAAGTTCAGGTTCTTGGAATGTAGGTAAAGAAGAGTGATTTTTAAAACACAGGCATTTGGGGAAATAAAGAATCTGACAGCTGAGAGTTTCATTGGTGATAATTCAGAAACTTTTAAGAGCTAAAGAAACAAGTAACTTATTAAATATTATATTTTAGGAAAAAATGCTCCCAGAGTGAGTATCATAAAAATCGGGTTATTATAATTGCTATATATTGAAATTACTACATGATGAAAATGCTTGTTTCATTTTATCTGGAAAGACAATTTCATATTTTTGAGACTGATAAGTTGTTTTCAGCTAAAGAAAACCATGTATAATTAAGATTCTTGCATGCATTTTTAAATGATCATATTTCCATTCCAAATAAATACTATCTATCTGAAAAAAAAAAAACACTTCATTTCTAGTCTCATAATTGAATACTAGCTGTAGGGAAAGAAATAATGAAGTATAAAACTTAAGGGTCTCAGACACGACGCTTTAAATTGCTTTTCAAATGTTTAATACAAAATTACAAGTATTTTAGGAAAACAGTTCATGGTAACATTTTAAGATTTAATTAGTACACAATTTCAACCTTAAGTACCAGTTAAAAAAATAAAGCTGGAGCTATAGGTGGCATGCTTGCAGTTTTTCTGAACATGTGTGCAAACAGTACAATACTGTGCTAGATGAGACTTTAGTGTATGATTTAGTCTGCTGTAGTAACAAAATATTATTAAACATATATCATTATTTGCATCAAAATTCACTTGCACTATATTTGGTATTTAAAGGGAGAGGAAGCCCGTTTGCAGGAGGAGGAGTTGAGTCCCAAGGTGGAGCTGTCTCTTGTGTTAAATGACACTGGCAGAATAAAGCGCTCTGATGGGGAAGGGCTTAAAGGCTGAGTCAAAAGCCAAGAAGTCTCTTTATTTACGCCTACCTCCTAGCCCTTGGCAATCTGACTAATAACAAACTGAGCTAACAAGAAAGACTAGAAAGGGAGGAAGCAGAACTGTGCTGCAGCTTGGATCTACAGCCTAAGAAAGCAAGAGTGATCAATCTCAGCTCTGTTAAACATCTTGTTTGTTTACTGCATGCAGTAGCTTGCAAATGGTTAACTATATGCAAAAAAAGTCAGCATAGCTGTGAAGTATGCCGTGAATTTTAATTGGGGAATAAAAGGACAACTGCTTCAGGATGATCTAGTATGCAGTCTGCTTGAAATGTTTTCAATGAAATGCTCAGCATTTTGTGTTGGACCAGAGGTTTTAACTTTATAAAGCAATGGAACTTGCCAAAAAGTGATATTTGAGAAGAAAGAACACGGTGGTTGGTGTTTTCTTTTTTAATAAAGAAACTGAATTTACTTTGAACATCTCTTCCAGCTGTGCATTACAGATAACGTCAGGAAGTCTCTGCTTTACAGGTAAGATGAATGTTTCCAGGATTTCCTTATACCTATTTTTGCATTATTCTAAAGTGATTGAATATATGTTTGCCTCTCTAAAAAAAAGAACTTTGCATTAAAGGATATCCAGTTTCTTTCCTGTTCACTGGCACAACTAATGCGGTAGCAGATGCCTGTTTTTCTGTGAGCAGCAGACATCTAGACTAACAGCTGGCTGTGGAGAAGTAAAATAATCTGCCACTATTTCTTTTACAGCATGCAGTTTGTTATTGGAAACTAACCTATGCGTACTCTGTGAAGGAAAGCTTACTTCCAAATACCATTGGAATACAAGCAGAATATCAAAAGATTCTTTGTATATTGTATACCACTTTTACTTTTTCCTGACTTGAAAATATGTAAATGGAGATTTTCTTTTTACCTCTTTAACACAGTATCTCTCTACTATCAATATAGAACCACTTTTAATATTTATGTGTATTTCTGAAAACATTAGAAACTGTTCCCTATGACCTTTTGGAGAGCATAAAATGCACGTAGGATAAAAATAACAAGAAATTCTCATCTGGAAGTTAGTCACTATTTTCTTAAGATGCATTGTCTGGTGAAATAAAGAGTATTCTTTCTTGGTCATCTATGGAAAAATATGGAGAATAGCTGTGAAGCTAATCCACAAGTTGAAGACTCCAACTCCAAGCTGCTTGATTCTAAGCATAGCCCTCAGAGCTGTTTAAAATCAAACTATTTCCCTTTGGAAACATTCAGTCAGCTAACTTTCCCTTCATATAGAAAGGCACTACTCAATTGTTTCATGTCTTTGGTTGTCTTCTACCTTTCAGAAACTTCATACTACACATGTTTTCAATAAGACTGTGTATTTTCATAGAATGGAAGTTTACTTTTGAGATTATTGATTGGGTTTTGGGATGTATTACCTGATTGTGCATTTTAATTAGATTCAAAATTACTGTTTACATCCTATCCAGACAAATGAAAGCGTCTATCATTTCCAAAATTTGAATAGTTACAAGATGTGATGTTTGTTTACCTTTGAATTTAGCCTAAATTTAAAATGTACTATTTGAAGGAAGATAATAAAATTAGATACATTAGAGTTCAAAGTATTTACCACACCACTGCTGTTATTTTAGAGTTAGCATTTCTTTTAATTGCTGTTTCAGATCCATGTATCAAATTTTTAAGGAGTTGGAATATGTGATGTGTTATCCTGAACTGTCATGTTTTATTTACCAAATTAGAGAAATCTTCAAATATTTTTAGAGTGAAGTTTGTTTCAGAGTTTATTGTTTGCATCATTAAGACTTACAATAAAGAAGATCAGCTGCTTAATTATGAGATATTCAGTGCCCTAAAGCCTGGTTCAAGACCTCATTAGGAAGTCATTTATTAGAAGTTTATATGAGGTATTGTTCCTTCTTTTGTAAGAGCCAGAAATGTGTGTCACAGGTCAGTTTTTCTTCTTTAGTTTTTATGGTGTTAACCTTATCCACAGAATATTTTTAAAGTNGGAACTTGCCAAAAAGTGATATTTGAGAAGAAAGAACACGGTGGTTGGTGTTTTCTTTTTTAATAAAGAAACTGAATTTACTTTGAACATCTCTTCCAGCTGTGCATTACAGATAACGTCAGGAAGTCTCTGCTTTACAGGTAAGATGAATGTTTCCAGGATTTCCTTATACCTATTTTTGCATTATTCTAAAGTGATTGAATATATGTTTGCCTCTCTAAAAAAAAGAACTTTGCATTAAAGGATATCCAGTTTCTTTCCTGTTCACTGGCACAACTAATGCGGTAGCAGATGCCTGTTTTTCTGTGAGCAGCAGACATCTAGACTAACAGCTGGCTGTGGAGAAGTAAAATAATCTGCCACTATTTCTTTTACAGCATGCAGTTTGTTATTGGAAACTAACCTATGCGTACTCTGTGAAGGAAAGCTTACTTCCAAATACCATTGGAATACAAGCAGAATATCAAAAGATTCTTTGTATATTGTATACCACTTTTACTTTTTCCTGACTTGAAAATATGTAAATGGAGATTTTCTTTTTACCTCTTTAACACAGTATCTCTCTACTATCAATATAGAACCACTTTTAATATTTATGTGTATTTCTGAAAACATTAGAAACTGTTCCCTATGACCTTTTGGAGAGCATAAAATGCACGTAGGATAAAAATAACAAGAAATTCTCATCTGGAAGTTAGTCACTATTTTCTTAAGATGCATTGTCTGGTGAAATAAAGAGTATTCTTTCTTGGTCATCTATGGAAAAATATGGAGAATAGCTGTGAAGCTAATCCACAAGTTGAAGACTCCAACTCCAAGCTGCTTGATTCTAAGCATAGCCCTCAAAGCTGTTTAAAATCAAACTATTTCCCTTTGGAAACATTCAGTCAGCTAACTTTCCCTTCATATAGAAAGGCACTACTCAATTGTTTCATGTCTTTGGTTGTCTTCTACCTTTCAGAAACTTCATACTACACATGTTTTCAATAAGACTGTGTATTTTCATAGAATGGAAGTTTACTTTTGAGATTATTGATTGGGTTTTGGGATGTATTACCTGATTGTGCATTTTAATTAGATTCAAAATTACTGTTTACATCCTATCCAGACAAATGAAAGCGTCTATCATTTCCAAAATTTGAATAGTTACAAGATGTGATGTTTGTTTACCTTTGAATTTAGCCTAAATTTAAAATGTACTATTTGAAGGAAGATAATAAAATTAGATACATTAGAGTTCAAAGTATTTACCACACCACTGCTGTTATTTTAGAGTTAGCATTTCTTTTAATTGCTGTTTCAGATCCATGTATCAAATTTTTAAGGAGTTGGAATATGTGATGTGTTATCCTGAACTGTCATGTTTTATTTACCAAATTAGAGAAATCTTCAAATATTTTTAGAGTGAAGTTTGTTTCAGAGTTTATTGTTTGCATCATTAAGCCTTACAATAAAGAAGATCAGCTGCTTAATTATGAGATATTCAGTGCCCTAAAGCCTGGTTCAAGACCTCATTAGGAAGTCATTTATTAGAAGTTTATATGAGGTATTGTTCCTTCTTTTGTAAGAGCCAGAAATGTGTGTCACAGGTCAGTTTTTCTTCTTTAGTTTTTATGGTGTTAACCTTATCCACAGAATATTTTTAAAGTAACAGTGAATATTTCACCTCTAGAAATTAAAGTGTGAAATTTGAATGGATATCTTTAAGCGTATATATCTGATCCTTAGGCTTATACAAACTACCCTAGACAGCATAGTAAAAATTTTTTTATAAAGGTTAACTTTACTAAATAGACATATTTTTCTCGTTTTTTAAATAAATAATGGAATTAATATCTTAAGCCAAAATCAAAGCAGGTTAAACACAGAGTTATTAGATGTTATATTGTGATATCCAGTTCATAAATAGAACTAAAGGAAATGCATACATACAGTCTTTCTATTGTTTTTTAATTTCCTACAGGTCTCTAGCTTCTGGCTATCTCTAGAGGGGTGGGAGGTGGGAGGCAGGTTCAAGAGAGAGGGAAGTGATTCATGTTGATGTATGGCAGAAACCAATGCAATATATTGTAAGGCAACTGTCTTCCAATTAAAAATAAATATAAAAAAAGATTCATCTAGTTTAAGCTAAAAAAATGAAAAAGTTAAGGTCTTCTCAAATATACACCTTTGCATCATATCAAGTTCTCAATGGTCCATTTAGCCAACACTCCTCACATCTGTTAAAATGCAACTAGTTAGTGATATGAACACAAATTGATATACTTGAAGTTATCCTTGACCTAAATTTTAAACTGTTATCATAATGCAAGTTAAAAGTAAAACAAATCTACCGGTCATATTCGTAAAAAAATAAAAGAAAATGTGGACTCAGCAATGCACTTATATCTTTAAAATAATCAATATTTTGCCTATTAGGAGAAATCATTTTGAAAATGTCAGATTCATCTCCTCCCTGCTGCTGGCCACTAAAGCCCATTGCTATTGCATTGTATTTTACAGAATCAGATCCATCACATGACAACATGAAGCTCTGGATTCATCTCTTGTATTCATCTCTCCTTGCCTGTATGTCTTCACAGTCCCAATCTCCAATGTCCTCTGCATCAACCAGAGGTTCTTGTGACTCTCTTTGCAATTGTGAGGAAAAAGATGGCACGATGCTAATAAACTGTGAGGAGAAAGGTATTAAGAAGTTATCCCAAATAAGTGTGCCACCATCACGACATTTCCACCTAAGTTTACTAAATAATGGCTTGACAGTACTTCACACAAATGACTTTTCTGGGCTTACCAATGCTATCTCAATACACCTTGGATTTAACAATATTGCGGATATTGAGACTGGTGCATTTAATGGCCTTGGCCTTCTTAAGCAACTTCATATCAATCACAATTCTCTAGAAATTCTTAAAGAGGATACCTTCCATGGACTGGAAAACCTAGAATTTCTACAAGCAGATAACAATTTCATTACAGTGATTGAACCAAGTGCCTTTAGCAAGCTCAACAGACTTAAAGTGTTAATTTTAAATGACAATGCTATTGAGAGTCTTCCTCCAAACATATTTCGATTTGTTCCTCTAACGCATCTAGATCTTCGTGGAAATCAGTTGCAAACATTGCCTTATGTTGGTTTTTTAGAACACATTGGCCGAATATTGGATCTCCAGTTGGAGGACAACAAATGGGCCTGCAATTGTGACTTATTACAGCTAAAACTTTGGTTGGAAAACATGCCCCCACAGTCTGTAATTGGTGATGTTGTATGCAACAGCCCTCCATTTTTCAAAGGAAGCATACTAAGCCGGCTGAAGAAGGAATCGATTTGCCCCACTCCACCAATATATGAAGAACACGAGGATCTTTCTGGATCATTACATCTGGCAGTAACCTCTTCAATAAGCGATAGTCACGTGTCAGCCAAGACAACGTCTCTTTTAAAACCACCCACCAAAGCACCAGGTTTAATACCTTATATTACAAAGCCATTCACTCAACTTCCGGGACTCTACTGTCCTATTCCTTGTAATTGCAAAGTACTCTCCCCATCAGGACTTTTAATACACTGTCAAGAGCGCAATATTGAAAGTTTATCAGATCTAAAACCTCCTCCACAAAATCCTAGAAAGCTTATTCTTGCAGGGAATATCATTCATACATTACTGAAGTCTGATTTAGTGGAATACTTCACTTTGGAAATGCTTCACTTGGGAAACAATCGTATTGAGGTTCTTGAAGAAGGATCATTTATGAATTTAACAAGATTGCAAAAGCTTTATCTGAATGGTAACCACCTGACCAAATTGAGTGGAGGTATGTTCCTTGGTCTCCACAGTCTTGAGTACTTATATCTTGAATACAATGGTGTTAAGGAAATATTACCTGGAACCTTCAACCCAATGCCTAAACTGAAAGTGCTCTATTTAAATAACAACCTCCTACAAGTTTTACCACCACATATTTTTTCAGGGGTTCCTCTCACGAGGATAAACCTTAAAACAAACCAATTTACTCATCTACCTGTAAGTAATATCTTGGATGACCTTGATTTACTGACCCAGATTGACCTTGAGGACAACCCATGGGATTGTTCCTGTGACCTGGTTGGATTGCAGCAATGGATACAAAAGTTAAGTAAGAACACCGTGACAGATGAAATACTCTGCACCTCTCCAGAGCACTTACACAAAAAGGAATTGAAAGCACTCAGTAGTGAACTTCTTTGCCCGGGTTTGGTCAATAACCCATCCCTGCCGACTCAGACTAGTTACATCATTGTCAATACTCCTACAACCGCAACTACAGCTGATAATATTTTTAAATCACTTACTGATGCTGTACCACTATCTGTTTTAATACTAGGTCTGCTGATTGTATTCATAACTATTGTGTTCTGTGCTGCAGGGATAGTGGTTCTTGTTCTCCACCGCAGGAGAAGATACAAAAAGAAACAAGCAGATGAGCAGATGAGAGACACCAGTCCTGTGCATCTCCAGTATAGCATGTACGGCCATAAAACAACTCACCACACTTCTGANGTGTTCTGTGCTGCAGGGATAGTGGTTCTTGTTCTCCACCGCAGGAGAAGATACAAAAAGAAACAAGCAGATGAGCAGATGAGAGACACCAGTCCTGTGCATCTCCAGTATAGCATGTACGGCCATAAAACAACTCACCACACTTCTGAAAGACCCACAGCATCACTCTATGAGCAGCACATGGTGAGCCCCATGGTTCATGTCTATAGGAGCCCATCCTTTGGTCCAAAGCATCTGGAAGAAGAAGAAGAAAGGAATGAGAAAGAGGGAAGTGATGCAAAACATCTCCAAAGAAGTCTTTTAGAACGAGAAAACCACTCCCCACTCACAGGTTCAAATATGAAGTACAAAACCACAGACCAATCCACTGAATTTTTAACCTTCCAGGATGCCAGTTCATTATATAGGAATATTTTAGAGAAAGAAAGGGAACTTCAGCAACTGGGAATCACAGAATACCTAAGGAAAAACATTGCTCAACTTCAGCCTGATATGGAGGTACATTATCCAGGAGCCCATGAAGAGTTAAAGTTGATGGAAACATTAATGTACTCAAGGCCAAGGAAGGTATTAGTGGAACAGACTAAAAATGAGTATTTTGAGCTGAAAGCTAATTTACATGCTGAACCTGATTACTTAGAAGTCCTGGAGCAGCAAACATAGAGAGTTCAAGGGTTTCTGCAGAAATGCTGTGATTCTGTCTTAAGTCCAGACCTTGTATATAAGTGCCTTATATGAGTGTGTCATCAATCAGAACTTAAGCACAGCAGCAATCCTATGGGAAAAGAAAAAGAAACTCAGGGATCACTGGGAGAAGCCATTGCATTGTCTTCAGGCCATTTTGTCTATCCCCAATAAAATAAGTCCTTGCATGTAAATCATTCAAGGATTATATTAATATTTTCCCATATAAGTAAAATATTTCATAGATGTCCTCTTGCACATCTAAAAGGGTTTACTATTTAACCCTTAATTTCTTGAGTTATATTACCCATGGATTAAATAGAATTGGATTTTTGTCATTTGAAAACTGTAACAGTAAATGTAGCTATAATATGTAAGAAATGTATTGCTTATAAAATCATTATATGTACTTACAAAAGTGTAAATTGTTAGATACACCAACTTTTCTTGCAATAAAGGCAAAAGGAACTGGAACTTTAAAATTACCAAATAGTAACAGAAAAGAAAAAATGGAAAGTTGAATTACATAGGGTATGAGTGGCTTGAAACTTTGAAACTTTGAGAATTAGAAAATACCACTGAAATGCTTTCTGAATTTAAAAATAAGAATGATTAACAGTTCATGTGGAATGAGGAAGAAAACATTTTGGTTTTTCTGAACATTTTGTGTGGACAATCTTCTTGTTAATGCTGCTGTGAACTAAGGTATGTCATTTGTGCTCAAAGTTTAATTCTTACTCTTGGGATATTTTGAAAATGCTACTGATATTCAACTGTAAATATGATTAGTGCATCTATTAAGTTTGGATTCTTTCATAGCATTAATCCTTTGTAAATTTGAATACCGAGATAGAAATATGTTTCTTGTGGCAAGTAATAATTCACTGGTGTAAAAAAATAGGAAAAAATATTTTATTTTTATTGATGTACACTGATAGATGCCATAAATTAGTAGCAAAGGCACGTCTAAGGGTAAGTGGTTTAAGTTGCCTCAAGAGTGGGACAATGTAGCTTTATTTTACAAGAAAGTATAGCTAGATTTTTATGAACTATTTATTCTGTACAGTTTTGTATATTTTTGGTTCACAAAGGTAATTATTCTTGGGTGCCTTTCAAGAAAATTAAAAATACTGCTCACTACAATAAAACTAAAATTAAAACCCTTTTTTATATGTGCTTTCTTCAATTAGTCTGATCTGTAATTCAGTCGAGTCAGGATTAACACATGCACATTCATGGAAGCACTTAGGCACAAACATACAAAAACAGGATTTCTATTTGTTGTCTCCCACACAGAGCATTTGCTTTACCATGTGTGAAAAGGCCTTTCATTGTCATGATGTGATTGTCATGGAGCCCAACTAAATGGCCCCTAATTTCCCCTTTCTGGCAAATTATTTTCCTACTTAATATAAGTAGAAATGATTTAATTTTCTTCTTTCTGGTTACAGAATCAATTATACAGAAAATTTTCACAAGGCCAACTGTAATTAATCAAGGTAGTTTAGTTCTGTGGTGTTCACCATTCAGATGCATGTGCAGGGTTAGGAAGGAATATATTTTCTATTAGGAAGGATGTTTTTAATTTACTTTATACTATTTTAGTGATTCATGAAAGTCCTATTAAATGAGTTGGTTTTTAACACTCAACTGTCTGCATGACTAGCTAAATATACTTTCTTTCTTTGATTATGAATGAGAAGACTTCCCTTTTAATAAAAACAGGGAGAGCCTGTGTGGCATGGTATGAACAGTTATGGTTCTATTATGACATCATATCACTGGGTTTCTAAAAAAAAATCATTGCATATACTAATATAAAGCAATAACAAATTATGTATTAATAATTAAAAGATTTAATTGAAAATCTACATTTATTAACCTTTAACGTTAGAAATCAAAAATATGGGAATTTTTTTTAAATTAATGCTTACTAAAGTGAAATCTAGGTTCATCTATAATACTTTATATGTTTATCCACTGTACTCAGCACAGTAATGAACAGTAAACCCTCCAAAGCATTAATTTAAATGTTACAGTCTAAAGAAAAGAACAAAGCAGGAGCAGAATTCACATTACTGCACTTCTGCTCAGTAGAGTATCTGCAAGTATTTCCTGATTCCAATCAAGTGCACAGAAGTTTCAGACTTCACTTGCCTGCAGGATCTTTGGAATGGATCCATGAACGCAGACAGAGACATGTCCTGAGGAACATTCTTCTCTTTTGAGTGAGGTAAATATATTTTTTAATCTTTACTGATAATTGCCAAAAGTAATAATATTCACTCAACTTAAAAATCAAAGACAAAACAAAGTTGTCTATGGTGTCATGTAAACATATCTTTCAAATTAGGCATAACCCCTAATTATGTAACATCAACCCTGTATGCTGTTACAAAAAACCTGAACGAACTTATCTGTCAACCCAATAAAACCCTGTGGAGTCTGGATGTTATTTACAATGATGCAGAAAAAATTACGGTTTCCAAAGAGTAAGAGATTTTTAAAGCTTAGCTGTTTCATTCATGATAGAACCTTTCTTATGTAATTTGTTTCCCTATTACAAGTAGTTGAGAGTTGGAAACTCCAATGATGATCTTTAATTTTTAACAGGTCTTGTGACTTATGATAATCACTCAAAACTTTGGTTATTTTACCTGTATTTCCTATTATTCTCCCCGCCGCCTCACCTACAGAATAATTTTTATTATATTGCCTGGTTTATTACATATAAGGCTAAAGTGGTCTCTTTCTGCAATTAATTATTAGATTCAAAATCCCAAATCATAATTCAGTATGCTCAGACATTTAAAATATCTGGGTTTTCTTAAAATAGACTTTTCATCACTTGAGGGTTTTTTTTTTAATTTAAACAAATGTTACTCTTTGTTCACAATACATGAGGGTAAATTTTCACTCATGTCTGAATCTTGGATGTTTGTAGTATCATGATAGTAGTGTATAATCATACTGGATCAAATCTTTTCGATTCTGTCAATCTGTTATACACAACTTGTATGAATTATTTTCACTCAATTACCATTAAAATGGGCTTCCCTGGTGGCTCAGACGGTAAAGCGTATGTCTGCAATGCAGGAGACCCGGGTTCAATTCCTGGGTCGGGAAGATCCCCTGGAGAAGGAAATGGCAATCCACTCCAGCACTCTTGCCTGGAAAATCCCATGGATGGAGAAGCCTGATAGGGGGTCCATGGGGTCGCAAAGAGTCGGACACGACTGAGCGACTTCACTTCACCTCACCATTAAAATACTGGGAATTGAAGAGTGTTCTCCAAATATCTTCCACTGATCTCCATACCAGGATGATAATCTTATAACATATAAAAAAGGAATATATCAATAACTCTGATTCTTCCTCTTGAATCAATCTTAAACCACAGAGGAACATTTTTCCTTCCTAATCAAATAATAACTAAATGGAAGGATCATCTTAGTGGTATTTAAGCTGCCTGATCCAATTACTTTAAAAAGCTTAAGTTTTAAGCCAGGATTGAAAAAAAGTGATATGGCTATCCCCTTGTCATTAAAATGCATATTTTAATATACTGGTATATATATTTATGTATATTTAAATAATTATACATTTATATATACGTGCTGTGAGTATTTAAGTCACTGCAGTCATGTCCAACTTTTTGCGACCCTATGGACTGTAGTCCACCAAGCTCCCTTGTCCATGGCATTTCCCAGGCAACAATATTGGAGTGGGTTGCCAGGGATAGAACCTGTGTCTCCTGCAATGCAGGCAGATTCTTTATCACTGAGCCATAAGGGAAGCACTTTTTAAAAATGACTACATACATATATTTTTGGAGAACTAATAAATAGGTAGATGATGGATGGATAGTCTCAACATGCATGTAATTTATTCATAATATTATTGTATGATACCTAGTAGATGTATAATTGAAGGTTTTTTTAAAAGAATAATAGTAAATACATTGCAAAGTTGTTGGACAATGAACTGTTTTCTTTAACATAAGCAAACGCATATCAAAGGGAAGATCACCATATTTCTCATTTATAAGACTTTCCACATAATTATCTTTGGCAGATAAAGAGTTATGCATGTACAGAAAACGCTGACCATTTAGAAAGAGAAGTTTGGATCTCCTGGTAATTGGGAAATGGTTTTAAAATGAATTTAAGGATTCGTTTCTATTTCTTTTCCCTGAACACTTTTATGTCAAATATGAGTGGCCACAGTTTTCTTCTATAGAAGGTGGGATATCATAAATGGACACTATTTTATAATAAGAAAGGAGACAATTACAAGAAGTGAAAGTGTTAGTTGCTCTGTCGTGTACAACTCTTTGCAATCATGGACTGTAGCCCACCAGGCTTCCCTGTTCATGGAATTCCCCATGCAAGAGTACTGGAGTAGGTGACATGCCCTTCCCCAGGGGATCTTCCTGACCCAGGGCTCAAACCCAGGTCTCCCGAATTGCAGGGAGATTGTTTACTGTTTGAGCTACCCGGGAAGCCCAATTACAAGAAGTGACCCTATATCTGGGCAGCCAAGTCAAAAATGATCTCTTTGATGAAGAGAAGACAAGTGATTAAAAATATAGCTATCTCTTTGTGCCTTTTCAATTCCATACAAACTGAAATACAGATATTTGTCCAAATATTCCCTGAGATTTATAACTACAATAAATAAAATATAGAACTGTTGTTTACTATC
>SJYV01014689.1:0-11755 GCA_006410875.1 Neotragus pygmaeus
TTATGTATCTGCTGTGTGAAGAGATAAACACACATGTCAATACCATGATTCTAAAGCTAGCATTCTATTCTGAGTAACAGGAAAAAATAGTAATAACAGAAAACAAACTACAAAAATAGATAGTGGAATGAGTACGTGTGTGTATGCTAAGCTGCTTCAGTCATGTCTGACTCAGTGCGACCCCATGAACTGTAGTCTGCCAGGCCCCTTTGTCCATGGGATTCTCCAGGCATAAACACTGGGATGGGCTGCCATTCCCTTCTCCGGGGGATCTTCCTGACTCAGGGATAGAGGCTGGGTCTCCTACGTTGCCTGCACTGGCGGGCAGGTTCTTTACCACTGGTGCCACCTGGGAAATGTATTACCAAAAACAGTCATTCTGGACTTAAAGTCATAATTGCCCAGAATATTAGCTATCTACCTTTTCCTCTCCAAACTGTCTTGGGTGTCTCGAAAGTTTATTAGCAATTCCATTTTATCATCACTGTTTATATTGTTTCCAGTTTACATCTACATGCAGTTTATCTATACATTCAGGATTGGTCTTGGCTTGGAAACTGTTCTTGCGGTAACGGTAGGTGCTCTGAAAGACACTTGGATTCTGCAAAAAGTGAACCATTCCGTTTGAAAGTGTAAAGACTCTGATCTCCCCTGGCATGTCTCCGCTTATTTATCGGGGATTTTCACTGTCTCTTACCTATTTGTGGATTGGTCCCGAGTAGACACGCGCACTGTTTTCTTGTTGAACACGTAGGAGTTTCAGAAATCCCTCGGAGCCAAGCATTCTGTGTATGACACCACCAATAGGACCGGGCGTTCCCTGAAGGAGAAGACCACCCTGGCTGACGACAACCTGAAGCTGGACGACATGCTGAGTGAGCTCCGGGACAAGTGGGACACCATCTGTGGAAAGTCGGTGGAGAGGTGAGACGCGCCCGGCGGCGGCCGCTCCCTGTGCTGGACCCCGGCAGACTCCGGTCCTGGTGCCTTGCAGGGGCGCTGGGGCCCCTGAGTACATGTCTCCTCTGCCTGGAGGGCACCTGCTCACCCTGGAGGCTTTGCTGTCCATTACTGTTTGTCTCTAAGNGCTCCCTGTGCTGGACCCCGGCAGACTCCGGTCCTGGTGCCTTGCAGGGGCGCTGGGGCCCCTGAGTACATGTCTCCTCTGCCTGGAGGGCACCTGCTCACCCTGGAGGCTTTGCTGTCCATTACTGTTTGTCTCTAAGTGCTCAGTTCATTCAAAACGACCTCCCCCTCTGAGCCTCCCACCGCCCCTGCCGTGGGACCGGCCCCCAGGTCTGCCATCGTCCTCCCAACGCTCATCCCCACAGCCCAGCAGACCTGTGTCCTTAGAGCAGAAGTGGGCTCTTGGGGCCTCCCTGCCCGTAGCCTTAGGGGCCAGCTCTCGGGTGTAGACCAGGACACGGGCTCCACACTGTGCTCAGCAGCGTCCTCCCAGCCTGGCCCCACCGCCCCTTCCCGTCTCCTGCCTCCTCCTCCTCACGTATCAGCCAGGAAAACCCAAAACTTCAAGTAATTTTTAAGTACCTGAGAAAGTAAAATAGCAGAAGCAGAGTCTGTGTATGCACGTTNAGGCAAGAATACTGGAGTGGGTTGCCATTTCCTTCTCCCATATCCATTAATTAATGATCGTAGTTATTATTCTTAATACTTTTGTCTTTTAAATTTTTTCCTGCAGTTAAAATCATTTACACATGACTAACACACTATTGGGGAATCCTATCTATATATTTGGGGTTTTCCCAGGTAGCTCAGTGGTAAAGAATCCACATGCCAAACAGGAGATGCAGGAGGCACGGGTTCAATCCTGGGGTCAGGAAGATCCCCTGGAGTAGGAAATGGCAACCCACTCCAGTACCCTTGCTTGGGAAATTCTATGGACAGAAGAGCCTGGTGAGCTACAGTCCATTGGGTCACAAAGAGTCAAACATGACTGAGCGCACATGTATGAAATCTTGAACCATTTTTCCATTTGCACTTAAAGTAATTAATGTTATAATAGGATTAACTGCCATCATGCAATCTGTTTCTTTCTTATAGCATTTTTGTCCCTCATTTCTTCCATTACTGCATTCCTTTGTACTTTGATGATTTTGTAGTGACATATTTTGACTCCTTTCTCATTCATTGTGTATGTTCTATAGATATTTTCTTTGTGGCTCCACATGAGATGATATATAACAGGCTAGAGCTATAACAAGCAAGGACAGCAAGGAGATGAAACCAGTCAATCATAAAGGAAGTCAACTCTGAGTATTCATTGGAAGAGCTAATGCAGAAGCTGGAGCTCCAATACTTTGGCCACCTGATGCAAAGAGCCGACTCATTGGAAAAAACCCTGATGCTGGGAAAGATTGAGGACACGAGGAAAAGGGGGCAATACCATATGAGATAGTTAGATAGCATGACCAACTCAATGGACATGAGTTTGAGCAAACTGGGAGATAGTGAAGGAGAGGGAACCCTGGTATACTGCAGTTCATGGGCTCAAAAAGAGTCACACAGCTTAGTAACTGAACAAGAATTTAACAATTTAATTTAAATTGATACCAATTTAACTTCTTTGTTTAAAATACTATACACCTACACATCTATTTGCTCCTTTGAGGTAATCAGTGACACAAATTATGTCTTTATATATTATATGAATAATAATATATATTTCTAATTATTTTTATGCATTTGCCTTTTAATCCCTGTAGAAAATAAGTGGAGTTACAAACCTGAGTTACCTTAACACTGGCTTTTATATTTTCCCATATATTTACCTTTACCAGAAATGTTTTTGTCTTCCTACATTTTTTTAGTTACTTTCTAGCATCCTTCTATTTCAACCTGAAGGACTCTCTTTAGCGTTTTATATAGTGTCTATTTAACTGCACTGAATTTTATCAGCTGTTGTTATTTGGAAATGTCATAATAGATTTCTTAGTTGACACTTTTATTTTCTTTCAACATTTAAATATATATATATACTGCCTTCTGTCCACCAAGTTTTCTGGTGAGAAAGTAGATGATAATCTTATAGAGAATCCTTTTTACAGGATGGATCATTTCTCTCTTACTGCCTTCAATATTCTTTCTTTGACTTTGGCATTTGACATAATTATAATGTGTCTCAGTAAGGTTCACTTTTGCAGTTATCTTACTTAGAGTTTGTTGGACTTCTTAAATTTGTTGACTCATGGGTTTCAAAAAAAATTTGTGAAGATTTTAGCCACTATACCTTCAGCCTTCAAGGACTGTTGGCCTCCTGAGTTTAGCTGCTATAGTTATTGGGATGTAAACATATAGGCCTACAGCATCTGTGGCTTCTGCTCATCCAATGCAGGCTACTGCTGTTTTTCCTGCAATAGACCAGGCTGATCGTCCTGGGGCTGCTGCTGCTTCTTCTGAGATATGAACAGATAACCTCTCTGTTCTATACAGCCAGGTTGCTGACCCTGCAACTTCTGTTGATATTTAAATATGGGTAAATAAGCCTGTGGCCCCTGCCCCCACTGTTCTCCTCAACCAGGCTGCTGACCTGACCCTGTGGCTGATGCTGTTATCAAAAAGGAGGCAGATAGGTCTGCAGCTCCTGCCTCAGCTATTCTACCCAGCCAGGCTGCTTGTCCCTGGACTTCAGCCAGAATGTGGCAGATAGCCCCATAACATCTGTCCTTGTTGCTCTCTTTGGCCAAGCTGCTGGCTCTGCAGCAGCTACTGATACTATAATGTGGCCATATAGGCCTGCAACATCTGCCTCTGCTATTCTCTTCAGCCACTCTGTTGGCTGTGAGTTGAAAAATATTTTTGAACTATCTTCTTGAGTTTCTGTTACAAGAGCAATTGCCCAGAAGGAAAATAATGAATCATGACATGGAACAGCCTTCTCATATCTGACTGTGGATTTCTGAGGTCAAGAAGCATCTCCTGGGAATTCTTCGGTGGTGTAATTTTAGAAAATTCTGTGGAAGTATATTGAGCAGTGGACTCAATAATTCTTCCCATTAAGGATATTCCTGTAACAATATGGTAGGAGTTTGTGGTAAAGTTGCTGAGACAGTGCTATCTTCCCCATAGAAATCAGTCAGAGCTCTAAGAGGAGCCTGTCTTGTGATGGAGTTTTATATATGATTCCTCTATTTACTAGACTTTTCACTGGAGCAATATATCAAAGGCCTCTCTCTCTGTTTTTTCTTTTTCTTCTTTTTTTTTTTTTTTTAGTGAGCCCAGCTAAAGATTTATCTATATTGATTATCTTTCCAAAAAAACAGCTCTTGGTTTCATTGACCTTTTTAATTATTGGTGTTTTTTGGGGGGGGTGGAGAGAACTTTATTTTATTTACACTCTGACAATTATTTCCTTCCTTCTGCTGACTTTGGGATTTGTTTGCTCTTATTTTTCTAATTACTTTAGGTGGTAAGTTATGCTATTTATTTGAGATTTTTCTTGTTTACTGAAGTAGGCCTATTCCCCTATAATCTTCCCTCATTAAATTTCTTTGCTGTATCCCATATATTTTGGAAAGCTGTGTTTTTATTTTTGTCTCAATGTATTTTCAGACTTCCTTTTTTATTTTTCTGTTGACCCATCAATTTTTTAAGTAAAATATTGTTTAGTCTCTAACTGTTTTTTTTCCTATATTCATTTTGCAATTGCTTTCCAGTTTTGTACTATTGTAGTCAGAAAAATGTTTCAGATAATATCAGTCTTCTTAAATCTTTTGAGACTTTTTTTTGTGTGTGTGGCCTAGCATGTGATCTATCCTAAAGAACATTTGATGTGCACTTGGAAAGCTTCCTTGGTGGCTCAGACGGTAAAGCATCTTCCTGAAGTGTGGGAGACCTGGGTTTGATCCCTGGTTTGGGAAGATGCCCTGGAGAAGGAAATGGCAACCCACTCCAGTATTCTTGCCTGGAGAATCCCATGGATGGAAGAGCCTGGAGGGCTGCAGTCCATGGGGTTGCAAAGAGTCAGACATGACTGAGCAATTTCACTTTCACTTTCACTTTGGAAAGAATATGTATTCTGCTGCTTTGGAGTGGAATGTATTGTAGATATTTATTCTGTCGATTGGGCCTCATGTGTCATTTAACATCACGGTTTCCTTATTGATTTTGTGTCTGGATGATCTATCCACTGATGTAATCTCCTACTCTTACTTTATTACCCTCAGTTTCTCCCTTCATGTCTGTTAATATTTTCTTTTGTGTTTCAGTGTTTCTATATGAGGTGCATACATGCTTACAATGTTCTATCCTCTTCTTAGATTAACTGTTTTATCATTGTATAATGCCCTTATTTGTCTTTTATGATAGATTTTGTTTGAAAGTCTAGTTTGTCTGATATGAGTATTGCTACCACAACTTCTGTTTTGTTGCATTTGCATGGAATATCTTTTTCCATCACTTCACTTTCAATCTGTATGCCTTTAGACCTGAAGTGAGTCTCTCGTAAGCAGTATATAGATAGATATCCTTTCTTTATTAAATTTTTCTGCTGCACCTTTTTACTGGATATTTAATCGTTAACAAATAAAGTGATTATTGATAGTTATGTACTTATTGTCATTTTATCACTTACTTTCTGATTGTTTTTTCAGTTTTTCTCTATTTCTTTCTTATTTTAACCTCTACTTTAAAATTCTATCATGGTTTGAATATTTTCTTTAGTGTTATATTTGAGTTTCTTTCTCTTTAATTTTTGTGTATCTATTGTAAGTTTTTCATTTGAAGTTGTCATGGGGTTTGTGTATGTTGACTTGTAACTATATCTACTTGTTTAAAACTAATCATCATTTAAGTTCAAACACATTCTAAGGATTTACAATTTTTTTCTCCCTACATGCTTTGTATTTTTGATGTAATATTTTACATCATCAAGACAATCTGTTAACTATTTATTAGAGTTACAGTTGAATTTACAATTTTTGTCTTTTAACATTTGTACTGGCTTATTTAAATGGTTAATCAACTGCTTTACTATATATTTGCCTTAATCAATGAAAATTTTCCCTTCTTATATTTTCTTATTTCTTGTTACAATTTTTCTTTTATGCTTAAAGAAGATCTTTTAATATTTCTTGGAAGCTTGGTTTAGTGGTGATGAACTCTTGGTTTTTGCTTGTCTAGGAAATTACCTCTCTTTGAATTCTGAATGATAATCTTGTTGGGTAGAGTATTCTAGAGTCTAGTACCTAGATTGTAGGGTTTTTTCCTTTCAGCACTTTAAATATATTATACCACTTCCTTCTTCCCTGCAAAGTTTCCACTAACAAATCAATTGATAACCTTATGGGAGTTTCCTTGCTGTGACTCTTTGTTTTACTCTTGCTGCCTTTAAAATTCCATCTTTACCTGTTACAGTTTTAATTATGATATGTCTTGGTATGGGTCTCTTTGGGTTCTTCTTGTTGAGGACTCTGTGTTTCTTAGACTTGGATATATTTTTCCTTCTTCAGGTTAGGGTAGTTTTCATCTGTAATTTCATCAAATATACTTTCTTCACATTTTTCCCTTGCTTCTACTTTTGGGACTTATATAATGCAAAGTTTAATATCTTTGTTGTTGTCTAAGCAATCTCTTAAAACATCTTCATTTTTTTCTAAGGTGCTTTGACCGTTTTTTTTTTTNCCTAACCTGCTTTTGTTTCTTTCTAGTATATTTTCAACTTCAGCTTCTTCATACCTGTATTTTTCAGCTATGCCTGGTTCTTTTTCATGTTTCTTCTTTCCTGAAGTTCTGACTGTGTTCATTTATTCTTGTCTTGAGTTCATTTAGTGTTTTTATTACTACGCTTTGAATTGTTTCTCAGGTAAACTTTTAATAGGTTTCATTGAGTCTCTGGTGTTTTGTTTTGTCCTTTTGTTTGACATATATTCCTCTGTCTTCACATTTTGTTCAACTTTCTCTGTCTCTATGAAATTAGGTGAAATAGTTACCTGTTGTAGTCTTGAAGGTGTGTTCTTCCGTGAGAGCACCCCTAGAAGACTGCATCTGCCATTGGCTTTGGTGGAACAGCTGGAACTGAAGTAAGAATGGGCTCAATCTTCTCCAGGGGTGCACTGGCAGCCACTGTGTTGGTGCGAGGTAGAGCTGGAGTCAGATGAGCTACAGACAAAGCCAGGTGTCAGCTGTCTTCTACTAGGCCCAATGACAATCACTGCTTTTTTTGGAGGGGGTGGGTAGAATCAGAGTCTGAGAAACTAGAGAAGAGCCATGGGGAATTTTCTCTGATGTGATGGCAGTCTCTGCTTTTTTTGAGTGAATGGCCAGGGCCTGAAGGGTTGGGGCTACATTTCTCAGATAGTTCTGCTTTTTCCAGGTGTGTGCCTCTTGGGTAGAGGCCGAGTTGGGGGCAAGGCGTTGGAACTGCACTACTGAGCTGACTCTGATCCTTCCTTGGTGCATGTATGTGTGCATGATGTCAATCGCTGTCTCTGTCCTAGTTAGAGTTGAGGCTGGTACCTGAGCTGGCTCTGCTCCTTCCTCAGAGCATGTGTGCACATTGACAATGGCAGTTTTTGCCTTAGTGAGGAATACTGCCAGGGCAGAATGGGATGGAGCAAGAACCTGGTGTGGGCTGAGGGAAGCACTGGGGTTGTCCTGGAGAGTGGCCAGAGCATGAAGCAGTTTTCAATCTGCAGCCTCTGTGATGGTATTTGGAGAAAGCAAGTTTATATATGCATTTTACAAGAGGAGTCTCAGTTTCTGGCATCTCTCTGGTAAGCCCCACTTCAAGTCAACTAATGGGCTTTGTCTTCCCAGTGTCAGTTCCAGGGCTGGGTTGTCTAATATGGAACTCAAACTCCTTATTCTAGAGGAAGGATTCCTGAGACTGATTTTCCCTTTCTCTTGTGGATCATGCACTAGGAGTGTGGGATCCAGCTAGATCACTTCTCCCCTCCCACCAGCTCCATGTTGTTCTTTCTTTACAGTCTTAGTTGTAGATGAGCCACACTGCTAGTCTTCAGGTTGTTCTTTTTTTTTTTTTTTTTCAAGAAAAAAAAGAATTGCCATTTATTAAGATTCAACAAAGCATTGTACTTTTGAAAGCAACTTTCGGTGCATTTTCTCCAACAATCACATTCTATGAGGAAAAACATTATGAAGAGTTGTTATATATGTTGGTATAGTTTGGTATGTTCATAATGAGCTTGGCATCTTCCTTCTTGGCCTCCTTGATGCTGCCTCCAAATTCCCCAATCCTTCTGAATGGGTTCTACCCAGTAAGCTGGATCCAGAGCTTATTCACTGAGCATTCACCATCCGAATGAACTGGTATTTCTAATCCAAGAGATCTGACAACCTCAAAGTCCATTCCAAGCTTTCTGGGCAGCCACTTCATGAAATTCAACAAAATTGGTGTACCAAAAAGGATTAGTGAGACTGACAGCTGAATGTCAAAAGACAGGAAGTGAAGTCACTCAGTCGTGTCCGACTCTCTGTGACCTCATGGACTGTAGCCTGCCAGGCTCCTCTATCCATGGGATTGTTCAGGCAATAGTACTGGAGTGGATTGCCATTTACTTCTCCAGGGGGTCTTCCTGACCCAGGGATCGAACCCGGGTCTCCCACATTGTAGACAGGTGCTTTACCGTCTGAGCCACAACCATAATCTTCCCATAAAAGAGGAAAACAGAAGTGCCACTGATGAGCAGACCAGATTCCATGCTGATTTTCAAATCATATCCACCACTAGAGGATAAAAGAAATATTTTGGCATGTTAAGGAAGATGTTGGCCTCTTCCATAGATGAAACCCAGAGACTTTGGCTAGATGGGCACTTTGAGAACTGTTCTGTACCTAACCTCTCACCTCTTTATCTTCTCTTTGCCTTTATCTGTAGGAAAATATAAAGATTTCTTCAGTTTCTCATCCTTTGACTTTGTGTAAAACAAATGTAGTGATGTCTAGTGGAAAGACAACAGAATTTAAAACAAATATCTGTCTTTGTTTTGTGACTGTCACTAATGATGGGACCTTTGGAACACTGCTTAAATTTTCTGAGCCTTACTGTCCTCACTTATGCAGCAAGTAGGGCTAGTAAAAAAACAGCAAAAGGATTTAAAAAAAAAAATCCCACCACAATCTCCTACTGAAATTCTCTATAGCTTTTAATATTATAAATGGGAAAACAATCAAAATGAGAAATTATTTATCTATTAAAACTGGATCTCAAAGTGGTATCTATAATTGAAATTATGTGAAAATATCAGAGACAAAGAGTCTAAGAAAAAATATATCTCTAAGCTAACTGTAATTATAATGAGGTGATGGAATTGGAGTAGACTCATATTTTCTCCTTTTATGTGGGTGTTCTAACCAAACTATGCATTATTAATAGCTATATCTGAATAATCTCAAATATAGCTGTGGAAAACAGTTTCTCCTAGTTTGGAATTAGCCATGGCATATGTTTCTAAGGTATAGACTGCACAAAAATAGCAATAAATAGCAACAAAATTGCTTTCAAAAGTAATAAAATGGCCATCATAACCTTAACTTTACAGAACTATTCATTGGAAGAACTGATGCTGAAGCTGAAACTCCAATAATTTGGCCACCTGATGCGAAGAACTGACTCATTGGAAAATACCCTGATGCTAGGAAAGATTTAAGGTGGAAGGAGAAGGGGATGACAGAGGATGAGATGAATGGATGGCATTACTGACTCAATGGACATGAGTTTGAGTGAACTCTGGGAGTTGGTGATGGACAGGGAAGCCTGGCGTGCTGCAATGCATGGGGTCGCAAAGAGTTGGATACGATTGAGTGACAACTGAACTGAAGTAACATTAGGTAATGTGGGTGAGATCTCTAGTCTTTCTCTTTCAGTTGTTTTCCTATATTTCTTGGCATTGTACACTTAAGGCTTTCTTATTTCTTCTTGCTATTCTTTGGAACTCTGCATTCAGGTATGTATATCTTTCTTTACTCCTTTGTTTTTTGCTTCTTGTCTTTTCTCAGTTATTTTTAAGACCTCTTAGATAACCACTTGGCTTTGTTGCATTTATTTTTCTTGGGAATAGTTTTGATCACAGCCTCCTGTATAATATTATAAACCTCGATCCATAGTTCTTCTGGCTCTCTGTCTCTCAGTTCTAATCAACTGAATCTATTTGTCAATCCCACTGTATAATCATAAGGGATTTTATTTAGGTCATACCTGAATGGCTTAGTGGTTTTCCCTATGTTCTTCAATTTAAGTCTGAATTTGGCAATAAAAAGTTCATGATCTGAGCCATAGTCAGTTTCCAGTCTTGTTTCTGCTGACTCTGTAGAGTGTCTCCATCTTTGGCTGCAAAGAATATTATCAGTATGATTTTGGTAGTAACCATCTGGTGATGTCCATGTGTAGAGTTGCTCTTGAGTAGTTGGACGAGGGTGTTTGCTCTGACCAGTGCATTCTCTTGGTAAAACTCTGTTAGCATTTATCTTGCTTGATTGTGTACTTCAAGGCCAACCTTGCTGATTACTCAGGAAATCTAAATTGAATGGGAAACGCTAGAGATCTATTCAAGAAAATTAGAGATACCAAGGGAACATTTCATGCAAAGATGGACACAATAAGTGACAGAAATGGTATGCATGTAACAGAAGCAGAAGATATTAAAAAGTGACAGGAATACATAGAAGAACTACATTAAAAAGTCTTAATGACCTGGACAACCAGGATGGTGTGATCATTCACTCAGAGACAGATAACCTGCCATGCGAAGTCAAGTGGGCCTAAGGAAGCATTACTATGAAAAAAACTAGTGGAGGTGATAGAATTCCGGCAGAGTTATTTCAAATCCTAAAAGATGATGCTATTAAAGTGCTGCACTCAATATGCCAGCAACTTTGGAAAACTCAGCAGTGGACACAAGAAAGGAAAAATTCAGTTTTCATTCCAATACCAAAGAAGGGCAATGCCAAAGAATGTTCAAACTACTGTACAACTGCACTCATTTCACATGCTAGCAAAGTAATGCTCAAAATCTTTCAATCTAGGCTTAAACAGTATGTGAACCAAAAACTTTCAACTTAGAAGCTGGATTTAAAAAATGCAGAGGAGCCAGAGATCAAATGACCAACATGCATTGGATCATAAAAAAAGAAAGGGAGTTCCAGAAAAAAGTCTACTTCTGCTTTATTGACTATGCCAAAGTCTTTGACTGTATGAATCACAACAAACTGGAAAATTCTTCAAGAGATAGGAAAACCAGACTACGTGACCTGCCTCCTGAGAAATCTGTAGGCAGGTCAAGAAGCAACTGTTAGAACCGGACATGGAGCAATGAACTGGTTCAAAATTGGGAAAGTGGTACATCAAGGTTGTATATTATCACCCTGCATATTTAGCTTATACAGAGTATGTCATGTGAAATACAAGACTGGATAAGCACAAANAGGTCAAGAAGCAACTGTTAGAACCGGACATGGAGCAATGAACTGGTTCAAAATTGGGAAAGTGGTACATCAAGGTTGTATATTATCACCCTGCATATTTAGCTTATACAGAGTATGTCATGTGAAATACAAGACTGGATAAGCACAAACCAGAATCAAAATTGCCTGAAAAAACATCAGTAACCTCAGATACGCCAATGATGCCACCCTAATTGCAGGAAGATAAGAAGAACAAAAGAGCCTCTTGATGAAAGTGAAAAAGCTGGCATAAGACTCAACATTCTTACTTGAGGGCGGGAAGATGGCGGAGGAATAAGACGGGAGACCACTTTCTCCCACACAATTTCATCAAAAG